>JAPMXV010000056.1:0-383648 GCA_026936335.1 Mantamonas sphyraenae | reverse complement strand
CCTAACCCTAACCCTAACCCTAACCCTAACCCTAACCCTAACCCTAACCCTAACCCTAACCCTAACCCTAACCCTAACCCTAACCCTAACCCTAACCCTAACCCTAACCCTAACCCTACCCCTAACCCTAACCCTAACCCTAACCCTAACCCTAACCCTAATCCTAACCCTAACCCTAACCCTAACCCTAACCCTAACCCTCAGTTGTTATGACGTGGTGTCCTGTCTAGGTAGTGTGAGTTGTGCTTGTGTCCGCTGGCAGGGTGGCTGAGTTGGTTGGTGACATGGGGCAGTGGGCATTGGGTGGGAGTGGAAATGTCGCTGGTGAGTGGCCGTTGTCCTGCAACGCCGCGCAGTCAGCACCGCCCATCCGCCTTCAACCAAAGTATCACCAACACCCACAACACCCTCCACCAGTCCAACAGTACACATACACTCCAGTACCACCACCTTCACCATGGACAAGGACTACTCAAGCACTCCCAAGCAACAACACACACCCAACACCTACCCATCGTGCGTTCTGCCTTCCACTCCTTTTTTTTGACTGCCCGTTTTGCCCGCTTCCACGCCTCCTCCATGCCTCCGTTGCTACTCTGCACTCCTCCCCTGCATCTACACTTCCCCATCATCACCGTTGCTGCCTTCTCCGCTCTTCTCCGATCCCCTCTCCCCTGTCACTGCCCTCCCCGTTGCCAGTTTCACGGTCTGCCAATCTCCTCCTTTTCCCCTCTCTGCTCGTTCCAGCCTACCTTCTCCCCGCTTCTGCGCTGACGCCGTCCATTCCGCCTTCCGCTTACCGTTCACACCCCGCCTTGCCCCTCCCGTCCTCTCCACAGCTACGCGTACATGGTCCCTCCCATGGCTGCCCAGCCGTTTCCGAACATGCTGCCCGCCTCTGGCGTACAAAACCCGTACCAGCACCCACAACCACCCATCATCTGGGTTCCTGTCAACACCCACTCCCAGCAGCACCACGCATATGCTCATCAGAGCCACCCATACTACGCCTACCCTCCTCCGCCGCCTCCTCAGCCGCGACAAACCGCCCAGATGCACTTCGCTCAGCCTCCGTTGCACCCTCCGCCTGCTCAACCCACCACGAACCACAACCGCGTCCCGAAACGCATCAGCCCTGCCTTTGTCGGCATCACACGGACCACATCCACCACCACATCGTCGTCCTCCTCCCACCAGGCCACACGGCAGACTGGAGACAGCGACGACGACGCAGAACAGGACACACACATCTTGACACCGGCGACGTGGAGGACCTGATGGTACTGAACTTTGGCCACCGTGAACCACGGTCAACGTCCAGTAACTCAGAGTGGATGACCAGCTCATGGATGAAGGCGTACGACAAGACGGCGAGGCAAACGACGCAACCCAGCAGCACGTGGACGACGAGATGGAAACTCAGGGCGCACTCACCAATGCAGACACTGCTGATGCCATGGATGAGGAGTACATGCCGCAGGACGACAGCGACGACGACGCAGACGACATGGAGCAGGAGACACGGACGAATGGCAGCCGAGACGCACAAGTAGAGGCCGCACACAACGCCGCAGAGGCAGAGCCAGCCTTCCCACTGGTTCACATACGGTGAAAGGCAGCGGACAGCGTAGGCGCAGGGTCACGGCTGGCAGTGGCACAGAGACAGGAACGTCGAGCACACGGGCAAGGAGGGCCAAGAACGGAGACACCAGCGCCCGGAAGAAAGCAGGCGTGGACAAGAGGAACAAGTTGCCGGATGGTGTTGTGCGCAAGGGGTGGACAAAGGGACCCAGTGACGAGCGCAGCCACAGCAACAAGAAGGAGCACACGGCACTGCTGAACCACATGCACACTATGGCCAACGAGCATCCCATCGACGACATCTCAGACCTCATGACCCTGCAGGCGCGCGTTGTTGTCTGCCATGGCACCTCGACCATGCTGATCCGACATATTCAGCTCGCTCTGGGCAACATTCCCCTCTCCCAGGGCGACATGGCCTCCTGCCTCTCCCTTCTCGGCCGTGAAATGGATCAACACGCGTGCGGACTTTCCATCCAGCACGCTGGTCTGGCCATGGGTGTGACAGAGGCTGATTTGAAGGTGTGCTGGCTGGAGGATCCACACGACTACGGCGACCCCAACTACGCCCTCCTCCACCTGCTCATGACAGAGATGGACACTCTCGGCAACAGGCCCCATCCCACCACCTGGGAGGAGCACAAGCAGACCCAGCTGTGGCTGCAGGAAGCACGACGCCATGCTGACAACGACAGCGACCCACACTGGACACAATGCGACTACGACCACCACATCACCACCACCAAAGTGGACACTTGGCAACCTGATCCTGTGCGCAGTGGCTGGAGCAAAGCCAACAGCGACGAGCGTGGCAGCTGCGCTGCGCGGGAGTTCCGGACGCTGCTGGCACACATGAAGGCACGCGCAGCCAAGCACCCTCGCCATCAGCACTCGCACGAGCACCAGGCACTGCGTGAGCTGATCAACAACGGCGACCTGCGATCCCTGGTGCGACACATCATCCTGGCGCTGGGCAACGTTGGCGTGCCGCCTGTCGACCTGGCCTTCTTTGTCCGGCTCCTCAGGCCACACATCACCTACAAGCAGGTTCAACAGGTCATCAGCAACACCCTCTCGCGCGGCGTCACCTCCCTCTCCCTCAAGATCGTCTGGCTCGACAACCCCCAACCCAGCGACGCCACACTGCACACCCTCCTCCACACCCTCATCGACTGCATCACACCCCACATCACCACACGTCCCACCACCGTTGACGCAGTCAACGCCCTCGACATCGCTGAGCTTGTTCTGCCTGAGCCATCAGAGGAGGAGAAGCTGGCCGTGGAGGATGGAGTGCCAGATGGCGTCGTGCGCAGTGGCTGGACAGGTTGGCGCAAGAGCGAGCGCATGCACAGCAACAAGAAGGAGCACACGGCACTGCTGAACCACATGCACACCGTGGCCATCGAGCATCCCATCGACGACATCCCCGACCTCATGACCCTGCAGGCGCGTGTTGTGGTCTGCCATGGCCCCCTGTTGGCGCTGGTCCGACAGATTCAGCTCGCTCTGGGCAACATTCCCCTCTCCCAGGGCGACATGGCCTTCTGCCTCACCCTTCTCGGCCATGACGTGGATCAACAGGCGTGCAGTGCTGCCATCAAGAACGCTGGTCTGGCCATGGGTGTGACAAAGGCTGGGTTGAAGGTGTGCTGGCTGGAGGAGCCACACGACCACGGCGACCCCAACTACGCCCTCCTCCACCTGCTCATGACAGAGATGGCCACTCTTGGCGACAGACCCCATCCCACCACCTGGAAGGAGCACAAGGAGACCCAGCTGTGGCTGCAGAAAGCACGACGCCCTGCTAACAACGACAGTGACCCACACTGGACACAATGCGACTACGACCACCACCTCACCACCGCCGAGGGGGACAAGTGGCACCCTGAGTCTGTGCGCAGTGGCTGGAGCAGAGCCAACAGCGACGAGCGTGGCAGCTGCACGGCGCGGGAGTTCCAGACGCTGCTGGCACACATGAAGGCACGCGCAGCCAAGCACCCTCGCCATCAGCACACACACGAGCACCAGGCACTGCGTGATCTGATCAACAACAGCAATCTGCTGTCCTTGGTGCGACACGTCATCCTGGCGCTGGGCAACGTTGCCGTGCCGCCTATCGACCTGGCCTTCTTTGTCCGCCTCCTCAGGCCACGCCTCATCTACCAGCAGGTAGGAAATGTAATCAGCAACACCCTCAATCGTGGTGTCACCTCCCTCTCCCTCAAGATCGCCTTGCTCGACAACCCAAACCCAGCGACGCCATTCTGCACACACTCCTCCACACCCTCATCGATCGCATCACACCGCACATCAACACTCGACCAACCACCATCGCACTCGTCAACGCCCACCCCATCCCCTCCTTCACCCTGCCCAAGCGCAAAGACCTTTCCTCCTCCTCCTCCTCCTCCTCCTCCTCCTAACGCCAACGCCTCGAATGAACCACCCTTCATTCCGCACCTCTCCCCATCCACTCCACCACCCTCTCCATCACCTCATCCGGCAGTGTCACCCACCCATCCCACCCTCCCTCCTCCACATACGCCTCCATCCCACCGCACGCAAACATCGCCTCCCTCTCCTCCCCATTCATCACCAACGCCACCTCCATCGCCTCATCAACCTCCTCACCCCACCCAATCCAATGCCACGCCTTCCTCCACCCTTCCTCCCTCACCATCTCCACCGCTTCCATCCTCGGCTTCGCTCCCCATGCCCGCAACACCTCCACAACTTCCTCATTCCCACCCTTCACTGCTCTCTCCAGCGCAGTCATCGTCCCTCTCTCCCCTGCAAACGTGTCCACAGGCACACCCCACTCCCTCAACTCTCTCATCTTTTCCACATCACCACACTCCACAAACTCCACATGCTGCTTCTTGTTCCGCTCCAACAGCGACCGCAACCGCGCACCTTCCTCGTGCAGTAGGAGCCGCCAGCAAGATGCATTGGTTTCCATGCCTTCTGCCAGTGCCGCTTCTCCGGCGTCTCCGATGCAGTTCTCCACCATTTCAAGGACCTGCAATGTGCGGTTCTCTCCGAGTGCCTGCGCCAGTGCTACTGCTCCCTCGTCCCCTACACTGTTGCACATGAGCTCCAGTTTCTGCAGGCTACTGTTCTTCCCCAGAGTCTGCGCCAGAGCTACTGCTCCCTGGTCCCCAATGTCGTTGTCGTAGAGCTGCAGAAACCTCAACCCACTTTTCGCACCCATAACTTGCGCCAGTGCAGCTATCCCTTTGTCACCAATGCCATTCCATCCAAGTTCGAGATTCTGCAAGCTGCGATTCTCTCCGAGTGCCTGCGCCAGGGCTGCAGCTCCTTCTGCCCCAACCCTGTTGCTGTCGAGGTTCAGTGCCTTCAAACTGCTGTTTCCCAATGCCTTGGCCAGCGATACTGTCCCTTCCACACCAATGACATTCCATCCGAGTTCGAGAGTCTGCAGGCTGCTGTTCTTCTCCAAACCCAACCCCAAGGCTGCAGCTCCTTCCGCACCGCACTTGTTGCCGCCGAGGTTCAGTATCTGCAGGCTGCTGTTCTCCTGCAGAGCCCTTCCCAGTTCCACGAAGCCTTCGTCATCGATTTTGTTGCCCTTCAAATCCAGATGCCGCAGAACAGAGCTTCCACAAAGTGCTTGTGCCAGTGCTTTTGCTCCCCGTGTCCCAATGCCATCGTCACGAAGGTTCAGCATTGTCAAGCTGCTGTTCACACAGAGTGCCTTTGCCAGTGCTGCTGCTCCTTCTGCCCCTATGCCGTTGACGCTGACGTTCAGTGTCTGCAAGCTGCTATTCTCACTCAGTGCCTGCGCCAGCGCTACTGCGCCTTCTTCCCCGATGCTGTTACAAAAGAGGTCCAGCGTCTGCAACATCCTGTTCATGCCCACCGCCGTGGCCAACGCTGCTGCCCCTGTGTGATCGAGATTGTTGTCCCACAGGCACAGTGTCCTCAAGCTGCTATTCTCAGCCAGTGCTTTCGCCAACACTGTTACTTCGCTTTCTGCCAGCGTCGCCATGAACAACTTGAACGCCTGCAGGACATGGAGTGGAGCAGGCGTCAGTTCGTTTTCGCAAACACACATGCGCCCGCGACCCTACCCACCTTTCCCTCCGCCTCCAGTGCACCACAAACCCGTGCATGGTCCCCGCTTCGCAACAGTCTGAACCAATCAACGTCTAACTTTATGCTCATGGTGCTTCTTCTGTGGTTTTCTGCCCTGTGTGTGAGCGCTTCGCTCATCTCTTCCCCCATCCCCTCCTCACTCCTCCCCAACACCCCCCCACCTTCCCCCCCCCTCTACCCCCACATCCACTCACTCTACCTACACTGTGCTTTAAGGCTGGGTAACTCCGCGCACAACAACGCCGCACAAACTCACACCCCCTGCTCCCACCATGAGCGAGCACACAACCATCGCCTCCGCCACAGTTCTCGGCCACGCACATTCTCTTGTCAACCTCCTGGACGGCAAGGACGTCAACACCATCCCCATTTTCTGGGACGAAACCCTCTCCACATAAACCATCCTTGCTCTCAATCCACCTCTCTGCCTCCCTCGGGGCTACAGACTCCAACGGCTGCACCCCACTCCTCCGAGCTGCCGAGCACGGCCACAACGACGTCGTCCAACTGCTCATCGACCACCGGTCCAATCTGTCCAATCTCGCACAGCAGCAAACCGCGCTGACGCTCGCCGCTGGGAATAACCCTCATGAAACCCTCCCAAGAAAGCCATCTGGACACTATCAACACCATCATCAACCTCAACTACGGCAAACTGGACGCCCTTGCTCCCTACCACCCCCACCTGGAATACGTTTCCCCGACCGCACACCTCATCCGCACCCGCACCAAAGCTGGAGCAAACACAAACACAACCATCCTTGACACCAACAGCAACCCCACCCTCACCTGGAACTGCCACCGTGGCCACACCGACGCCGTGCGGCTCCTTGTTTCCGCCAACGCAGACGTCCACGTCGTTGCCAACGACACGGCGAACCCACTCCACAGGGCCGCCTTTCAACGCAACTGCAATACGTCGACCTCCTCATCCACTCAAATCCACTCAAATGTCCCCCCCAGCAACACCAACGGCTCTCCGCGACTTCCTCCCCGCGCCGTGACTCCCCGCTGCCTTCTCGTGGATCAGAACTGCTTCAAATGAACTTTCCGCATCACAACTACCCTGTTCCCATGCCATCCCCGCGCGCGCTGTGTTGTGTTTCGCCTACACAACCTGTGCAACCTCAAACCCAACGCCACACGCACGCTACGGATCCACACACGAACGACTAGCCTCTCTCGGATTTCCGTTCTGCAACCTCATCACCTCCACAATTTACGTTTCTCGCGCCGACGCAACCCAATGTCCACGTCCACCTCCGCCGGTCCTCCAAAACCCACCCTGCGAGTCACAAACGTCTCCTTCACCGGAGTCGACTCATCCAACAACGCCAAACCAGGGGACGAGCTCCAAGCCTCCATCACTTGCCTGCCAACTCTCGGCAATGCCACCCTCGACACCGAGGCCTCCCTCTTTCGCTGGATCTCCGAAATTCCTGACGCTGACCCCCAAACACAGCGCGAACTGATCGGACTTGAGCTCAAGTACGCTCCTTCCGACAGCGACCTCACCGTGGACGACGTCCTCAAGTTCCGTGAGCTCACACGCGAGGAAACCACGCCGCCCCAGCTCGAGGACAAAGACGACCCAGCCGTCCTCTCCACCTCCACCTCCTACACCGTCACCGAAGACGACGTCGGTTTCGACCTCATTTTCAAAGTGCTCCCCATCGACACCAACGGCGTGCGCTCCTCTGTGTACATTTCTGCGCGGATCCACATCACCTAACCCGTCCTCCCCCCACATGCAGCACCCTCGTGTGCAACTCCACCAGCGTCTTGCGATGCCCAATAGACACAATAGTCGTTCCCTGCTCCTGCACCATTGCATACAGCTCCCGTTCGCTCTCTTCGTCCACGCTGCTCGTGCTTTCGTCCAACACGGTCACCGCAGGCACGTGGTACAGCAGACGCGCAAACGCCACCCTCTGCGCCTCTCCTCCGCTCAGTACCTGCTCCCATGCCTCGCCTCCGTCCACCACTGCGTACAGCTGCAGCAGCTCCGCCAGACCCACCCGTTTCAGAACCTCCTGAATCCGTTCACGCTGGCCTTCCAACCCCTGTCCGTCCATCACCTGTGGATACACAACCAGTCCACCCAGCGAACAGCTCGACGGAAGGTACGCTCGCTGCGGCACAAACATCACGCACTCGCGCGCATCCATCCCTTTCCCGTCGTACACAGGCGGCGTCCACGCACGCCCACCTTCCGCAGGCCACACCCCAGACAGCACCCGCACTAGAGACGTCTTTCCACTTCCGCTAGGCCCCATAATCAGCGTGTGCTCCCCTCGTTCCACCGCAAAGTGCACCTGCTCCAGCAGGTTCCTCCGGCTCCATGGCGCACGCACGTCCACTCCAACCATACCCAACACAGGACCCGCCCCAATCCCAACCCGCTCCACCTGCTCTCCTTCCTCCCCATCCACCTCCGTCTCCTCCCCTTCCTCCGCTCCCTCCACCTGCTCCACCACCTCCCCCAGCCGCCGCGTGTACCCACCCAGGTCAGACACCACCTGCGCCAGTTGGATCACCATAGTAAATCCGTAAATGAGCATCAGCACCGCAAAGCTCGCCTGGCTGATCTCTTTCGCCGATTTGTGCTCCGCATTTGCGTGCCCGTCCCACTGCAGCGCCGCAAACACAGGAATCGCAACAATGGCATAATTCAGCACAGCTCCCATGTACCCAAAGAACGACGTCGACATTTTCAGCAACAGCTGACGCCACACAATACGACGCCTGTTGTCAATCGCCGCTTCAAACTCTCTCTGCAGCGTCTCCTCCTGCTGTTCAAATCCATGCGTCATGCTAATGGCCTCCCGTTGCGTTCGGCTTTGCGTGTGCGAGTACCGCAGCTGCCCCTCCAGTTGCTCCTGCTTCGCCACCAGCCGCACCAACGGACGCATGAGGCCCGAGTTCCACGCCAGCCCCAGCACAAAGTACAGCAGCACCAGCGCAGGCGCCTGCCACCCTGCGTACACCACCGTGCTCCACGTGTAGTATGTCACAATCAGCGGTGCCGCAAACACCTTTGCGCTCGCTTCCGCCACCGCCTGACTCCACCGGTCCAGGTCCTGCGTCAGCCGCTGGTCAAAGTCCACCCTCTTGCTCTCTGCAATCCGGTTCAGCCGCCGCTGTGTCTCTTTGCACACATACGCCCTCTGCAGCTGTGTGCCAACCGCCTCGCGGCACGTCACTCCGCCCAGCTGCGCAACCACATTCACCAGTGCCGTCCCCACAGACGCCAGAAACACCCACAGCAGCGCCTCCCACACCACCCCTTCAAATTCACTCCACGAACCGCGCAGGAGCGCATCATAAAACAGCCCAGGTACGTTCCCGGCTTGGTTTACCGCCCACTGCTGGAACCCCGACAAGACCAGAAGGCTCAGCACAAGCGTACTCCGTACGCGCCACCCCACCATCCTCACCAGCTGTCCCAGCGCATGCAACAGCCCTCCCCTCTGCTTCTCTTCATCCACCACCTCCCTTGTCTCCTTGCCCTCGACCAGCTCCGTGTACATTTTTTTCTTGCCGACGCCGCCGCTCACACCGCCTTTTCGCGCCCCGCCTCTTCCAGAAACGCCCTCCCCACCTCCTCACTCTCTGCCAAGTCTTCTGCCACCCATCTTTCCGTGCTTACCTCCACCCCGTCCACAACCTCCTTCACCGCAGCCCACACCCCGTCTCCCTCCCCGACCACCATCAGCCCCACACACTCCTCGGCCTCCCGCAGCGCCTCACTCCCACCACTCGACAGTTTCCCTCGCCCTGCCTCATTCACATGGTACCCAGCCTTCACCACTGCGTTCAGCACCTCCCGGACATCCGCCCCGCGCTTCCCGCCCATCACCACAAACACCTCCTGGAACCCATCGCCCCGTCCGGGCAGGGACCCCACCGTGTTTGGCACCACCACAGTCTCCCCTGCCTCACTGACTCCACACTCGCTGCTAAACCCGCTGAACGCCGGACTCTCCCCGACCACTTTCCACGAGTTGCTCTCCGGGTTAAAGTCGTAGATGTCCCACCACCGATTTGCATACGGGTCCAAATTTGCCTTGCGCATCTGCCCCGCAAGCTCCCCGTACTGGTGCTCCATGCCTACGCAGCTGAAACGCAGGCCCGTCGACGTTTCGATCGACGGCCGCGTTTGACTGTACAGCACGAAATCGATCTCGTCGCAGTCTCGCGTACGCAGCTGCTGGCAGAACGCAACCACTACGCACCGCTTGCTGTTGCGCACAAACACACTCCCGCTCACGGGGCCCACAAACACGCGGCAATCCTCCAGATCGTCCACGTACACTTCGCTCGCCTGCCCACACAGAAAGATGTCGCAGTCCTTGCACGACTCCAGCTTAAACTCGTACCCTTTCAGCTGCTTCGGCGTCTTCACCAGCTCCTTGCCCTCCTCCCCACGGAACCGGTAGTCCGCCGGATCTGCCTTTTCCCGCTTGTCCCAGCTGTACTCCTTCTTCTTTTCTCCGCCCGCTGCCGCCGCTGCTTTGCTTCCTCCACCGCCGCCACCGCCACCACTACCACCACTACCACTGCTACTACCACCACGACCACTGCTACTACTACTGCTCAGACACGATCCCATTTCACTTTCGCGCGCTGGCGCCGTTTTCTCCGCCAACCCAAAAACCGCACCTCTGGCCATGACCATCCAGAAAATCACAAAGGTGCTGGTCTCGGAGATCCGCACAAAATATGCAAACGTCACCTCCCTCAACCTCTCCTCCAACGAGATCAGCAAGATTGCAAACTTGGCGCCTCTTGACAAACTCGCCAAGCTCAACCTCGCCTCCAACCGCTTCACAACCCTCTCCATCACAGACGACATGCCCAGCCTCACCGAGCTCTACCTTGGCAACAATGCAATGTGCGTCCCATTTACCAGCCCGCACGACCACCCACACCGCGCAGCCTCTCCTTCGCGCCAATCCGCCGCCGTGCTTTCCCGCCCACTCCACACCGCCCCAATCTGCCCATCCGCTCTCTCCATGCCTCGTGTGTGTCAAGTGCCCCTCTGTGCCCCTCTTTGCCAATGCCCAGCACCTTCCACCTTCCCGTTGCCCGCCTACGCCCTTCCGCGCCACAAGCCCGCGCAAATTGTACGCGCCAAAATCCGTTGACACGCTTTCTCCCCCGCACCTCCAGTGAAACTCTCGGCGACCTCTCGGGCGCACCCAACATCCGCACCCTCGACCTTCAAAACAACCACATCAGCGATATCGAGCAGCTCGGTGCCCTCCAGGACCTCCCTGGCTTGCAAGAGCTCACTCTTTCAGGCAATCCGGTCTGCGACTCTACAAACTACCGCTATCTCGTCCTCTCGCTCCTCACACACCTCGACTCTCTCGATGGTCAACCCGTCGATGACGACGAGCGCCGTGTCGTCGCCCTCATGCAAGCAGACGACGAGTCCTCCGTCGCATCCTCACCTCCCCCGGCCACACCTCCCTCTTCCTCCGCCCTCCACCGCGTCGCAGACACACACGCCTCCACCGCAAGCTCTTCCAGCACAGACTCGTCTGTCAGCGATCTCAGGCCCTCTCTTCGCACGCCTCAGCCCGCTTCGAGGCCGGATCGCCACGACGTCAAGCACACCTCCGAGCTCGACCAAAGCCCTGAAGAGAACACCGTGCCGCAACCCGTTCAGTCCATCTCTCCCGAGGACACCTCCTCCAGCACAACCTCCCTTGCTGGCAAAAACCAACCCACCAACGCCTCCACCTCTTCCTCCTCCTCCTCTCACAACCCCATCATTTCCCCGGCCAGCACTCCGTCCGACGAGGGTCGCCCGCACGATTCCAAGACAGATGGCCGCGACGGTGATGATGACGACGATGACGACGACGACAGCAGCGAGTACATCAAAACCTTGTACCCGAACACGCCCGAGGATCCACAGCCTTCCCAGGACCCAGAGCTGTTGCAGGCCACCGCCAAGCGCAAGCGCAAGCAATGGCAGCGCAACCAGCCGGCCACCGCCTCCACCAGCTCCAGCGTCACCCACCCAGCCGACTCCCTTTCCCTCAGTGTCGATTCTTCCGTCTCTGTGCAGCAGAAGCTTGCCCAGACCCAGGCCCAGCTCGCCAAGCTGCAGAATGACAACGAGGAGCTGCTCGATCAGGTTCAACAGATGCGCCAGCACACAGAACAGGCTCACAAGAGCAAGATGAAGCAGCTCGAAATGCTCGACCAGCTCGAGAAGCAGCAGAACGAGATGCTTTCGCTGCGCTCGGAAAACGCACGGCTGCAAGAGGCCACCACGACCCACGACAAAGAGAACCGCGAGCTTCGCGACCAGGTGCGCCGCATGGAGGTCTTTCAGCGCATGGCCTTCAAAAAGTTTCGCGAACTGCAAGAAGAAGCGCAGACCAGCAAGGACGCCCTCATGAGGGAGCGCGAAGAGACGCAAAAGCAGCTGGAGAGCACGGGCAGCAACATGCTCACCTCGCTGCAGCGAGCAAACAGCCTCGACCAGCAGGTCAACGTACTGCGCGAGCAAACTGCCATTGTTAACAAACAGCTGCACACTACCATGGAGGGCAAGCGCGTGCTCGAGGAACGCATTCAGTCGCTCACCACCCAGCTGCATGCCACCGAAGAGCAGCTGACGGCCGAGACGCAGCGCCGTGTTCAGACACAGGAGGCCCTCGATGCCCTACAGGGCCAGCACGCACACTTGGTCAAGCTTCCTGCCCTGACCAAGCAGCTGCGCGACAAGATTGCACAGCTCAAGGAGGAGCAGGAGGACCACGTGCACAAGCTGGCTTCGTCCGGCACGGTGGCTGTGTCCCAGCGCAAGCGCGCAGACACGCTGCAACTGCAGAGTGCCGCCCAGGAGGAGGAGCTCAAGCGTCTGCAGGCCCAACTCAACGTCCTCGTGGAGCAGCGCAAGGTCAGCCAGGGCAATGCAGAGAGCACCAGCCAGAAGCTCGCCGACATGGAGGCCAAAAACGCTTCCTTGGCCAAGCAGCTCGACCAAGCGCTCACCGCAAACAAGGCGCTGCAAGAGAAGCAACGCGAAGTGACGCAAACCCTAGACGGCCTCCAGCGCACAAAGGCCGAGCTCATGAAGCTCCCAGGACTGTACCAAAAGACTCGTGCGCGCAACCAGCAGCTCGAGTACGCCGTCAAGCAAGATCTCGACCGCATCCGCAATTTGGAGAGCCAGCTGGCTGATGCATCCGCCGAGCAGTTGCAGGCCAGCAAGCAGGTGGAAACCATGCAAGAGGAGCTCGAGCAGCGCTCGCTGGACCTGGCAAAGGCGCGCAACAAGATCACGAAACTGGAGGAGTCCAACGACCAGTTGCAGTCCACCCTCAGTCAGGGTGATCGCGGCTACCAAGAGCTGTCTCGCAACCACGAATCGCTGTCCAAACAGTTTGAGGAGAACACAAAGACCTTGGAGCAACTGCGAACTTACCTCACAGAGGCCCAGGATGACCTCAAGGACGAGAGGCGGGAGAAAGAGGCACTGCAGCGCGCTTCAGACACTCTGCAAGCTGAACTGGAAGCAAGCGAAGCGCGTCTGGCCAAGGCGTCGCAAGAGGCCGAGGCCAAGACCGAACTTGCAGATTCTCTGCGGGAGCAGATGCGCAGCACGGTGGAAACCATGCGCGAGGAGAAAAGCCGGGCTGTGATGGAGCTCAGTGCACAGGTTCAGGACAAGACTTTGCGTGTGCGCGAACTGGAAGCAGCCGAGAAGATGGCTACGCGCACGCAAGAGACTCTCGAAGCTGAGGTCGAACGCCTGCAGCAGGCTCTACAGGCAGCCGCCGAAGCTGCTACGCACAGACAGACACAGCAGCATCAACAGCAACAGCAGGAACTGAGCTTCGTGGCAGATGAACTCACCGTCCCGGCGAAAGAGCTGGAAAAGGCCAAGCGCGAGGCCAAGGACAAGTTGCGCGCTGCCGTGGAGGAAAAGGAAGAGGTGGAGAACGAGCTGTTCACCGCCCAGCAAAACATCAAGCGCCTGCAGCGTCAGGTGGTGTCGCTGGAGCAGACTGTGGACGATGTGCAGCGCGACGCTCAGGTGCAACTTCAGGCTGCACGTGAACGCTTGCAACGCATGCAGCGTGAGACCCAAGAGCTGCAGAGCAGCTCCACACGAACAAGTGCCTCGGGCATGGCCAACCAAAGCATGGCAGCTCCGCAAGCGCAGATGCAGCCGCAACAAAACTCCTGGATGGAGCAGCAGCAGGTGCAACACTTGCAATCCCTCCTCAACACCGCTCAGACGGACAATGCGACGCTGCAACAACGCAACCGGGATCTGGAGATCGAACTCATCCAAGCCAAGGGCAAGACACAACAACTGGAAACGCAGCTGCAGATGACAGAACGTGCGCACGCGCAGCAGCAACAACAGCAGCAGCAGCAGCAACAGCAACACACTTTCCCAAGCATGTCCATGAGCTCGTCGTCGGTGGAGAACGCCCGTATGGAGAGGCTGGAGGCGCAGCTGAACGAACTGCTGCGGGCCAGCACTGGACAACAGCAGCAGCAGCAGCAGCAGCAGCAGCAGCCCCAGTGGAACGCAAACGACGCTCGTCTGCGTACCCTGGAGCAAACCAATGCGCAGCTCATGCAGCAGCTCGAGTCGATGGCAAGACACTTGGGAGACAAGGAGAACGACAAGCCGCAAGTTGTGTACCAGGACGATGCTGGCATGGCAGAGATGCAAGAACAGATGGACGAGCTGCAAGGACGACTGAAAGACGCCAACGAACGCCTGTCGCAGCACAGGGAGCAAGGACGCAAGACAACAGCAGAGATGCTTGATGTGAAGCGAGCCAACGAAAAGCTCGCTCTGCAGGTGGAGTCCGTGCAGATGGAGGCCGCTGCGGTACAAAAGGACCTGCAGGAGCAGATCAAGCAGCTTGAGACACAGCTGGAGGAGGAGCGACGCCTGGTCAACAACTTCAAGGCGTACTTCCCCAACTCGACCAAGACGACGGGCTCGGAGGCGCTGCTGAGTGCGGCACAGGTCGACAAGTTGCAAGAGGAGAAGGAAGCGCTTCAAACGCAGGTGGATCTGCTCAAGACACGCACCGAGGCACTGCAGCAGATCCTTCGTGTGCAGGAGGGCGACATTGCCGCCGCGCGCCAGGATGGCGTGAGCAAGGCAGAAACAGAGGAGCGACTGGTGACACGCTGGCGCGAAAAGGTCTTTGAACTCATGGTTGCACACAAGACAGACGAGTTGACCCTGCGCAACAAGGTGGACGAGCTGACGGGAAGGCTGGGTGAAGCCGCACAGGAAATCACGACGCTGGAAGCCACACGCGAGGTGCTACACCAGACTGCAGTCGGTCTGCAGGCCGAATTGGAACTGGAATGCAGCGTGAGCAAGAAACTCAAGACGCAGGTGGCCAAGTTGGAGCTTTCGCAAGAGCAGGCGACGACCCAGGCGCACCGCGAAAAGCAACTCGTGCGCCAGGCCATGGTGGCCATCCAGCGACGCGAGGCAGGTCTGCGAACAGTGGAAGCGCAGCTGAAGGAAGGCATGGTGACGGTGTCGACATACGTCGAGCGGCTGTCGTTCATGCAAAGCCGGCTGCGTGTGCTGGACGGCATGTGGAAGCGCAAGGTAGTCGAACAGGCAAAGCGCGGCCAGCAGGGCGGCAGCGGAAGTGGCGACGAAAGCGATGACAACGAAGGTGGTGCCGGACACGGTCGCATGACTCGCTTGCTGCGAACAGAAGTGGAGCGGCTGCGGGGAGAGCGGGATATGCTGCTGGCACAGCGGTCGCAGGAGCAGAACCAGACTCAGTCGCAAGTGGAAGCTGTACGCAACAGTGTTGCCAAGCAGCTGGAAGCGTACAAGGAGGAGATTGGCGAGCTGAAGCGGGAACTGGGATCCAAACGCAGCGAAGTGGAGCGCTTGAAGCTGATCCACGAAAGCAGCGGAAAGGAGAACAAGAAACACCGCGAGCGTATGGACGAGGTGTACGCACAGTTGGAGGAAGAGCGACGCATTCACCGTGAGGCGCTGGCAGAACTTGCCCGAGAGCAGAGCGATGAGGCCGAGGAGCGCGAGCGCAAACTGAGGCTGGAGAACGCTGAACTGAAGAAGGAGCTGACAAAGGCCACAATCAACGCACGCACTTTGGAGCGAGACATGGAGCGACGCAAGATGGATGCGAGTGCAGAGGAACGCGCAAAGACAGAGTACTTGGAAGAACGGCTTGCTCAGAAGGAACTGCAGCTGCGCAACGTGCAGCAAGAGCGCAACACTGTGCTGGCAACGCTGCGTCAGTACGAGCGCATGGGTATGGGCGGCACAGCGCAGGCACGCGCAGCAGCCGAGGCCGGCGGATCGGGTGAAGCAGAGCGTGAACTGGACGCCCTCGCACGCTTTGGTGATGAACTGCTGGAAGACGAGGGAGATGAGGCGTAAACGGGAAAGTAGAATGTACAGTCATTGTTGAGATGCTCCTTCTTCTCCTCCTCCTCCTCCTCCTTCTCCTCAGAGACCAGAGGTGCCAATTTTGCTGAGCAGCGTCAAGACGATGCAGGCCACGTTGAGCAACATGCCGGCGGCCAGAACGGACAGGTTGTGCTTTCCTTGGATCTCCTTGTAGTAGAAAATGCTCCACATGGAGGAGACGATGCAGGGTCCGATGGTGACCAGCGGGTAGCCGACATCCATGTTGAGGTGGGCGTTGGTGACAAACCATGAGGCCTGAGCAATTCCCCAGACGGCGCCGCTGACAAATCCAGGCAGCAAGGTGCTGGAATACACAGTAGGCTGGTTGCGACGGAGGGCGATGTACACGACCATGAGGAGGGTGCTGAGGAGCCAGATGCCTGTAAAGTGGCAAAAGGCAAAGGCCACAGGAGGCACACCTTGAGCCTGGCCTTTGGTCTCGTACCACAGCTGGAAAGGGATCATGCAAAAGCCGTAAAACACGCCGCCGGCCAGCATGGCCATGCCGATGCCCATCAGGCGGCGGTGTCGAGCTGCATCCTCTGCATTCTTCAGCGAGTAGCCAGCCTGGATGCTTTGATCCTGTGTGATGGACTGGCGGATCAAGTCCTGTTCGACGTTGGTGCCGATGCGAGCAAACTCGCTGCCGCCCTCCACGGTGAGGGTCTCGTCACTGACGGTGGGCTTGATGAAAAAGTAGACGACGAGCGACACAAGGCCCGTCGCCGCACCAATGTAGTTGAGCACGGGCAGGTCGAGTGGTTTCTACAGGGTGCCCACGAGGTCATTGGGTACGAGTTGAGTGCGGACGGACAAAGTTGGGGTGATCAGGGGAGTGCGTACGCGTGTGAGCGTGGGAACCTTGCTGCAGGAGCGGGAAATGGGGGAATCGTGCCGGGAACAAGGCGCCCACAGACTCCACTCACAATGGGGATGCCAAAGAAGCCAAAGCGGCCTGCAGCCCAACCCATAATGAGGTTGGAGCCGCTCCAGAGAAGCAGGCCCAGGCCCAGGCCAATGTAGCGGATGATGAGCGGGACCATTGCGTTGCCGCATGCCCACAGGGCGCCTCCGAGAAGGCCGGAAAGCTCAAAGACAAAGGTGCCACTGGCAATGGTGGCCACAAGACCCGTAAGGAGGATGCCGTTGGCCATGGCCCACTGCACAATGATGCCATCGCCGACAGGCCGGCCCTTGATGAACACGTAGTTGGAGCCGAAGCAGACGATGGCGATGAGGGCGCCCAGCAGACCTTGGACCTGGTCAGAAACCATATTTGATCCTGGACGGGGGTGGGGATGAACGGTGTGTGATTTGCGGTGGGGCCGCGGGAGCAGGCAAAACAAAGCAACCTAATACCAGGAGCAAAGGCGGCATGGGCGACGACATTACGTTTGACGACCAGTTCAACATCCGACTTCTGGACCCGCAGGTTTTCGACGATTCAATCAAACTGAGCGAGTCGTGCGACCAGTTTGTGTCGAGTAGGTTGATGGGGGAGAGCTCGCCTCGGCCAGCACATAGCAAGCGCTGACTCACTCGCGCCGTGCACACACACACACACCACGCAGAAATCGGAGAGTTCAACAACGTGACGGATGAGTTTGTAAAGCTGATCAACGAGCAGGGGGGCAAGGTGGAGCAGCTGAAGCTGAAGGCCATTGGCCAAGCAAACAGGCTTCACAGCGAGCAGGAGCGGCGCAGGCGGCTTGAAGCCGAGCTGGACGCACAGTACAACGACAAAAAGCAAGAGCTGGAAAGGTGAGGGGAGCCGTGGGAGGGAAGAGAGGGAGGGGAAAGGAGGAGAGAGATCGGGGGAGCTCACGCTGTGCTGCGCGGTGCTTGGCGGGTTTTCACCACAGGCTGCAAGCGCAGTACGACGCACTGCTCAAGGTTGAACAGACCCAGAAGCAGACGATTGACAGGTTGATGAGCAACAATGAAGTGTAGATTGAGTGTGTTTCGCGGCTGTGCGTGGAAACGGTTTTTTGGCGCGCCGCCGGACGCAAACAACGGCTTCTTTCCCCCGCTTCTTGTTGTGACATGGATCTTGCACTGGAATCTGCAGGAGGGTCGATTGTGCTTGCCACGTCGTACGACGAAAAGCACCCGCCGGAGAACATGATCGATGACGACGAAACGTCGTACTGGAGCAGCACGGGGATGTACCCGCAGGAGTTTGTCGTGGCGCTGGCCGGCGTGGCCGAGGTGCAGAACATCAAGACGGTGACCACCAATGGTAGGTGGAAGGAACCGAGAGAGGGGAGGGGGAATCGTGGAAGGCATGGGTGGTGGCAATTGGGCAGTGGAGAAATAAGAGTGAGGGCGCAGCGAAAACGGGCGCGATCATCAACGACGCGTTGGGCGCACGTGCCAAAGCCACAGGAAGACTGACACCGAGAGATGGGCACATGCAACACAAAACACGGATCCACGGCGACGGACATTGGACTGTGGTGTTGTGGGTCGTCCACGTGTGCTGGACACACAGTAAAAACGCTGACGGTGGAGCGAAGCGATAGCGGGGAGCCAGACTCGTTTGAAACGGTGTTTACGGTGGAACTGGCAGACCGGGAAGGGGACATGGTGATGGAGACGCATCAACTGAACCGGATGCCTGCCAAGTACCTCAAGTTTGTGATTGAGAACGGCTACGAGTCGTTCTGCACAGTGCACGGGGTCCAGGTGCACGGGGACATGTGAGCCTGGGGAAACGGGAGTGGGAGCGTGCGTGTGTGTTGCTTCCACAGTGAGTGGCATTGTGGCATTGAAAAACAAATGTTTTTGTGAAATGAAATGGCATGCCCCCGTTTGGCCAATCCTTTCTTGTCGCCAGCAACGTCCAAATGCGCTTGCTGGTGGACGGCAAGCGGCCAGAGTTGCTGGGAGATGTGCTGGCTGTGTACAATCTGTGCCTGGCCAACGACGTGGAGATCAGCGTGGAGACTGTTGCGGACGGAGGTGTGGGCAACGAAGGGGAGGGTCGCACTCAAGGAAAGAGCAAGGGGTCAAACAAAGTGGTTCCTGTGGAGGACACCAAGCTGGGCGAATCGCCCTTTGAGTTGGGAGAGCGGTTTCCGCGACTGGATACGCAGCCGGGCCATAGCTCGAACCTGGTGCTGCGGGGAAGCAGCAACACGATGCTCCGGTTTATCGGGGACACGACACACGAGCAGGGCGGTACACACTATCCCATGGATGTGCGAAAGCGTGCAGAGGTGGACGCAGTGTTGGACTGGGCGCTGCGTGAGCTGCGAGAACCCACAGTGGCACTGAGGTTGCTGCAGGACAGCGAAGAGGCAGAGGAAGGGAAGGCTGAAGAGTGCAACGACCAGATTCTAGCCGCATTCACATGGCTGGAGGCACAGCTGGGCGAGCACAAGTTTGTAGCCAATCAACAGGCGAGCATCGCCGACGTGGCGGTAGCCAGCTGGCTGGAGTTGGCGCTGACCACAAGCGACATCAACGTGGACGCGTTTGAACGCGTGTGCAACTGGTTGGAGCGCGTCAAGGAGGAGCTGGGTGTGTGGAAGGAGATTGGCGAAATGGTGGAGACGTGGGACACATCATAGTGCACGGAGAGTGTGTGCGGTCGCGTCGGACCAAACAAAACCGGTTTGCCCCTCCTTGCTTGCGCACAACAGGTGTCGGTAGGTGCCGCCTGTACAGTAGAAGAGAGGATGGACAGCGCACGGGTTCAGCACATGCGTAGGAAGCTGCCGACGGGCAAGGTGGCAAACCTGGACGACGGAAGCGCAACGTGGCTGGATTTGCGTGGAATAGGCACGATCGACGTGGAAGAGGCTGAGGAAGTTGCGCGATGGATGGCCCACGACACTCTGCGACGAGTGAGCGTGCGCGTGGCGTCGGACGAGGCGGCCTTGGTGTTTGTGGAGGCGGTGCGACAGGGAAGCGCCGTGGAGCAGCTGCAACTGCTGGGCGACTTGAGCGAGGACGTTGCCAGCGAGATGGCGTATGCGTTGACATTGAACGCAGCCATGGTGGAACTGCAAATTGGAGACGTGGAGGAGTCGGAGTGGCTGCATCTCCACCTCCTGCGGAATCGGAGGCTTCGCACAGAATTGATGGAAGCTGTGGCGGACAACAACGTGGAGGAAGTGCAGGATCTATTGGATATGGGTGTGCCACGGTACTTTGAGGCTGGCAGTGCGCTGGACACGCCGCTGGAGACGGCTGTGAGGGGTTTGGAACGGCACCGCAACGCAGCGATGCTGGACGTGCTCATGAGCGACAACGGGCTTGTGGAATGCACGTTTGCGGCGTTACAGGGAGTGCCAGTGCTTCTGTTGCTCGCGTGTGTGCGTCGCAAGGACATGGCAATCGAACAGCCGCTGAGTTTTGGCATCCGCAAGCCGCTGGTGTGCAGATCGCTGATCAAAGGATGGAAGCGGCGGGAGTTGGCCACTTGGATGAGGCGGAACCAAGAGTGCGTGGAGTTGTTGGACGGTCTGACGCTGGACGCATGGAGCGCACGCGAACACTGGCGCGTGTCGCCACGGATGGATGTCCAGGTGGAGACGGCGCTGGTGATGAATATGGAGGAGAGAGAGAGGATGTTTGAGGCAGGTGGGATGGAGGGATATGAGTCTGCTGGCCAGTGGACGACAGTGCCGGACGAGGTGATGGCTCGCATCCTTTGCTGGCTGGGCAGCTCCTGGGATGGCAGCGACGAGGATGCACTGGAGGGAGAGGGCAACAAACATGGCCAAGCGGGCCAGTCATCGTGTGTGTCGTCGTGCGCTCTTCAGTGAAGCCAGCGCGTGCCATGCCAATCAAAAGCGCAAACCCACCTTTTCGTCCCACTGCGCAAAACCACCTGCACGCTCCCAGAGACAGGAATCAGTGACAGAGACGCGCATACATAGACAATACATAGCACAGTACACAGAAAGGAGACAGCGTGGGCGAATGAGTGTCAAGGAAAATGCGGAAAAGAGCGTGGTAACGTTTCTGACCATCAACGATGTGTACGCGCTGGAGCCCGTGCAGGGCAAGGGCGGCCTGCCACAGATGCAAACGATGCTGAAACGAGAACGAGAGACGTGCAAGACGCCTGTCGTGTCTGTGTGCGGCGACTTTCTGAGTGCGTCGGCGGCGGCGAACAAGTACAAAGGCGCGCACATGGTGGAACTGTTTGAACGGATGGGCGTAGACAAGGTGGTGCTGGGCAATCACGAGTTTGACTACGGAGAAACGGTGCTGATGGAACGGATGGCCGAGTCGTCGTTCATGTGGTATGGGTCGAATGTGCTGCTGGAGGACGCCCTGCTGCCTGGATGCGTGGACACAAACGTGGAGGAGGTGCAAGGCGTCAAGGTGGGCTTCTTTGGCGTGTGCACGCTCATGACTCCCAAGCTGTCGTCACCCAGCGAGGCAGTTGTGTTTGCAGACATTCTGGAGACGGCGGAGAGGTGCGTGGCGCAGCTGCAAGCGGACGGGGCAGAGTTTGTGGTGGCATACACGCACCTGAGCAACAACGAGGACCGGCAGTTGGCACGCAAGCTGCCACAAATTGACCTGATTCTGGGAGGCCACGTACACGAGCCCTTTAGCGAGATTGTGGGCGACAAGACGCTGATTGTCAAGTGCGGACAAAACGCGTACTGGCTGGGCCGCATCGACGCGCACGTGCGACGCGGGGCGAAAGGAGAGGTTGCGCGCATCGACTACGATTGGAGGTTTGCGCTGAACGCAGACGAAGAGGCGGACGAGGAGCTGCTGGAGGTGGTAAAGCAGTATCGGGTGAGCGTGGACAACCCGGACGCAGCGCTGCCGCTGCACATTGGACAGGACATGCACTCTCTGAGCAGTGTGGTGCGCACACGCAGCTCGTCAATGGGCAGCATGATTGCAGATGCCATGCGCCTGCGTATGGGCGCCGATCTGGGCATGATCAACGGCGGCTTTATCCGAGGCGACGTCACCTACCCTGCGGGCACCACAATGACGCGTGCCCACATGGCCACGGAACTCCCCTTCACTGCACCGGCTGTGATGGTGCGTATCAAGGGCCAGCAGATTTGGGAGGCCATGGAGCAGCAACTTGCAGCGGCGCCGTTGAAAAGTGGCGCCTTTCCACAGGTCAGCGGCTTTGTGGTGCGCTACGACGAAGGCGCAGAGCCGGGAAGTCGCATGCGTGCTCTGTATCTCGCTCCGGAGCACGGTACACGCACATTCGCCGGCGGTGTGGACGAGTATGTGCTGCGCAAAGACGAACTGGAAGCAGAGTCGACCACAGACCTGGATGAAGGACGCACGCCCATGGACCTGGAGGCCGAGTACACCATCGCCATTACCGAGTTTCTGCACACGGGCGGCGATGGTCTGACCGCATACCAACCGGGCGTGGTCGTGGAAGGTTCGCCGCGTGGAATGCTCATCATCGACGTTGTGTTTGAGTTTTTCGACAGCCTGGCCCAGGGCGAGATGCTGCTGGCACCCGTGTCGTCGGTGGAAAAGCGTGTGTTGGACGTGAGCGGCAGCAGTGCGTGACAATGATGGCATTGGAAAGAAAACAGTTTTGTTTTTGCCACGCCCCTTTTCTCATCCCGTTCGCTTGATGATGTGCACCCCCGATGCGGTCTCGACGATTCCACTGAGTTCGCCCACGTCCAGAGCCGCCACGGCGTCCTCAAAGGGTTTCTGCATGTCGCCCGGCCCAAACGTGCCGAGATCACCCTCGCGCTTGGCGCTACCACAGTCGGAGTACTCGCTGGCAATCTCCTCAAACGAGCGCTCGTTGTCGACAATCTGTGAACGGTAGCCCTGAAGAATGTCGATGGCTTCGTCCTTGGAGCGGGTAATGACGTCCTCGCGCCAGGAGCTTGGACGACGAGATTCGGTGTGCTTGACCAGGATGTGCGAGGCTCGGTACTGCAGCTCTGTGCACAGCAGAGAAAGCCACACACGCGCGAGCGACGGGTGTACAGGGATGTGTGTCAGCAGAGTGGATTGTTGTCATCAAACGGCGGGACAAAGTGACGCGGGCGCGCGCGCGAATCAGCACCCACTTTCCGGCTTGTTCCAGGTGCTCTCGTTTGTGGTGCGGTTGTAGTAGTAGTACTTGCCCGGGTTGGACTTGGACTCCATCTTCTCCCAGCCTTCGGGAAGATCACTAGACATGATGGCAGGTGTGGACGGTCGTTTTGGCGGAGCCGACGCGGATGCGACGGCTGCGGGAAGTAGAAGAGAGATGGGACCAAGGGGGCGGCACCACAGAGAGACCAAGTGATGCTGAGACAGGCGTTACGGAGTTGAGTGAGCATGGTTCAGCGAGAGAGCGCGAGAGCAGCCACGGCGATGTGGAAGCGGAAACTGCAGACGTTCAAGAATCGAACACGCAAGGCGTTCTCGTTGTCGTTTGATGCAGTGCCCGAACGAAAGACACTGGTGGAGTTTGCCCGAGCGCAGGACGTGGAGGCGTGGCAGGTGCGGGCGGACTCGTCAGTAGGCGGGTTTTCACGAGCGGATCTGGTGTTTGTGGAGCAGGACCAGTGCGGTAGGTGTTGTGCAATGAATGCGCCACGGCACGGTGTATGCGCACATGTTTAGGAGCTGACACGCAAGTCACAGCACGCTTCCATGGCGAGCTGTCGCTGGAAACAAGTGGCGAGATGATCCGCAGCGGGTTTGCCAACATTGTGACGCCTGTAGGTGACGCAGAAAAGGTTGAACGGCGGCCACCGTGGTGAGAAAGTGATGAACTGACACGTTGCTGTGCACACATTCAGGCCACGTTGATGGACTTGGACGAAATCGACGAGTACGACGGCGTGGAGTTGACGGTGCGGTGGGTACGTGTCGTGAGGGCGCCAGTGTATGGGACGTGGCCGACGCAGATGTGCTTAAATTGGCAGAGGGGAAAGAGACACCATGGCTAACGCAGCCGCGCCTGTGCAGAACGACGAGCGCACATACTTTTTCAATTTACAGACAGAGAACCTGGTGCCTCATCATTTGCATCAAGCATTTGTGGCGCCGCCTCAAGCACGGCCCCGACGAAGTGTCGGGATTGTACAGGCGCGAGAGGCAGAGGGCATGGAAGGGTTCCACCGTGTGCGCTTGCTGTTTGAGCGCGATTTCGTGCTGACGTGGCGTGGGATGGTGCAGGAAGAACAACCGCTCATGAACACCAGCAAGCTTCAAACCCTGGGGTTCACACTGGCGGACAAGCAAGAGGGGCCATTCTCTCTGGATTTGCACTCCATCACACTGGTCAAGGCCAACGTGGAGGAGGATGGACAAATGTAGGGCGTTTTGAGCATGGGCACGTGACGCGATGCCTCCAAGAGGATCGACAGCACATAGCGATGTTTCCACGCACGTGTTACATGTGCAACACCTTGATGGACGCAACTGTGCACGCACAACCCCAAGGCAAGGGAGCAGGAGACGAGTCGGCGAGCTCGACACACTGGATGCGTCTGGATGCCATCCAAGTGGGCTTTGACGTGGTGGCACATGGACACAGCAGCAGCGGAAGTGAAGAGGGTGACGCAGACGCAGATGGGGAGCAGAATGTGGCACGTGTGGTCCACGTGGCGTTGGCGGAAAACGGCTGATCCGTAGCTAGAAGCACGACGGAATGAAAACACACACGATGTGCAGTATGGGCTGGATGAAGCTGACAATGAACGAGGGACATGTGTATGGATGGCCTCCATGGTCGACGGTGGTGTCCCCATAGAGTGTGGTGAGGGCAAACTACACTCAGGTTACCTTTCGGATGCGGCCACTGCTCGTCCATGTTCTCTACAGCAAACTCCACCACCACCGTCGGGTACTGTGGCGTGCCACACAGTCATGTGTGTGCTTGAATCAATCACACACGTCGTTCTCGACACACATCAACCATCGCAGAAACTGGAACGGACTTCCAGAACTCTCCGAAAGAGCACGGGAAACGGCTTTTCCTGCGTGTGGGGTAATCGTGGCCTCCACTGCACGATGGATGACTCTGTGACCACTGAGGAGGCATGCTGATCCGGTCGATGGCCGTTCCTGGTTGTACACGCGCATCCCTGCTTGGAAACCGCGCCACCCTCCCTGTTCCCCGCGAGAATGTGTGAACACGAACACGTGTGCGTTGCACGTTTCCACGCACTGCCCACGTCCCTTTGGGCGCCTGGCACAGCCACACACGTGCTTGGACCATAGGACCCTGTGCAAACACTCTCCACACGCACTTGTCCGCTTTGCCGATAGCCGGACCCGCTGCACAAAAAGTTCCCAAAACCCTCCTCACCCACGTATCCAGTGCTACATGCAACCTTGCCTTCTTCATTGCCTCCAACAGCCCCGCGCCTACTCATCTGCACACCGCGTGTACGCCCTCTCTTGGCGACTGCAGTGTGGAGGCGCTCAATAGTCCTCGTGGCTTTCCTTCCTGCGTTTTGCCCACCGCAACCCACATGCATTGCACAGCCTATGTACATCGTCACATCACACACGCGTGTCAGCACCCATGTACATCCCACATCACGCACGATCTGCCCTTCTCCGTCTCCACACACTCTCCTACACACCCGCTAACCCTCGTCCCGAAAAAGCAATCCCAAAATGGCTAATTTTGGACGGCCTTCTCTCAACTCATTACACTCTCATGCACTCCCTTGGCAACAAACACCACACTTACGTGTTTGGTCCAGCATCCGACGTGCGCCATTCTGGTGTCTCTGTCGTCCCGCATTGGATGCACACCGACGAGATCTTTGCGCTGCCACGCAATCGCTTGCGCTTCTTTGACGCAGGCTTCTTTCCTCGCTTCCGGTTGCCTGTCTTGTTCGGCTTTGTGTTCAGACGCAGTTCCTTTTCGTAGACACGTCGGTTCGATGCCGCCATTCGCTTGCTTTGCCGTTCTCCGGCTTGTTCGTCAACCGGAGATTTCAGTGTCAGCGGCACCTGGCTCGTGTACGCCTCGTATCCACTGCCGCTGCCGTATCTCCTGTGCTGTTGCTGTTGCTGTTGTTGCTACTGTTGCTGATCATTCTGTTGCTGTTCTGGTTCTGTACCATGTCCAGCTGCCGCTCAAATCGGCCTGTTCCCTGCGTTCGTTGCAAAGCTGCGAGTTGGGCCTGCAGCAATTTCTGCTGTTGTTGCAGCTCTACGCCACGTACAGCCTGAACCAGCTCTTCAAACTGTTGTCGCTGGTTGGTGTTGCTGTGAGACTCTGTGGTCATGGCATCCACGCGCTGTGTGTGGCCATTGCCGCCGTGCATTGGCAGCCAGAGCTGGGGCATGTCCATCCCGTACTGCGACAAAAGGTTTTTCAGCGGCGGAAGCTTGTGCTCGCCCTCCGCGCTGCTCACGGACAGAGCACGGGGCGAGTTGAGGCTACTGGTGGAACTCGTGGTGCTGTGCGTGATGGAGCGCAGCGAGTTGCCGCTGCCATGCTTGTGGAGCTCGGTAAGCATCGACGCCAGTTCACGAGGGCTTCGAGAGCGCTTCGCCGTTTTGTCCTCCGCAACACTCTGTTGCGTGGTGTGCTCGTTGGTAATCTCTGTCGTCAACGTCATCCTATGTGTTTTGCCAATCGATGCCGTCAATGTGTCCTGCGTCTTTGTTGCACCTCGTGTGCGATTCGTCGGGGAAAAGATTGCCGACCCCGGCGCCCGATGCGACGGCGGAAAACGTTGCGGACCCAAGGTGGGTCCGACTTGGCGAAACGGAAACCGGGACCGGTTCGTTGAACCAAATCACACGCCTTTCGCATCCATCACTCTCATGTCATACACGCCCCGACAGCCCCACATCGCCCTGAGACCAGCTGCTGCGCAGGTGGCCTCAGCATCGCCGAACAGAAGGCGGAAAAAGTTCCTTGGGAGCCCTGTTGCAGTACAGAGTCACATGAAGCATGTTGGGCACATCCAGAAGGCATGCAAACACACGGTCGTTGGCGTTGACCGGGGGAACCACAGGCAACTTCCAGAAGCGAAAATTCTGTGCAGCGAAAAAGCGCCGGAACGCCCACCACTTTTCCTCATTTTTTGTGTAATGCAAATGCAACAAGCGCAGGGGCGCAGCAACGTGGAGAGTGGCACACATACAGGCCGTACGGGTGCGTCCAAGCAATCTAGCGGCACATCCCAGGCCTCCCAGGCCTCCGGGAACAATCGTAGCCTTGCAGAGGACAAGAACTCTTCCCAGGGCTCGCATTCTCAATATACCAAGGAGATGGCTTATATGCTGTCTGAACTGCACAAGCACGGCAGCGGCAGCTCCTTACCGTCCATGAATACCAGTGCACTGAACTCGCCCCGTGCTCTGTCCGTGAGCAGCGCGGAGGGCGAGCACAAGCTTCCGCCGCTAAAAAGCGTTTTGTCGCAATACGGCGTGGACATGCCGCAGCTTTGGCTGCCCTTGCAGAAGAAGCACACCACCACACAGCGCGTGGATGCCATGACCACAGAGTCTCACAGCAACACCAACCAGCGACAACAGTTTGAAGAGCTGGTTCAGGCTGTACGTGGCGTAGAGCTGCAACAACAGCAGAAATTGCTGCAGGCCCAACTCGCAGCTTTGCAACGAACGCAGGGAACAGGCCGATTTGAGCGGCAGCTGGACATGGTACAGAACCAGAACAGCAACAGAATGATCAGCAACAGTAGCAACAACAGCAACAGCAACAGGAGATACGGCAGCGGCAGTGGATACGAGGCGTACACGAGCCAGGTGCCGCTGACACTGAAATCTCCGGTTGACGAACAAGCCGGAGAACGGCAAAGCAAGCGAATGGCGGCATCGAACCGACGTGTCTACGAAAAGGAACTGCGTCTGAACACAAAGCCGAACAAGACAGGCAACCGGAAGCGAGGAAAGAAGCCTGCGTCAAAGAAGCGCAAGCGATTGCGTGGCAGCGCAAAGATCTCGTCGGTGTGCATCCAATGCGGGACGACAGAGACACCAGAATGGCGCACGTCGGATGCTGGACCAAACACGTAAGTGTGGTGTTTGTTGCCAAGGGAGTGCATGAGAGTGTAATGAGTTGAGAGAAGGCCGTCCAAAATTAGCCATTTTGGGATTGCTTTTTCGGGACGAGGGTTAGCGGGTGTGTAGGAGAGTGTGTGGAGACGGGGAAGGGCAGAGAGTGCGTGGTGTGGGATGTACATGGGTGCTGACACGCGTGTGTGATGTGACGATGTACATAGGCTGTGCAATGCATGTGGGTTGCGGTGGGCAAAACGCAGGAAGGAAAGCCACGAGGACTATTGAGCGCCTCCACACTGCAGTCGCCAAGAGAGGGCGTACACGCGGTGTGCAGATGAGTAGGCGCGGGGCTGTTGGAGGCAATGAAGAAGGCAGGGTTGCATGTAGCGCTGGATACGTGGGTGAGGAGGGTTTTGGGAACTTTTTGTGCAGCGGGTCCGGCTATCGGCAAAGCGGACAAGTGCGTGTGGAGAGTGTTGCACAGGGTCCTATGGTCCAAGCACGCGTGTGGCTGTGCCAGGCGACCAAAGGGACGTGGGCAGTGCGTGGAAACGTGCAACGCACACGTGTTCGTATTCACACATTCTCGCGGGGAACAGGGAGGGTGGCGCGGTTTCCAAGCAGGGATGCGCGTGTACAACCAGGAACGGCCATCGACCGGATCAGCATGCCTCCTCAGTGGTCACAGAGTCATCCATCGTGCAGTGGAGGCCACGATTACCCCACACGCAGGAAAAGCCGTTTCCCGTGCTCTTTCGGAGAGTTCTGGAAGTCCGTTCCAGTTTCTGCGATGGTTGATGTGTGTCGAGAACGACGTGTGTGATTGATTCAAGCACACACATGACTGTGTGGCACGCCACAGTACCCGACGGTGGTGGTGGAGTTTGCTGTAGAGAACTGGACGAGCAGTGGCCGCATCCGAAAGGTAACCTGAGTGTAGTTTGCCCGCACCACACTCTATGGGGACACCACCGTCGACCGTGGAGGCCATCCATGCACATGTCCCTCGTTCATTGCCAGCTTCATCCAGCCCATACTGCACATCGTGTGTGTTTTCATTCCGTCGTGCTTCTAGCTACGGATCAGCCGTTTTCCGCCAACGCCACGTGGACCACACGTGCCACATTCTGCTCCCCATCTGCGTCTGCGTCACCCTCTTCACTTCCGCTGCTGCTGTGTCCATGTGCCACCACGTCAAAGCCCACTTGGATGGCATCCAGACGCATCCAGTGTGTCGAGCTCGCCGGCTCCTCTCCTGCTCCCTTGCCTCGCGTCCGACGATAGTGCGAGCGAGGGTCCAGATGGATCACTTGTTCCACAGTTGCTCGCAATGCTTCCTTGTCGTCGGCATACAACCTCAGCGCTGCATCCTCCAACGCTTCCCACTGCGCCTCTGCCTCTTCCGTCCACTCCACCGACCCAATGCGTACTTGCGGCGTCAGCGACGCACTCAACCATTCGGCTTGGCGTGTGTCCATCATTCGGTCGTACTCGGCAATGTACGGCTTGATGTCCAGGATCGGGGTGCCGTCGATCAGGTCCACTCCGCTCAAGTACACCACCCCATCCTCCACGCCCTCCAGTGTGGCCACAGACAACCCGAGTGCATTTGGTCGGTGTGGTGTACGAGTCGAAAACAGGCCCACCTTCCTCCCCAATCGAGGTGGCTTGATCTTTGCCTTCAGCGCTCGTTGCTTCGTGCCCATCTCCCGTTGCGAGGCCACATTTGTGTTTTCGTGAAACACAAACAACAGCCACACATGCGAATACTCTTCCAACCCCTCCAGTGCCGCCCCTTGGATCAGTCGAGCGTCCAGCTTCAGTTGCGCCTTTCCCGTTGGCACAAGGTTCCCCTGACGCGGGCATCCGTTGCGTGTTCGAAATACACTTTCCAGTCGTCCCAACTCGTACATCGTATGTCGCCGTACACCTCCTCCCGACGACGACGACGACGACGATCCTCCCTCCTCACCCTCTTTCACACCCCCCTCCTCACCCTCCTCCACCGTCCCTGCGTTTTCCAACGCCTCCTGCAGCTCTCGCACGCGTCGTTCCGCCGTCGTGCGCCCTCTTCGCTCCTCTTTGCGCCTGGAGATCTCCGCCGTCAGCCGTTCGTTGCTTCGCTTCAGCTCCAGCCGCAGTTGGTCCACTTCAGACAGACCCGCTGACGCCTGCTTTGCCACACGAGACACTGTCCCTGCCCCTGCCTGTTCCACATCCTCTATCGTCTCTTGAGCCACCAGCTTCTTCCCCTTCCCGTCCACAGCTGCGCGCGTCCCACCCGAGCTCGATCCTCTTCCTGCCCACCACCACTGTCGCATGCGCTCCAGGCCGTACACTACCGCACACGACACCACCGCTGCCGCTACAGGCTGCTTCCGTGCCCGTTCCCATGCCAGTTGCACAATCCACATCGTTCTTCTTGGCTTCGATGGCGCCACCGCCCAAACCCCCCCAGCGTAAATGTGCGGCCGGGATATGATGGTGTGGACGTTGACCAGATAGTAACTGCGCACGGCCTAACAACCCGAGCGCGGTTGTGCCCCAGGTTAGTCCACAACCGAATGCCCGCAGACAAATGACCCGAGTTTTCCGGGGCCGTCGAGCCCTTTTGAATCCTGCCTTCCTTTGTTGAGTCGGACGCGTAGAGCCTTTGTTGCTCCCTGACGCACTCCGAATCGGAAGGTGGACATTTCTCTCCTCCCTTTCGCCCTTCTTCCCCCTTCCCTCTTCTCTCCATGCCTCCTATGCCTTCAGTGCACCGACTTTTTGCCATTCTTGCCTTGCATGTGCCTCCCCTCCCCAGTTGCCCCCCTCCCCAAACCAGTGCGCCCCTTCCCGTCCATCCACAACATCACCAGCCATGGGTGCAATGTTTGTGCCATTGGATTTGTGTGTCTCCAAAACCATGCATGGCATCACCGGTCCTCCAGTCGAAACAAAACCAACTCGTCCCAAACTCTCCCTCTCCCAACCCAATCAGCAACTCTTGCTTCCTCTCTCTCTCTCTCATTCTCTTTCTCCCTGCCCCCGATGAGGGACCGCACTCGTCACTTTGCCACCCTCGTGGCTGGGGCCCTGAAATCGGCCCAGCAAACTCAAAGCACCCTCGACCAAGAATCCTCCTCCTCCACCCCCTCCTCTCCCGCACCTTCTTCCACTTCGTCCCCGGAACACACCACGTCCTCCCACAAAGCGCACAACCCACGCACAAACGCAAACACCATTCTGTATGGCTCCCTCCTTTCGGCCAACGCCAACGCGAGCCCATTCCACCGCCACGCACGCGCCGTCCTGCGCTCCATTGGCGACCTCCACGAGGCCATCGAACAGGTGCTGCCTCGCTATGTAGATACCAGCGTCCATCGAGTGCATGGCGCCCACGACAGCCTCTCAGAGTCTGAAAAGGACGCCGTTGACGTGGAGCTCACCTCGCTGATGCACACCTGCCGCTCACGCATCGCTGCCCTCTCCCAACACATGGACAGCCCTGCCCAAGACGACTCTGCACATTCCCACCAACTTCTCCACCAGCATGGCGTCGTGCACATCCTCGAGACCCGCCTGCAGCGTGTCTTTGCCCGCTTTGCCCACAGCAAGCAGTTGCGCCTCAAACGCCTGCTTGAGCGAGAGCAGACCACACTCAAGGTTCACGTAAGCCCGCCCAACGACTCCAACCCTCGACAACACGGCCGCTCCTCTCCATCCTCCCTCCACAACCTCTCTGCACCCATTATTCAGCTCGACCCGCACATCGAGCGCCAACTTGAGTCAAGCGGCATCCTTGAACAGCTTCAGGAGGAGAACGATGCCCTCGTCGACAAGCTATCCTCACGTCTGGACCAAGTCACACACATTCAGCAGCAAGTGCAGCAGATCTCGGCCCTGCAGGAACTGTTCGAAACAAACGTCCTCGAGCAGAAGGGGAAGATCGAGCAGCTGCAACAGGACGCCCACAAGCAGACCGAGCTCGTACGTGACGCACACAAACAGTTTAACGAAGCCAGCAAGAATCTGCGTAGTTTTCGTCTCTGTTTCCTTGTGATGTTCATCATCCTCAGCGTCTCCCTCCTCTTTCTCGACTGGGTCAGTCCGTGAATGAACCAATTCACCCGTTCTGCTCATTCAATGTCCCACCCACCCGACACCCATTGCTCATTCGTTCGCGTGCACTCTCGCCCGACCTCCACAAACTCAAAAGCGTCGCACACTCCTCCCTTCCCCTTCCACACCCTCCCTCCCTCCCCCCCATTCAGCCGTGGTCATGTCGACCCACGCGCAGGAGGACACTTCCAATCGGCCCACGTCACCCGTGTCCACCTCGTCCTCCAGCATACCGCCCGACGACGACCTGGCGCGGTTATCTTCCTCCCCCAAGCCACACAGACAGTCCCCTCATCGCTCCCGAAACACAGTGGAACGTACCTCGGCCTCTTCATCGTCCTCATCTTCCTCCTCATCGCCTGCCTCTTCCCTTCGCGTCCTCGTCCGGATTCGACCCCTCGCCCAGCGCGAACTCCGCAACGGCGAGGAAGCCATTGTGCGCACTGTGCCAGACAACCTCGTGGTCGTTGACGAACCCACACATCATTCCACGGATTACCTCCGTGCAAACCGCTCCCGTGAGAAGCAGTTTGCCTTTGACCTTGTCTTTGGCGAAACCGCTTCTCAGCAACACGTCTTTGACAACTCCACACGGTGTGTTACTCCCACCCCACACACACCACTTCCCCCTCCCCCTTTCCCCCGTCCTTCTCTCCCTTTCCTGCTTCCACCTTGCCCCCTCCTACCCTCCCACAACACCTCCTCTGCCGCCTTGCCTATTCCCACAACAACCGTTTTCCCAGCAACCTGCTCACCGACCCCCGCCGTCTTTTGCCTCCGCCCTGCTTTCCCACAGTCCCCTCATCGACAACGTCATCAACGGGTACAACGCCACCGTGTTTGCCTATGGCGCCACAGGAGCAGGCAAGACACACACCATGCTGGGCACCGAGGAACACCCGGGCGTCATGGTCCTTACCGTCGAGGCTCTGTTTGAAGCTATTTCCTCCCGCACAGACCTCACCACTTCCGTATCCATCTCCTACCTCGAGGTATACAACGAAAATGTTCGCGACTTGCTCGCCGACACCGAACAGCACCTGGACCTGCGCGAGGACCCCATGCAGGGCGTCACCGTGGCCAATCTCTCCGAACACCCCGTCCATTCCACCGACCAGGTTATGGAACTCCTCCAGATGGGCAATCGCAACCGCACCGTCGAACCCACCATGGCCAACGCCACCTCCTCCCGATCCCACGCCGTCTGTCAGATTGTCGTTGGCTGTAAAAAGCGCACCGCGGACATCTCTCATGCCTGGACCACGGGCAAACTCTCCCTCATTGACCTTGCAGGCTCCGAACGCGCCACAAACACACAGAACAAGGGCAAACGACTTGTGGAAGGGGCCAATATCAACCGATCCCTCCTCGCACTGGCCAACGTCATCAACGTCCTCGGCGACAACAAGCGCAAAGGCCAGTTTGTACCATACCGCGACTCCAAGCTCACACGCCTTCTCAAAGACTCCCTCGGCGGCAGCTGTCGCACTGTCATGATTGCCAATGTCAGTCCCGCCGCCATGCATTTTGAAGAGACCCTCAACACCCTCAAGTATGCCAACCGCGCAAAGAACATCCAAATCGAAAGCCGCAAGAATGTCAAGACTGTCAACTACCACATCAAGGAGTACCAGCGCATCATCTCCGACCTGCGCCTGGAAATCAGCGAGCTCAAGGACCAGCTCACCTCCAAGGGCACCCTGGACGACGAGGACGATGACGAGGACGAGGACATCGGGGACGACGAGGACGAGGATGACGATGACGACCCCCACTCGCTGTCCTCTCCACTTGTACAAATAGTCGAGTTGCCCGAAGAGGACGAGTCGCTCATGAATCCCTACCAACGATCCATGGCTCATTCGCGCAACCAGGGCAAGTTCAGCTTCCCTCGCCTGTCCGCAAGCAAGAGCAACGAAAGCAACGACGGTAGCGACTCCACCCTCAGCAGCTCCTCTCAACCAAGCCTCGTTCAGGCCAAACCGCGCATGGTACAGAGGCTACGACAGGAAGGAGGCATGCGCAAGCGTGCAGATTCCATCCTCGAGTCCCAATTCATGTCCCGCCTCCAGAGCGAGTTTGTCAGCAACTTTGAGGAGCGCATGCAGCTGAAAAAGAGCCTCATCGAGCTGGAGGACACGTCCATGAACAACAAACAGGCCATGGCGCGCAACAGTGCAGAAATCGCACAGCTCAGCGACTACAGTGCAGGGTCGGAAGAGGTGCGGGAACGCCTCGAGCTCCTCGAGGCCGAGCAGGCCGTGCTCCAGCGCAACGAAGCGCGCAATCAACGCACCAAAGAACAGCTTCAGGAAGGCCTCACCAAGAACGAACAGTTCAGCAAGAATCTGCGTTCGCAAATGGGCGAAAAGATCACCAAGAAGGAGCGGCGTCAGGTGCTCGAGCTCCTCATCCATTCCCAGATGCTCGAGGTCAGCACCATGGAGCTCAAGGTCCAACTGGACATCCAGCAGCAAATCATCGACCAACAGCGCAGGATCCTGGTCGACAACGGGCTCGACCACCTTGTCCAGTACGATTTCTGGGACAGACCTGAATCGTCCCTCAGCACTGCCAGCGACGACGACACATGGCTGCATGACTATCACACACACCAACAGCACACACACACATCAACGGCCACGCTCACAGGTGGTGGGAGCAGCACGGGCAGCAACAACGCAACCAGTGGGCGCACCTCGCAGAACAGCCAACAGCAGCCCCAGCAGCAGCAGCAACCCCAGCAGCAGTATCATCTGCTGTCCGAAAGCACCGAAAAGACCCTTCGACGCAGACGCAGCTCCTCCTCCACTGGCGTGGGAGGTGTGGCCGCCTCTTCCAACTCAAACTCCTCCACCATCAGCAATCATTCGCAGAACAACCAGCTGTCTGCAACCACTGCCGGCGGCAAACCTTTACAGCAGAGAGCACGCTCTGGCACAGCCGACACAGACGACGCCAGTGACATCCAAGTCATGCTCGGTGGCGATTCAGACTCCCACTATGACGCACGTCTCTCCTCTCTCGAGTCCACGCCACACAAACCGTCGTCGTCGTCGTCGTCGTCGTCGTCCCCCTCCTCCACCTCCTCCACCGCCACTACTGTACACACCAAAAAGGCCAAACGCGTGGTCAATCTGCCCGTCACCACGCTCTCTGTCGAGGTGTCGCCTCCCAGCCCTCCGTCCACCCATTCGACGTTTTCCCCTGGGCCCACCACGACCCCACCCTCCTCCTCCTCCTCCTCCTCTGCAGCCACGCGTGTCTCCTCCACGGGTAAACGAGCAAAACGCAAGAACAGCAGCGCGTCTCGCAACCGCACCAGCTCGTCCTCCACACGCAAAACAGGCCACTACGCAAACAGAGACTCCAGCAACAGCAGCAGCAGCAGCAGCAGCAGCAGCAACACCAACAACAGCAAGGCCAAACGTACCCTGGATACCTCGCTGGGCATCGACACTCACAGCCTGCCACAGGGTCCGCCACAACTGTCTCGATCGGCGCGACGCCACTACAACGAATCCCAAGGCGACGCAGCCGACCTGGCTCTGGGTCTCGTGGGTTCAAAGCCCACGTTGAAGAAGAGCACCAGCGGTGGCAACAGCAACAGCAGCAGCAGCAGCAGCAAGAAGAAAGGCCGCAACCACAACAGCAAGCGACGCAACAAACGACGCACTGCAGCCAAGTACGCCATCGCCACCGGTTCAGAAAACCCCTTGGCCATGGATATCACCCATACAGGTCGAGTGGTGGGTTATGACCTGAACGGCCGGCGTGTCTATGCTTGAAATCGAAATCCGAAATCCTTTTCCATTCCCCTTTGCTCGCTCAAATCATCCACGTGCAAACAGCTCCTTCTTCTGGCCCTGCAGATACAGCACCAGGGCAGTGAGAAGCACAATGACCACCGAGTGCGAGCGCACAAGTTGGTCCATGCTCTGGGCGGCGGTGTGTTCCACCACAAGGGTAAACACGGGCGTCAGCGGGGCGCTGGGCAAGCCCTTGGCGCTCTGCTGCTGCTTCTTCATGTCCACTTCACGGTAGAACTGCAGCTGGTAGTTGCCAGTCGGGGCCTGCTCGTGCTTCAGCGCCCAGCTCACCTGGTAGCTGCCCGACTCGTTGACCAGCACAGGCAGAGCCTGCTGGACCACAGCCTCGCCCTGGGCGCCACCGTTGTCCAGCACCACGTCCACCACCAGCTGCGCGTCACGCAGCTTCTGGCCCTTGCAGAACAGGTCAAACTCCACAGCAAACACAGTCTCGCGCGACTCCTGCGTCGACGTCGAGTACGACTGCGACTGCACGTCGATGTCGCCGCCAATCTCCACAGCATACGACACCGCCTTGTTGCTGCCCTTGCGTGTCAGGGGCAGCAACACGCCGTCCGCGTTCTTGGCCAGCACCGACAGCACCGCCTTGCCGCGCACTGCGTTGGGATCCACCACCCACGTGGCTGCAAATCCGCCCGTGCGCTCCTCCACAGCCGCCTTGCTCATGCTCGTAAACAGCTTGCCGTTCTGCATGGCGTACTGCAGTGCAATCTCCACGCGTCCACTCTTGCCGTTCTTCACCGCCACGCCGCTCTTGGTGTCCTTCACGCCAAAGCCAAATTCCAGCTCCGTGCCGTACACCACACTGCTGCTCTGCGGCTCCTTGGTCACCTCGTCCACCACCAGCGACGCCTCCACCGTAAAGTTGAGCGAGCTGGTGTCTTCAAACAGCTCGCCGTAGAACGAGTCGTACGACTGCAGCTCCACACTCTCACCCTCCGCCGTCTCGTAGCGGAAGCTGATCATGCTGGTGCCCACCATGTCCAAACTCGATGCAATCTCCATGTCAAACGTGTACTTGGCGTGTCCCTCCTGGTCGCCGCTGCCCACGCCCTTGCTGCTCGCCAACAGGTAGCCACCCACCGTCTTGACGTCCATCACAAACGTGCGTGCCTCCATGCTCTCCACGCCAAATGCGTTGAGTGAGCGCAGGTCCGGCGTCGACGCAGGCACCATCGACACCTGCACCGTCTCGCCCAGCTTGTACTCGGCTGCGTCGTTGCGCGAGAAGCCCGTAAACACAATCTGCGAGGCCACCATGGGCACGGTGAATGCGTAGCTCTTGACCACCGTCGTGTGCACGCCCACGCCTGCGTTGGAGACCTGGAAGCGGAACTTGACGGCTCCCGAGGGCATGTTCACCTCGGCGGCCAGCGTCCAGCCAAAGGCAATCTCGCCTCCCGCCGCCTTGGTTTCCTCGTGCACCACCACGTCCGATGCATCCAACACGGCAAAGTGCACCTTAAAGTCACCCGAGCGGATGTTGCTCTCGTCCTTGTTGCTCAGCGTCAGGGCAAAGTCAAACTCCGTGCCCATGCTCACTGCCTCTCCCTCCTCCACGCGGCGTCCGTTCAGGGTGGCCTCCGCATTCACCTCCACTCCATACCCAATGGTCTTTGCATCCAACAGCGACAACTCCACCTTGCCCAGCCCTGCCACCTCGTAGGCCATGCTGTAGGCAAAGTCGGCCTTGCCCAGACGACGCTTGGTGTCGATAAACTCGCCATGCTGGTAGCCACGGCTGCTCTTGTCCCAGGCCAGCTTGGCCGGGTCGGCGTCGTTGAGACGCAGGCTCACGGCAAGGTTCTCGTGGGCCAATCCGTCCTGGTTGCTCACACGCAGCACGGGCTTCACCTGAGTGCCCTCTGGGATGTGCGACTGCACCGCCTGGGCGTCCAGCACCTCGTACGACGCCTTGGCCACAAAGCTGTTGGCAAACAGGTCGTTGGGCATCTGGGCAAAGGCCAGATGCGCCGTGCCGGCAGACACCACATCCTTCACGCCAGCCTGCACGCGTGCCAGGCACGCCTCCACGTCAAACTCAGCCGACACGCCAAACTCGGCCTTGAGCGTCTTGAGCGCACCGATGGCACGCTGTGTGTCCACGAGCGACAGCACGCCCGAGTCCAGTTCGCTGGCCAGCAGGTCGGCTGTGTTCTGCGCTGCCTTCAGCGTGTACTTGCTGCCTGCTGCAACCGTCACAGCATAGTGGATGGCTGCCACCTGTGTGCACATGGTGGTGTGTGTGTGGCGATGTCGTTGTTCCATCACGCATTCGGTGTCAGCTTGCTGCCTTTTTGGTGTTTGTCGACGTCTTTCGCCAACCGCGCGACAATGTCTGATTTCCCTCTGGCGCGTGTGGGGGCTTCCGTCGTTTCCCGCCCCGCACGCCCCACAGACGGCCACGCGTGTGCACACACTCCCACACAGGCTTCACACACACACTCACCTTGCTCAGCGACGAATCGTCAAAGTCAAAGGAACCGTCGCTCTTGGCGGCGGCGTCCAGGGTCGCATGCAAGCCGGTGACAATGGCCGACGAGGGCTGTTGCTGCAGCAGCTGCAGAGCCAGCACGGCGTGGGCCGATGCCTTGATGGACACGTCGTAGCCCAGGCTGTGGTACATGCCCTTTTCGCTGTCAAAGTTGTTGTTGACAAACGCGGCCACCTTTTCCGGGTTGCTGGGCGGCTGGCCCACGTACGACAAGCCCAACAGACTCAGGTACACCGAGGTCAGGTCCGACGCACGTCCACGTGCCTTTCCGTACCCATAGTCTCCGTTCTGCAGCGACGCCAGGTAGCGGGCTGCCTCGTAGGTGCGCACGTGGGGCTGGGAGGGTGCGAGGAGGGTGTCAGTGTCCGTGTCACAGCGCCGGCTCCACGGTTCACAAATTTTGCCACGTGGCTCCCGCCCGCTTTGCAGCTTACCTCGCTTGCGCGGCCATACAGGGCACTCAGGAAGAGAGCGTGTGCGGTGGCCTCGAGGGTCACGGGCGCCTTGGCGTCGGCCGTGTTGCGGAAGCCACCGTTCTGGGCCTGAAAGGCGCCAATGGAGCCGGGGAGCGCGCTGAAGGCGCTCTTGCCCGGCTGCACGCTCACTGCGCCGCCGGCACCGGCTGCCGACGACGACTGGAAGTAGGCGTTGCGCACCGCAGACAGATCTGCGCTGGCAAGCATGCTCACGGCGAGGATGGTCACAACCGCAATGACAAAACGCGTCGTTGTCATCGTCGTCTCTTTCCGAAAATCCTTGCTTCCATTTGCGCTGGCCCCCCCCCCTCCCCCTCATTCACTCATGGCTCAATCACACTGGTTTCCATCAGCGACACAGTCTGTCGTGCTGCAGGTCCCACCTTGCCCTGTGCTGTGGTCAGGTTGTTGCTGAGGTTGTAGATCAGCACCAGGGCCTCGTAGCACGTGTTGCACTTTTCCAGCCTCTCCTCCATGGACAGGTCCACACCCACACTCTTCTTGGCAGCTGCACGCGTGTTGGAAATCAATGCCCCAAACGCCTTGACCAGTCCCATGGTCGCCTCCAGTCCCGTCACAATCTGGTCTTCGTACGTGGAGTTGAGCAGTTGAGGCAGCTGCGGCAACACCTCCACTGCCATGTCCAGTGTAAACCCTCCCTGTTGGCTCAGCAGTGCATCCATCACATCCTTCAACACCGCCGTGTCGTTGGCTTTGACCAGCGCCGCCATCGCTTCCCTCGATTCGCCCCGTTTCCACAGCCCCAACACAGCCTTGGTCTTGGTCAGCCTGTTGGACACCACTCCTTGGATGGCCAGGTTGTCTCCCAACACCTCTGCCATGATGCTCTCCTCGCTTGCAGTCTTGCTCTTGCCTGCCTTGCCCCCCACACTCGGCATAAACTCCTCCGGATCCAATCCCACCGGCTGGTCACCCAACGACACAATCCCATCTGTCCTTCCACTGTTTCCACTGTTCCCACTGCTGCTGTCGCTGTTGCTGCTGTTGCTGCTGCTGCTGCTGCTGCTGCTGCCTGCCCCGATCCCCGCGTTGCTTGTGTTTCGCTTGTTCACCACTGCATCCTGACCCCGTCGTTTGTTCCTCAATCCAAACGCCGTCTCCTCGTCCATGTTGGCAAACTCGTCGTCACCACCACCGCTGCTCTTTCCGGTTCGACAGCCTGTATGGGTCATGCTGTTTACCACTTTCGCTCGTCCGCCGGATCCCAGACAGTGTCTCTTGATCCAATGGCTGCGAATCACCCACTGCAATCGAATGGCTGCTGCTGCCTCCTCCTCCTCCTCCTCCTTCGTTCCCTGTCGTCACACTCTCGCCACTCGTCGACGTCACTGTGGTTCGTGTCTGCACCCGCTTCTGTCCACTGCCACTCCCGTGTGAACCCTGTGTCTGTGCTTCCTCTGCCTCATCGTCCCCATCCCCTGCCTCGTCCTCTTCCGTTCGTATCATCCTGCTGCTGCTGTTGCTTCTGCTGCTGTTTGGGTTCGTACCGCGAACGCAGCTGATCCCGACGTGCCTCTTCAGCCTGACGCTCCTCGTCCACGCGTCGTTGCACTTTATCCGATGAGACGATCGACACAGGCGTGGTTGTGTTGTTGAGGTCGCAGAACGGAGCCACCCGTTGCAGGTTCACCAGCCACACACTCACCAGCGTGTTGTTGAACGCACAACCCAACAGCTTGTTGTCTGTGATCGACAGCTGCGCAATGTTGTTCCAGGGCACCATCAGCGAATCCAGATTCTCCGCTGGCTCCACCTGCCACACCTTGAGCGAGTCCTGATGGGCCGCCAGCAGGCAGCTTCCGTCCTCGCTGAACTCCATCGTCCGCACTCCAGTCGTGTCCTTGCTCGTCTGCGAAATCAACTCAAAGTTCTGTGTGTGCACGTGTGTTGAGCGTGTGAGTGTGTGCGTGTGTGCGTGTGCGTGTGTGTGTGTGTGTGTTGCGTCAACAACTCCACCCACCCACACACACACACGTGCTCATTTCCCCCCACCTCCCCTCTTCAGCGTCCCCACAACGCGAGTGTCTCCCTTTCCATACCTCCAAGTCCCAGAACTTGACGGTCTTGTCTGCAGAGCCTGTGGCAAGCACAAACTCGTTGGGATGGAATTGCAGACTGGTCACGGGCCCGTCGTGCTCAAACGAGAACAGCTGCTTGCCCGCCGTCAGATCCCATAGCCGTGCTGTGCCGTCGTCGCATCCAGACACCAGCCAGCGCCCATCCGGCGAGAACGTCAGCGCACGCACTCCCTCTTCGTGGCCCCGGTATGTTTGGATGCAGCTGTGTCACCGGTTGTCAGCCCATCGCCCGCAGCACCGGGTCTCGCTCGCGCCCAAATTTGGCGCCAAACCCACCTTTTGCGTCGAATATCCCACACTTTGACGTTTGTATCCAGTGAACCCGATGCAAAGAACTCGCCGTAGGGGTGAAAGTCCACACTGAGGGCATTGGCCTTGTGGCCCGTCAGCGTACGCACCACTGGGCCCGTGTTGGGTGGGAGCCGAAGAAGGGTTCAGGGGATTTTTGGGGGAGAACGCCGCACGGCATACGTGGTTGTCAGTGGTTCTGCGTGTTGCATGATGTTGTTGCAACAGAAAACAAACGCACCTTTGGCCTGTTCCAGGTCCCACATCTTGAGTGTGCCTGAGGAAGAGCCGGCCACCACGACCTCCTCGGCCGCGTCGAAAGAAACGCATTCCACCGCGCTCGAATGGCCGCTCAGACTCTGTGGATGGATCCATGGGGTCAGTCATACCAGGGCCAACACCATCCATCACGTTGCTTGTGGCTATTCCTGCAGCCAACCCACCATGATGGCCGTGGTTTTGCCGACGGCAAAGATGTTCACCATCTTGTCGTCGCCACCGGTGACCATGACACGTCCGCTGCGCCTGCCAATGCTCAGACAGTTGATCTTTTCTGTGTGTGCCGCAAACTCCTGGATGGAATGTGCCCGCTTGCCCGACATTGCGCCCAAATCAACCCACACCCGGTGTTTGTCTTGGGGGTGATGGAGGTGGAGGACGGCATGGATGCTGAGCCTGTACACGGTGACACCACCACTCCTGCAGACGATGCCACTGCACCACACTCTGCCTCTTCTTCCTCCTCCTCTTCACTGGGCCATTCACAGGACACAGGCACCCAGTATGTTGTCCGTTCCGTGCAGCTGGACAACGAACAACAACGCCGTCGCTTCCAGGCCGAACTGGAGTTTGTACAGTGTCTGGCCAACACAGACTATCTTCATTGTGGGTTTCCACACGCGTGCACTGAATTCCCACCCGACTGATGTGGGACGCTTGCACGTGCCGGGTTTTTTCCCCTCGCTGCGCTGACCTCCAATCCCAATGCGCACGCCGTCCCAGATCTCGCCGTCAACAAGCTGTTGCAGGACCCACGGATGATCAACTACCTGCGTTACCTGTGCTACTGGAAACAGCCGCAGTATGCACGGTACATTGTGTATCCGCAGTGTCTTCTCATGCTGGACATGCTGCAAAAGGAGCGCTTCCGCACGGAACTGCTCCAGGCGGCGTATGCACGCACGTTGTACACCCAACAGTTTAACCATTGGGCATGGAGCCGCAATCCAGACCAGGGCAAGGGCAGCAACAGCACAGAGGAAGACGGAAAGGTGGACTCTGAGCAGTCGCCTCCTTCCGAACAGGGCATCCCTGCTGAACCATCCCAAGCAGACACCACCACCACCACCACCACCGACAACAGCAACAACAGTTCATGACCATCCATTCCCTTCTCTCTCTCCAACACACACATGCAACAATGGGCAACAATGCAGCGGGTTCCACTTCCATTTCTTTGTGACGTCGCCCCCCCCTCCAGAAAACCATCCCAGCTGCGCATGTGCATTGTGTGTGCGAGCACTCAAGTGAGTGTGTGCTTATCCCAGGTTGGCAGCCACCTTGCTGGACAGATCCTTGCGTCGCTTGGTCTCTGAAGAGTGCTCGTACGAACGCAGCTCGTAGACAATGTCAAAGGTGCGCTCAAAGTACACCGACTGCAGCGTGTTGCGCATCTTAATCTCCATGTCCTCCACCATCTTGCCGATGTTGACAATGTGCGGCGTCGAGCTGCTCACGCCCTGGCCCTCGTTGGTTGCCAGCCGCGTCATGGAGCCGCTCAGGTTGCAGTCGCCACCCTTGCTCAGCTCGCTCTTCATAAACAGCATCACCGTCGACGTCAGACGGTAGTTGGCCGTGCTGCCGTTGTCCTCCACCTCAATCACATGGATCGAGTCCCAGTTGCCCACGCCAGCGGCTGTGTGTGATGGCGTGTCAGCTCCCCCGTTCTCAATCCACGTCCACGTTTTTCCCTCTCCCCGTGCAAAAAAAACGCCTGCCCGCCTCCCTCGCACGCCACATACACTTCTTGATCAGGATGCATCCTGCAAATCCATCGTCTGTGTCCCACAGGTACACCGACGAGATGCCACCGTCGTAGTACAGCTCACGGTACGCGTTGAACGCGTCGTTCAGCTGCACCTCCAGCTCTCGCAGCTCGTCAGTCGGAGCAGCTCCGTCCTCCAGCGGCGGGTCGTACTCGTTGGTCCAAGGCGATCTGGAGCCAGAACACACACACGCACACATTCCCATGAGTGCCATTCCCTCTTTCCGTGTCAGCCATCTCTTCCTTCTCCTGCACTTGCTCTCACGAAAAAGAGAAAAATGGGGGCTTCTCTTGGCCGCAACCCTCTCTCTCTCTCTTTCTCTCGCTTCTGCCTCCTCTTTCGCTTGCCCTTGCCCTCCCCCTCGCCTCTCCTTGCGCCCACGTGTGCACCTACCGGAACGAGTCTGCGTCACGGTTGTAGTCACAGAGCAGGTAGTCGCGGCCGGACGAGTCCACAGCCACCTGCAGGGGCTGGTCCACAGCGGCCAACAGGTCGTCCGTCAGATCCGGCACCAGGTCCAGCAGACCGCCCAGGTTCTCGTCCACATCCTGCGGTGGCAGACGGCGCATCAAATCCAGAGCAGAGTCGAGTTGTTCGTCGCTCATTGTTGGGTGTGTGTGTGTGTGTGGATTGGTAGGGGGTGCGCACGTGCAACCACACGTCCACACCCACATCCACACCCACCCACTCCTCCTTCCCCCCCCCCCCCCCCCACTTCCTTCACACTACACACAATGGGCAACTCTATTTCGTCGCTCTTCCATAGCAACTTGTCGCTGCGCAACGCCATCGTGACCGCAGCTGCGCTGTACTACCTCTCCAAGCTTGTCCGCTATGCCGCCAACGACCGTTATGTGTTTGTCTTTTGGCTCATGGGCAAGAGCAACAAGCGCACCAACGCTGTCAAGTTTGAATACGGTGGCCAGCTTGTGGCGGACGCCCTCGTCAGCCACGGTGTGGACAACCTCTTTACCCTCACCGGTGGCCACATTGCTCCCATCCTCGTTGCCGCCAAGGCCAAGGGAATCAACGGTACGTGAATGTCTCCATCCCCTGCCCCCCCTGTCCCCTGTCCCCTCCCCCCTCTCTCCTTCCCCTCCTCCACCACTTCCTTCTTGTCTCGTTACCGTGCCGCACACACGTGTTTTTGGGTCGCATGTTTTCTCTTCCTCCGCCTCTCGCTTTCTCACCGCCTGTGCTGATCCTGTGCCCTCCCCCCTTCCCCCCCTTTCCCCCCTCGTTCCGCTCTCTTGCGTGTCATGCAGTGGTGGATGTGCGCCACGAGGTGAACACGGTCTTTGCGGCCGATGCCTCGGCCCGTTTGACGGGAAAGGCAGGCGCAGCAATTGTCACCGCAGGCCCCGGCTTGACCAACACCATCACAGCCGTGAAGAACGCACAGATGGCCCAGTCACCGGTGGTGCTGATGGGTGGCTGTGCACCCACTCTGCTCAAGGGACGTGGTGCACTGCAGGACATCGACCAAATCTCCCTTTTTGCCCCCATTGTCAAGTACACTGCCACAGTGTCCACCATCCGCGACATTGTGCCCACCCTGGAACAAGCCTTCTACATGGCCCAGGAGGGCACCCCGGGTCCGGTCTTTGTCGAATTCCCTTTGGATGTCCTCTACGAGGAGAAGCAGGTGCGCAGTGAACTGCTCTCCATGCTGGGCAAGGGCAAGAGCCTCACCAGCAGGGTCATTGCCACCTATGCCGACTATCACATGGACAACCAGTTTGCCACGGTGCCCGACATGGTGCGTGTGCCTCGACCCCTTCCCGTCGATCCCATGCAACCCCCTCGCAGCAGTGTCCAGCGTGCTGCTGCCATGCTTGCACGTGCCTCCAAGCCCATGCTCATTGTCAGTTCCCAGGCCCTCCTTGTGCCTTCCAACATCGATCGTCTCGTGGCTGCCATCGATGCCCTGGGCATCCCCGTGTGGCTGTCCAGCATGGCACGTGGTCTGCTGGGTGAGAACCATCCCTGCCAGTTCCGTCTCAACCGCAGCAAGGCCCTCAAGGAGTCCGATCTGGTCATCCTGGCCGGTGTGCCCTTGGACTTCCGCATGAAGTATGGCTACAGCATCCCGTCCAAGACGGCCGTCATCAGTGCCAACCGCTCCAGCCACGATCTGTCCAACAACCGCGCCCCGACCCTGGGTGTCCTGTGTGATCCGGGCCAGTTTATTGTCGACGTCCAGGCCAGCCTGGCCAAGGGATCCAAGAAGCCCAATCGCAAGAGTTGGGAGCAGTGGGTGGACACGTGCCACACACGCGAGACCGACAAGTACAAGGCCAACCTGGAGGCCTTTGCCACGCAGCCCACCGAGGAGTACATGAACCCAGTCAACGTGTGCCTTGCCCTGGACCAGGCCCTGGACGACAACAGCATCATGATTGGCGATGGCGGTGACTTTGTTGCCACCGCTGCCTACTTCACCCGTCCCCGTGCCCCGCTCTCCTGGTTGGACCCGGGCACGTTTGGCACCCTGGGTGTGGGTGCTGGCTTTGCCATGGCCACCAAGCTCATCAAGCCCGACAGCGAGGTGTGGATTGTCTATGGCGACGGCTCCTGCGGCTACACCATTGCCGAGTTTGACACCTACGTGCGCCACAAGTTGCCCATCATTGCCCTCGTTGGCAACGATGGCTGCTGGCAGCAGATGTACCGCGACCAGATCCGAATCTTTGAGGACGACGTCGCCACCCAACTCGGCTTTGTGCCCTATCACGAGGTCGTCAAGGGCTTTGGCGCAGAGGGCATCCTGGTCACCAGTGAGGACGAACTGCCCGACGCCCTCGCACGTGCCAAGGAGTGTGCTCGCAACGGCGTGCCCGTCCTCGTCAACTGTCTCATCGGCAAGAACGACTTTCGCCAGGGCAGCATTTCACTGTGATCCATCCATGTCAATGCATCCCCACTTTGTTGTTGTTGTTGTTGATGTTATGGCGGTTTTGCCGTTCATTTTTCGTTTCATGACACTCACGCTCCCTCCAACACGCTGGCAAGCGCCTCGGGCAGCGTCAGGGCAAGGCGTGTGACGTACCCGTCGACGGGCAGCGTGACGCCATACTGGCGAAAGACAAGCTGCATCTGCTGCTTGTGCATGGCGTATACAGTGTCCACCTCGTCGTTGAAGCGGTACATGAGCTCGTGCACAAGGTCGTGGAACTTGCGACGCAGCTTCAGCTCCACCGACTCGGATATCTGCGGACGAGGGTCAAAAGACTGCGCTGCCATCACCAGCGCACTAAACGGCGCCATCTTGCTTTGCCACTTGCTCTGCTTCTCTGCATGGCTCTGCTTGCTTGTTTGCAGACCCTCCATCGCCGCTTCGCGTTGCATCTCGCTCTCAAACATGCTCAACAATCGCTGGCATCGCATCTCGTACTGTGCCTCCAGGTATGCCCTGTCCTTACCCTGTGCCGCCTGCAGGTTTTCCACTGCCTGTGTGGCCTGCAGTGACGGCCTCGCCTGCTGCTGCTGCTGCTGCTGCTGCTTCTTGACACTGCAGGCACGGTTGTGGCCACCGTATCGTGGCTGTGGAACAGAGCATGCGATCCAAGATTGCTCGGTGTTCGTGCTTCCACCTCCACCACCATACCGTTGCGGTCTCGCGGAGGGCTGTCCACACCCCGGATGCGTGCAAACTTGACCGGACGAGTGCCGCTGCTCATCGGCTTGCTGGCCACCTCTGCCACCACAGGCACCGGAATCGTCACCTGGCTGTTCTCCTCAGACAGGTTGGCCAACTCGAACATCCCAGAGTCCTTCTCTTCTCGAGCCAGCTTTGCCTTGCTGTTGCTGTTGTTGTTGCGCCCCACACGCTGCTTCTTGTGTGCTGACTCTACACTGTGTGCCACCGCCATCCTGTCGTCGTTCGTCGTCTCTCCCTGTTGCCTTGACACGGACGACGCATCCAGTGTCTCCACTTCCTCCTGATGCGTCTCCTTTCGCTTCCTGCCGCTGTTGCTGGGACTACCCTTGGCCTTCTTCTCTTTCTGTTGCTTCTTCTTGCCTCCCTGCTTGCTCTGCTTGCCCTGCTTCTGCTTGTTCGGCTGCTTTTGCCCGCGAGGGGCGGCGACCGTCTCCATTTCAACCTCATGCATGACGGGAACGGGCACCTTCTCATCTGTCCTGCTAGCGCTCTCCTGGGCCGTCGTCGTCATCATCTGTTCATCGTTGTCCTCGTCTTTGTCTTCCTCTTCCTCATCCTCGCCTTCGCTGGCCACGGTCATGGAACGTCGTCCGCGTCGACGACCCACACTCTCCATCGCCATCTCATCCTCTGTCTCTGTCAGCGCATCCTCGTCCTCGTCCTCGTCCTCCTCGTCCTCTTGCTCATCCATGCTGCTGCGCCGTGAGCGTGTGCGTCGTGAGCTGCGCCGTGATCCCTTCCCTTCCTTGTTGTTGTTGCTGTTGCTGCTGCTGCTGCTTGATCGCCGTTCCCCGTCTGTGGAATGATGTCTGCGTCGCTGGCGTGCTGCACGTCCAATCACAATCACCTCTTGCTGTTTTGCCTTGCCCTTCTCCTCCTGCGCATGTGTCTCCTCTTCCTCCTCGTCCTTGTCGCTGGCAAACAATGACTTCCAGAACGCCTGCTTTGTGCGAATGCGACGTTGCAGATCCTCCTCCAGGCGCTTTCGCTCTGCAGCTGGCTTGGACTCCACCTCGCGTGCAATCTCCATAGCCTTGTCCGTCACCACAATCTTGTGCGGCGCGTTCTTGGGGCGATCCCGTCGCTTCTTGGCAATGTATTGCCCGTTGTCGTCCAGGTAGTCCGGATCCTGAAGCACTCCCTGCGACAGGAGCTGATGGTAAAAGTTACGGCATTGGTAGCCCACACGGCCCGGCACATTCATGGCAAACAGGCCCCAATGGTTGTCTGGCGGATTCGTTTGCAGCAGTTCGATGAAGTAGTGCATCTCCTCCACCGTCCACTTGCCCGTCAGCTGGCTGTCGGTGGTGTGTCGGTAGAAGAACGCGTTGGGGTTGCTGGTGATGCAGTCCAGAGCCTTGCTCTTGGCGTTGCTCCACGTCTCGTACTGCGGAAGTTCGATCAGCCGTGCTCCCACCTGCAAGTACCATACCCCGTCCTTCTGGATGACCCCTTTGGCCTGGTACTTGGGCTTGCCCACCTTGGCTGCCATTTCTGCGGCGGTGCTGCGTCGTCCGCCTCGTTCTCCCTCGTTCTGTGTTTTGGCGCGTTTTTTCCCTGCTCGTCGTCTGCGTCGGCTCTCCTCCTCGCTCTCCTCCTCCATGCTGTCGTCACTCTCCACCGTTGTCCACCGCTACTGCGCAGTACCTGGCTCTTGATCTCCGCCTGCAGCTGCTCCTCGCTCATCGTCGCATCTGTGTCGCACACCCGTCCCCCGTTTGTACGTCAGCGAAATCACCCCGCCAAAAAAAAAAAGGGCGCCAAAAGCCCGCGGCGCAGCCTCCCTTGCTCGTCCGCTCGCAAATGGCCTTGACACGCGTCCTGTGTCCTCGTGCATACCTTCTTCCATGCGTTTGATGAGCGCCAACTGTTGGCGATAGGTCAGACCTGTGGGGTTGTACGCGTCGAGGCCGCCGCTATTTGCGTTTGCACGCGAGGATTCCTGAGCGGTTTCCTGCTTCTGTTCTTTGGCTGTATCCATCTCCTGTTCCTTCTCATCTGTACTGTGTGGGGCAGACACGTGTGCCTGTGCCTGTTCTGTGTCCTGCGTGTGCGGCGTGTGCTTGGCAGAGGCGGCCAGTGTTTTGCCAGCTTCCACAGCTACATTGTGCATCTCCTCCTGCAGCTGCTTGGCTGTTTCGGGAGAGGGCGCAGACACCCTGCTGGTATGCAGGGAGATGGCCATCACGTCCTCGCCGCCGTTGTTGCTCTCTTGCTCCATCGTGCGTCGATGTTGGGGTGGATCAAACTGCGGGTGCGCCTCTGGTTCAAAATCCTGACTCCGCGCGCCGGTGGCGCCACAATCTCCCGCTTCCCCCGCAGACACGCACAATGTCCCTGCGAGCGCAGCTGGGTAGTCCCAGCACACGCACAAGCAACAGCAGTCGGAGACGGATGGGCATGCCGCCACCGGTGGATCTGAATAGTCCTGCAGGGGGCAATCTGTTTGCACGGCTGCAGCGACGTGGCAGAGAAGACACCTCGGCGAGTGGACAAGACGGCGACGAGTCAGGATTGGACACGTCTGTGCGCAGCGACGTCTCCTCCTCCTCCTCCTCCCTCTTTATGGGGCGTCGATTGCGTGACCAGACTCGTGTGAGCGCGCTGGATGCACGGCGGCCGGAGAATCGAGGCCTTCGACAGCAGGTGGAGGAGGATAGCCTTGTTCGACGGGACGACCAGGGCACGGATGACGACGACGACAACCTGTCGGTGGCATCGTCGCATTCCATCGAAAGGGAAATGCATGCAGGGCAGCCTGTGGTGGCCAGCACGCCAGCCGGCAAGGCGCCGCCGCCGCCCACCGCGGTGTCGCCTCCCACGGGCCAGGGGGAACACGCGGTGGATGAGAGCAGGCAGGGAAGTGCGGTGGGGGAGATTGTTAGCGATGGCGACGAAAGCTTTGTCTCGTCATTGCTGTCACCCTTTGGCAAGGCGGCGGCGTCGTCCAGTACCCCCGCCGCCAAGTATCCGGAAGGATCGTCGTCCGTCAACTCGCCCGCAAAGACACCCACATCGCCCACAGCGACTGCATACACCCACATGGCAACCCCACATCCAGATGCACGTGCACGCAACCCGGTCATGAGCGACTTTGACGCGGACTTTGCCGACCACGAGCTCTTTACAGGTATTTTGCGCGCGCGCATGGAGCGTCTCTCGCCTGCACACACTCGCGCGTGCATCCTACTCACACCCACACGCGCCCACTCCTACCATATGTGGAACACCATGGCATGAACTCCACACCATGCCATGCACAGGTGCACAGGTGCCTGAACCCCCGCTGAGGGGCCTCTCGAACGGCGAACACACACTGGCAGAGATGCACACAGAGCTCTGTACGTTGGCACCCACACCCATGCCCATCCACCCTGGACCTATGCACACCCTTTGCCATCTTCTGTGCTCCCGAGTGCACATGCGCACACAAACACACTCACACACTCTCTCTGACACGGTTTTGTCGCAGTGACGGTGACGTCTGATCGAGCTTCGCTGTTCATCACGGACCGTGACAAGGAAGTACTGCGTCAGTACGAACGCAACGGCGGCGTGGTGCTGCCTGTGCATGAGATTGTGGATGCCCGCCAACGCAAGGGTCGCAATCCTGTGCGAAGGGTGCCCGAGGCAAGCACGTGGGGCACGCGGATGCGCGACTGGTTCCAGGCCTTTGTCGACGGTGACCTGGCCCATTACAGGACAGAAGGAGGCGCATCATCAACAACCACATCATCACCATCATCATCATCATCATCATCATCATCATCATCATCGGGTGAAGAATCACAGCAGGCGGAGCTGGCCACTCGCCTGTTCCAAGACAAGAAGCTCAGTGCCTCTGCTGCATTGTACTCGCAGGGCAATGGCAAGGCACAATCATCCAGCAGCAGCAACACCAAGTCTGCATCTGGTGCAGCAGCGTCTTCGTCTGTGTCCTCGTCCCGTGGTGTGTTTCGGCGAGTCGTGGCAGGCATCGTTCTTCTGCTGCTCAACCTGCTGCGCATGCTTGTGCGTCCCCTTGTACCAGCCCGTAGCAAACCCAGCATGGCACGACAGCCTCAATCGCTGCGTCCTCGTGCCGACCAGCGTGTCCATAGCATCAATTGGCATCGTGAACGCGATCTGTTGGCTGTGGCCGACGCCAGCCATTGCGTGCAGGTGTTTGCCATGCCCTTGGCTGAAGCCCAAGAGGTACTTGTGCATGAGTTCCAACGCAACGTCACCTGTGTCCAATGGCAACCCAACGCCACCGACGTCCTTGCTGTGGCCTCCCAGCACGGTGTGTGTCTGTGGACGGTGGCCACCCAAGGCTGGGATGTGGCTGCCGCTGCAGCTGCCGCCGCTGCTGCCACGGACGATCTCTCCTCCTCTTCCTCCTCTGCCCTCCATGTCACTGCATCTGCTCCCCGCTATGGCACCCGCCACCATGGTGGTGACCCAATGCACATGAGTGCCCTCTCCCTCTCCCAGGGCGACCTGCTCACCTCTCCACGTGCTACCAGTCCCCTGCGTGCAGGTGTCTCTCCCCAACACCATGGTTCCATGCTGCGATCACCCCTGCGCACGTCCATGGCCGACCCCATCAACACAAGCACCTCTTCGTCATCGTCATCATCGTCATCATCTTCGTCGTCATCGTCCTCCTCCGTCTACGCCTCTCCACTGGCACGTAGTGGCTTGGCCACGTCGATGAGCATCGACCGGTCCGGTGCCTCGCCTCTGGTGTCGCCCATTGCCGGAGCCAGTCTTCTGAGCAACGCAGATGCCAGCGGCAATGCAAGCACCCTGCTTGTGGCAGGACGCAACCGCATGCGTGGGGGCACCCATGGGTCCACCATGAATTATTTCAAGTCTCCCGAGGGCCATGCACCCATCACGGCAATGGAGTGGTCCCCGTGTGGCAAGTACCTGGCCACGGGCTCGTGCAACGACGCCAGTGTGGTCGTGTGGGACACCCACCACGAAACACACATGCTGTTGAACCGTGGTCGTGCCTGGGGTGGGGTCACCATGCTCCGATGGTCTCCCAATGGCCACTACCTCTTTGTCGGCCTCACCTCTGCACGCTTCCTCGTCTATGAAACCCTGTGGTGGACTTGTCAGGCGTTCAGCAACATTGAACGCTACGTGCAGAGTGCCTGCTGGAGTCACGATGGCCACATGCTGCTGGTCAACGTCCATGGCACATGCATTGTGCACAACATTGTCTTTGACAACCTGCCCCCTCGCATCAGTGGTTCCCCACTGTGTTACGAGTACATGGGCATGACCAGTGTGCGCACACATTCCACTGGCACTCTCCTCCACGTCGGTGGCAACATCCGCCAGCTTGCTCTCGACCCCACTGGCAAACGCCTTGCCGTCGCCTTTGATGGCAACCATCCTGGCAGTGAGCTTGTCGCCACCTTTGCTGTTCGCTCCACCCTCTCCTTCCAACTCACCACCATTGGCTTCATCCGTTCGCCAAACTCCATGCCCCTCGACATGATGGAGTTCCAACCCAACTTCCCCAACGGCGCCCTCCTCACCTGCGCCTGGAGGGGTGGTCTCGTCTCCCACGTGCCCATGTACTTCTCTGTCTGAGTTGAGTTGAGTGAGTGAGTGAGTGAGTGTGAGTGGCATCTGTCATACAACCCCCCCACTGAGCCCCATCTGTCCTCGCGCTGTCTGGCCCACCCCAACCAAACAACCAACACCCATGTCCAACGTCACCTCTCCCAACGCAGAGCAGAAGACTGTCACCATCGACGCCACCGATGGCGAGATCACCCTTGAGGCCGAGATCACCCAGGATGGTCAGATCACCTCCACCGGCAACAGCAGCAGTGGCATGTACGTCCCCAGAGAGAATTTTTCTCCCTTCCCCTCCGCCTCTTGTGCCCTGTCCGCACGTCTATGGCCTACCTTCCAGCACCGCTCTCCATGCATGTGCCCCTCCCTCCTGCCACAATCACCGTCTGCATATGTGTGCATGTCCTCGCCCCCTCCCCCTCTGTGGTTTCCTCCCTAGCCTGTCTGCCAAAGGGGCCCAATGCAACAATTGGCCGCCTTGCCCTTCCCTGTTTCATGACAGCCTCGCTAGCAGCCCGCAGCCGACCGGCCTCCGCTCTCTCGCCTCCGCCTTCGCATGCTGTAGCCTCGCATGCCCATCTCTGTGCATCATGGGCCGTCCCACCCTTGCATGAGTGTGCACTCGCCCCGGTTCCCCGGACACACCTCCCGACGAACCCCGGCTGTCCGTTTTTTTGGCCACAACGCCACCCAGCCCATGGTTCGCCTGGCCGGTACTCGCTACGTGGAGGTGTCACCATGCATGCGAAGCACCCCATGGATCCCAACCGACTGCATCTACCATCTGCCACCTATGGCGTGGACAGTGAGAGCATGTGTGACGCGCTTGTGGCCAAACACTCGGCTGTCATGGGGGATCCCGGATGGCAGCCGCCCATGTTGCACTTTCCGCCGCCCTTGCCGTCCCTCCCTGTGGTGCAGGAGAGCGAGTGGGTCACCACACCAACCACATGGATCCACAATTGCATACACACACATGCTGACACCATCCCACTGCACCACTGCACCGTCGTCCAACATCATTTTGTGGTCCTTGGGGACGACTCGCAGGCTGACTGGCTCCATGTCAACCGATGGCATCAACGAGCAGACCCTGCACTCGCATCCGTTCACAGGGCTGACAGAGGAGGCGTCCTTCCTCAACGACAAGGTGGTCCTGGTCACGGGTGGCACGGGATCGTTCGGCAAAACCTTTGTGGTGAAGCTGCTGACAGAGTACTCGCCCAAGAAGGTGATCATCTTCTCCCGCGATGAACTCAAGCAGTGGGAACTGCAGAAGGGACTCTTCAAGGCCTTTGACAACATTCGCTTCTTCTTGGGCGACGTGCGTGATCGTGACCGTCTGTACCGTGCCTTCCGTGGTGTGGATGTGGTCGTGCACGCAGCTGCCCTCAAGCAGGTCCCTGCCGCAGAGTACAACCCGTCCGAGTTTGTCAAGACCAACATCATTGGTGCCATGAACATTGTGGACGCTGCCATCGACTGTGGTGTGCAGAAGGTCATTGCATTGTCCACCGACAAGGCGGCAAACCCTGTCAACCTCTACGGTGCCACCAAGCTCTGTTCCGACAAGCTCTTTGTGGCTGCCAATGCCTACGCAGGTGGTCCTTACCCTCGCTTTGCTGTCGTCCGCTACGGCAATGTCCTCGGCTCTCGCGGCTCCATCCTCCCCTTCTTCAAGAAGCTCCTTTCCAACGGTGCCACGGAGCTGCCCATCACCGACGATCGCATGACCCGCTTCTGGATCACTCTGCCCCAGGCGGCCGACTTTGTCATCAGCTGCTTCGAGGTCATGGACGGCGGCGAGCTCTTTGTGCCCAAGATCCCCTCCATGAGGATCACAGACATGGCCAAGGCCATTGCCCCCGAGGCCTCCCAGAAGATGATTGGCATCCGTGAGGGTGAGAAGCTGCATGAGCTCATGATCTCTGAGGATGACTCTCGTGACACCTACGAGTTTCCCGACCGCTATGTCATTGCCCCGCGCCAGTTCCAGTTCAGCGAGTACAAGTCGCAGGAGGAGGTCATGTTTGGCCGTGGTGGCAAGCGTGTTCCCGATGGCTTCTCCTTTGCCTCCAACACCAACGAGCTGTGGGCTACCGACGAGGAGGTCTTGGCCATCTACGACACCGTCAGCGTCTGAGCGAGCCCACCACGACAGAGTGAGTGAGTGAGTGGTGACAACAACAACAAGCAGCAAATGAATTGTGCGTATGGCCACACACTCCATTCCATTCCCCATTTCAGTACTCGCTTGCGCCGGCGAGCAGATCGCCGCGGCGTGATCCGGCAATCTTCTTTTGCCGCACTCCCTCCAGCTTGGGACAGTCCTTGATACGATGACCCAGACCACCACAGTATGCACAACCAGTGACTCCTGTGTGTGTACAGATCGTAGGATGGCGGGGGTGAGCGGGGAAGGCATAAACCACACATCACACACACTCTCACACTCGGACACTGGCAGACGGGGGGGGAAATGTAGTCTGGGTTGTTTACACGCGGATGTCTGGCGTTGAAAAGTACCGTCACATCACGTGCCTTATACCAGGCACAGGCAGCGGAGCCCCGCTTGCGGGACCCACGCGTGCTTGCATCGCTCTTCGGATTCGTTCTTGGTTGGCAAGCCATGGGACAACATCCAATGCACAGCCATGGTCGTGGCCGTGCGGGACTTGTGACCAGCAACTAATTGGTATATCGATCCGGGTGCATGCAGTGTCATGGAATACGTGCATGCACGGAAAAAGGCACCACCACAGCAGGAAACACACGCGCATGCACAGCACTCTGGGGGGCAAAGGAACGCAACGACAACAACACGTACCATCCACCTCCTGGTCCTGAGTGCGATAAATATCCAGGAAGGAGGGCACCTTTTGCTTGGCTTCGACGAGCAGGGCGGTGAGATCCGACAACACCGTGGGGCTTGTGGCATCGTTCACAAAGGTGGTGGCAATGCCCGTCTTGCCCTGTCGTCCCGTACGGCCAATCGATGTACATAATCCTCAATCTCGTCGGGCATGTCAAAGTTGATGACGTGGCGGATGCCCGGAAAGTCCAGACCCTTGCTGGCAATGTCCGAGGCCACCAACACGTCCTTCTGCTTGTCCTTGAACTGCTGGATGGCTTCCAGACGCTCCGTCTGGTCCAAACCACCATGAATGGCCACGGCAGACACGCCCTTGAGCAGCAGGTACATCACAATCTCGTCAATGTCGTTTGTCTTCTGGCTAAAGATGAGCACGGGGGGTCCCGTCTTTTGCAGGCAGGGCAGCAGGTAGGGCAACCTGGCCGTGTCACGCACCAACTCCACCTCCTGTACAATGTCGAGGTTTGCAGCGCCGGCACGTCCCACGTTGACGGTGACGGGACGCACGAGGGCGGTCTGTGCAAAGACCTTGATCTTCTGGGGCATGGTGGCCGAGAAGAGAAGGGTCTGGCGTTGGTGTTGGAAGTGGTCCATGATGGCACGGATGTCCTCTTCAAAGCCCAGGTCGATGAGTCGATCCGCCTCATCCAGGGCAATGTACTTGCACAGGTCGAGGGTGAAGCGACGCTTGTTGAGAAAGTCCTTGAGACGACCCGGGGTGGCCACAATGATGTGCACCCCCTCTCGGATCTGATCCAACTGTTCGGAGCCACGGATGCCACCGATGACCAGGCAGGTGCGCAGGAGCGGGTGACCGCGTTTGTGCAAATCCTGGGCAAGGGTGTTGATGATGTCGTAGGTCTGTGCAGCCAACTCACGTGAGGGATTGATGATGAGTCCAATGGGACTGTCGCCTGCTTGAAGGGGCATGCGCAGCTCCTCCTGCAGGGCGAACAACACCAGGGGCAGACAAAACACAAGGGTCTTGCCACTGCCCGTAAAGGCAATGCCAATGAGATCCCTCCCTGCCAGAATGGCTGGGATGGCCTGCATCTGAATTGGGGTCGGTTTGTGGATGCCTCGAGAGGCCAATCCTTCCAGAGTGGCTGTGGGCAGGCGCATCTGCTTGAAGGAGGGGATGGGCGCTGGCACGTCCTCGCCATCCACCAGGATGTGGAACTTGTTGCGTATGCGTTCCCTGTGTCGTTCACTCATCTCTGTGTAATACTTGGGTGCCTGCCAGTCGGTTTGCATGCTGCTGGTGTACTGCACCCCCGACGCCAGTTCCTTGACGGACACCAAAGGTTTGGCCACCTGTTGGAAACTGCTCATCAACTCCTTCTCCTCCGCCGCCTGCTTCTCCTCCTCTGTCTGTTCCCCAACCTCTCCACTGTTCAGCATCTCTGCCTGTTGCTTGAGCAGTGACCCTGCCTGGGACGCCGGTCCTGCCACCGGCCGCTCCTTCTCCTTTGCCTCCTCTGCCCTCCGCTGTGCCTCCTCACGCTGCTGTGCATACGTCGACCGTTCCCGCAGGTACTCCTGGGCATCTTGCATTTGCATCTGCTTCCGGATACGCACTGGCACATACAGCTGGGCATGCCACGGACCAAAGAGGGTGTCAGCGTTCAAAATGCGCGGAACCTGCGCCTCTCTCCCTTGCTCGCCATAACCTACGTCCTGGCTATTATCTACATCTGCCCCAGCCCTTCCTGGTCCACGAGTAGTGCTTGTAGATGATGATGACGATGACGATGATGATGATGAGGAGGATGATGATGAGGAGGAGGAGGCGGCACCGCTCGCCGAATTGGCGCGCGAGGTCACGTCGACGTCCAGGTTTGCACGGAATGTCTTGCGAGGCATGAGTGCCTGCTCCTCCTCGTCGTCATTGAGGATGTCCTCCAGTTTGCGTTTGTCCATGCGCGCCTGGAGGAGGGGAAGGGGTGTGTGTTTGGTGCAGCTGGCGCTGGGTGAGCCAATCCCTCATTTCCCGCTGGAATCTCAAGTGTTGTCTTGTGTTGCCAATCCACACATACACACAGAGAGAACGAGAGAGAAAAGAGAGAGAAAGCGAGAGAGAGAGAAAGAGTGAAGAGGACATGAAGCAACGCAATCTGATGATCCTGGGAGGGGTCATTGTGGTGACGATGCTTGTGACGATGATGGGACCCAAGCCTGCAGGACGCAAGTGCAAAGTGGGTTCATTCAGCAAGGGGATTGATGGCAGCAAGTATGCGGATGAGAGTGAGTATGATGAGAAGACAGGGAAGTTTGTGTGTCCCAAGGTGCCTGGGCTGCCAAGCACGGTGGTGCACAACCCACCCGCAGAGACCATTGTGGACAAGGAGAAACAAACCAAGTACACAGGCAGTGGTCATGGCAGCATGCGTATCCACGAACAGATCAAGAGCGGACGCAATCCATCGGGATACTGCTTTGCCGAGCGTCTGCAACGTTGTGCCAACGAGATCAAGCCTGAACAACTGCCTGTCAAGCCGCCTGTGACTGCCGGTGTTGAGATTGAAGGCCATTTGTTGTTTGGTCGCATGCTCTACTGCATGGGTGCCCAGCCCGAGATCAATCGCTTCTTTGACGTGTTTGGTCACGTCGGCCAGGGTTCCTCCTACCTCATTGCCCACGGTCTGCACGACAGCGGACCCTCCAACTTCCTCATCAACATTGAGCACGACCAAGGCTATTGGGAGAACCAGCAGAAGAACCTGGCCGGGTTGCCTGTCATGTCCCTCTACGGTGCCACTGTCCAACGCAAGCCCCATGGGCCCCTCCTCGAGTTTATCTGTACGTCTGCTTTGCCCCTCCCTCCCGTCCATGCACTCCTCCCTCGTGTCCTCCCCTATCCCGCCCTTCCCCCTTGCCGAATTGATGGCTGCCCCTGCGTCCGTACACATGTTTCATGGGGCCGTTGTACGACTCGTGCACAGACACACGAAGCCCAAACGCAAGAGGGCGTTTTTCGCCGGGGCGGAGTGTTGGGGTCGGCTGCCCTGTCAACCACTGGACGACACAGGCAGAAAGGGAGCCGCCGACACCATCCTCCTGGGGTGTGCCTGTGTGCACGCGTGTGATGTCATGGATTGGGATATGGCGTGTCTGCGTGTGGAGTGCTGTGATGGAGCGAGGAGAAGAGGCGCGAGTGCGGTTTGGCTGACACCCACACACACACCCACACACCCACACCCACACACCCACACATTCTCACAGGCAACAGCATGGATGTGGATGCAGTGCTTGTGGATGGACCCCGCAAGAACACGGAGGAACAGAAGAAGGCGGCGTGGAAAGAGTGGCGTCTGGTGATCAACACATGCCGTCCCAAGTACCTGATCCTGCACAACTCCAACGTGCATGAGGAGCACAAGGTATGGGCCAAGGAGATGATCAACAACCCTGACTATGACATTGCCCTTGTGGGTGAGCATTCCTGGGAGGTGACCCCAGACTTTCCCCACCGTCTCTGGCAGATGTACATCCGCCGTGATTGAACCAGCAGCCAAAGTGAGTGGCAGGGAAGACCACGCATGGATGACTCCCCACTCCTCACTCCCCACCTCGAATGAGAATGAATGAATCAATTGCATTCCGGCTAGACAGTGGCAGAGAAGGTGCCAGCTCGGTTGGATGCAGCATCCTTCATGGGCACTGAAGCAGGGGTATACCCTGCATTCTGAGCTGCCCCACCACTGTTGTCTCCACCGCTGTTGCCACTGCGGGAGAACATGCTGCGTCCACCTGCCTTGCCTGTCGACGTGCTGGCACTGTTGGTGGCCGACTCGTTGCTGGTCACCGTGGACATCTTGCGCATGTACAGTCGTCCAATGTTGCCTGTGAGTCCATACACAATGGCGTTGAGGAATCCCTGCAATGGAGTGAACAGGACATGGCCCACAAACAGACCGTACACGGGTGGGTTGCCCGTCAAACCATGCATACGGTTGATGATGCCAGGCAACCATGTCACAAGGAACACAGCTGGGAAGAAGAACATCTTGCCCAGCACCTTGTCTCGCTTCTTCACCTGACGCTTGCGTGTGCGAACGCTGTACTCCAGCGTCGCCGCCGTCTCCTTCATCGTCGTGTAAATCTCCACCCCAATGCGCACATACAGCGCTGCCAGGGCCAGGAACACCATGTACACAAACATGTAGAAGAACACCTGCTGGTAGACCTTGTTTGCTGCCGTCGCAGACGTGATCCAACACCTGTGCGTGTGTGGCGTTCCCAGTTGGAGAAAGTTCGCGGCGACGGCTTGTGTGAGTCTCACCGCGCCCCATACAAGCCCAGCAGGCATGCCATGGACACACCCGTCCCTCAACCATCGCCAGTGCACACACACACACACACACACACGCGCGCGCGCACACGAAGCGCTCTTTCATACCCACGTTTGGGCCGAAACCCACAAAAAGAACGGTCCTCGCCGACGCAAAAAAAGGATGGGGAAAAGTGTGCCGCCGCTCTTTCCGAGGCGATTTGCACGAGCAGGCGCAGACAATGGCCATGTCACACGGGTGGAACACACAGAGAAGCAATGGGAAGAGGCGGCAATGGGCAGGGTTGGACAGGAAAAGGGACGTACCAGCCTCCGGCGGGGCCATAAAGACCCGCAACGCCGCCAACGATGGCCAGAATGATGCTGAGGCCCCAGGCCACGAGGTGATAGTACTTCATGGTCTTCTCCAGGTCATTGTGACGACGCAGCATGAAGGATCGGTAGAGGTGGACACCAATAAAGAGACTCCAGAGAGCCGTGGAGAGGGAAAACATTTGGAGGGCGCCACCTTGGATTTGGCAGAGCTCGGTGTCGACGAGCCAGTTGCCACCGTTGAGGGTGTGGCCTGCACCCACGAGGAAGCTGAGAGAACCAAAGAGATCGGACACCGACAGCCACAGGAGGAGCTTGGAAACACCCTTACGCGCTTCGGGAAAGGTGAAGAGGGTGCCAAGAATGAACAGGGAACCAGCCACCGACAGTGAGGATGACACGGCTGTGATTTCAAACAGCGTGGTGTACATCTCCTTTGTCCATGCCATGGTTTGTAGGGTGCTCTTGTGTGTTTGTGTGGGGGTGTTTGGGTGGGGGTGTTTGTGTGTGTGGTTGGGGGTGTGTGTGGGCCGGAACTGGTTGCCACGGCGCAGGGCCGGCCAATCCGACCCCATGCCCCGTAGAGCAGCACCCATGCCCAACCGGGTGTCATTGTATTTTGTGAATGCAGTGCATGGGACAGCGTTGGCACTGATGCTGTGGACAGACAACACGTGGAAACAACAACTGATCCAACACGGCAACTACCTCTACTGCTTCTCCTTCCTCGCTGTCCTCTTTGCAGCTTGGATCTTGTACAATCGCACCTGGGGCTCCTCTCCAGGCTACATTGAACAGCGGGAGCGTCTTCCCAAGCTGCGCGTGTTGCGAGGTACGCACTCGTGTGTGGTGTGTGCAGGAAGCGTTTTTGGCGCCTACCTTCCCACCGGACCCACAACGACTGACACACGGAACAACCCACCCATGCACCCACCCACCACACCTTCTGCATCCATACCGCGATGACCGTGTGACGATGACATGGGGAACATGGATCACAGAACGACCACAGGAGTTGCAAACGAGTCAGGGGAGGCGGACACGAAGGGCTCTTCCGGGAGCCCCGCGAGCACGGCTGACGTCGCTGCTGGCATTGGATTCTGGGAGGGAAGAGGATGGGGAAGGGAGCAACAGGACGGGCACATTGCAGAGCAAGGATCCATTGGATGGACATGGGGCAGGGGTACAGGTGGTGAGCCAGGATGAGACTCAGCAAGCCCATGGGCATGGGGACAAACATCATAGTTCTCGTGATGGAAGCACTGGAGTTGGTGATAGTCATAGAGATGATGACGATGATGATGATGATGATGATGATGATTTGGAAGCACAGCATACGCAGGAGACCCAACGACTGTTGGGGTCTGAACAGCGAACAACAACAAGCACAACGACGACGACAACAACAACAGCAACAACAACGATGAGGAGAGCAATGGGGGCACTGACGCCAGAGAATGGGTATCCATCGGCAACGGCACAGTCTGACCGTGTGTACAGAGAGGAGGAGTTGTGTCTGGAGTGCAACATTGTGTTGCCTGTGCGTGCCAAGCACTGTCAGTTCTGTGGACGATGTGTGCTTCGGTTCGACCACCACTGCTTCTTTGTGTCCACGTGTGTGGGTGAACGGAACCATGCTCGCTTCTGGTGGATGCTCCTGATGGAAAGCATCCTCATGCTCTGGGGTCTGCAGCTCCTGGGCTCAGCCTATGTGAGCACACGTGATGTCACCGTGTGGATGCTCAACAACCTTCCCTTGATGATCATGCAGGCCATCTGTGGGGTCTTTCTCCTCATCTCCTGTTCCATGTGGTGTTTCCACACCTACCTCATGGTCACCAATGCCACCACCTGGGAGATGATCAAGTATGATTCCATCCCCTACCTTCGTGGCTTGGGAATCATGCCCACCCCGTTTGATCGGGGTCTCATCACAAACCTCCGCATGGTCTGCTGTCTTCCCCCCGCAGGCACTCCTCTCGATTGGGCTCCCATGCTACCCACCCATGCTCGCAACAACCGTGCCTCCACACCTTCCTCTGGTGATCCTGCACGTGTCATGATGAACGTTTGACTTTGCCCATCCTCAGCCAATCTTTTTCCCCACCCCCCCCAACCCCTTCATCCCACGATGTCCTCCTTCACCCCTGAGCAGGATCTGGCCATCTCAGTCACCAGGCGTGTCCTGGCCTTTACCTCCTTTGCTTTCTCTGGTGCCGTCCTCGTTGCCTTCTTTGCCTTGAAGATGCACAAGAACCGCCCGCTCCATATGCCAGGTACCTTTTCATTCCACCCATGCCCACTTGTGGCTTGCCCATGTCTGTGTCTAACCTCCCCCGCTACGACCCAACACCATCTGCCCATGCTTTCCCCACAGCCTACGTTGTCTTTTCCGCGTTCATCCTTGCCTTGGTCGACGGCTTCTCAGAGGACATGCGTGCTGACGGTTGGTGTGAGCTGCGTGGTGTCATGATCCAAACCTTTGACTTGTCTCTGGTGTTCTGGGCCCTGGCCACTGCCGTGCGTCTCATGGTGGTCATCTACAAGAATGGCAGTGCCGAAACCAAGGAGCTTGCCGGACGCCGCGTCGACAAAGTTGCCTTTTTCCTCTGCTGGGGTGTTTCCCTCACCTTTGGCATCATCTCCCTTGCTGCTGGCTTTGTACGTCTCATCATGCCCTCCCTCTCTCTCCATTCCCTCCCTCCCTCCAAAGCACCGTCCATTTCCCCCTCCCACCATGGCCCTTGGCACTGTGTGTTTCTCCAACTCCCGTCGGCGCTCCGTCGTTTCCCGGCCGCTGGCCTTTTCCCGCCCCCGCTCAACCCCCCAGGGTGTTCACCCTATGTCTCACACCCGAAATCCCATGCACATCATGCACACAGTTTGGCAGGGCTGTGCAGAATGCCAACTGCTGGTTCCTGGACCCGCTGAACGACATCTGGCTCTTCTTTGTGCCCATGATCACAGTGTTCTTCCTCATGATCATCGTGTACTCTGCAGTGGCCTACAAGCTGCTGGGCAACTACAAGGACGTCATGCGTTCCCTGTCCAAGCGTGAGCGCAAGGTCGTCAGCCGTCTCCTTGCCTTTCCTGCCGTCTTTCTGTGTGTGTGGGCCTTCCCTTTGCTCACCGTGTTTGCCAAGCAGGATGGTCCTCCAAGCTTCGGCTTCATCATGGGTATGACTGTGTCCGTCACGTGCAACGGCATCGTTTTCTCCCTGCCCTATGCCCTCATCATCTACAAGAAGGTCAAGAAGGCTCTGGAGGCCGGCCAGAACCCCTTTTCCATGTCGCGCACCATGGAGTCCAGCTACTCCATGGACGATCGGCCCAGCAAGGGCAAGACACGAGAAGCCTCCACGCGTGGCGGAGGCGTCGCTGCAGCAACCGTGATGCAAGACAGCAAGTTTGACGGCATCCGCGAGATCGACGCGTAAACCACAATGAAAATTTTGATTCACAACAAATTCCCATCATACGACACCCTGGATGAATTCCACTTTCAATCAAAATTTCAATACCCATCAGGCGGTCGTTTCAAAGTCCTCGCTCTAGTGCACCGCACACACTATCCAGCCGTCAGGCATGCTTGGAGACGTGTCGGATCTGATGTTATTCATTCATTGCTTCCTTATACTTCTACTGACCCCGGATGCGTTTCCACCACTTCTTCAGATCACCCGTTTCGCCCTCGGGGCCCATCATCATCATGAGCACCATAAAGAGGCCGTTGGCGAAAAAGAAGCTCAACAAGATTGCCACAAGGACGATCTGGCCGAACCTGTACAGAAGCACCACTGTGGTGAAGAAGAGAGAGGAGGTGGTGCAGACCGTGGTGGCCGCACCGCCCAAGATGGACACACCCAGTTCGGTGAAGGCATCCTGGACACGCTCGTAGCGGGTGGCACGTTCGCTGTCACGATAGGCAATGGCCAAATGGACCACAAAGTCGACGCTGAGACCGACGAGGACCGTGATGCAGATGCTTTCCATGAAGCCAAGTGTGAGGCCAGCCAGCGGGATGAAACCAATCATGCAGATGACGACACAGGCAATGGAGAGGGTGGCCAGAGCCGAGATGATGAGGTTGCGGCTGACGATGACGAGCACAAAGAAGGCGAGGACCATAGAGACGGCGACGCCGATGAGGGCGTTCTCGATGAGGACCTCCTGTGTGCGCATGTTGGACCACACATACGTGGTCTGGTACGCTGTGTTGACACCGTCAGGGCTGTCTGCGTTGCGTTCCTTCTGGAAGGCCTCCCATGCGGCGTAGTCCTTCTGCATGCGCGAATACGATGGCACCAGAGGCATGGAGGAGTTGTACTGCACAATGGCGTAGCGCACACGACCATCCTTGATGTCCACCAGGTTGGGGTACCCTTGATCCTCGTACTTCTTCACCTTGAGGAAGTCACCCAGTTTGGTCACAAAGTCACCCTCTGCCACCGGGAATGTGCCGCTGGTCTCGTTGATGTACTCCTTGAACGCCTGCATGAAGCACTTGACCTGTCCCTGCAGCACCAGACTCTTCTTGGCGGCCTCCTCGCAGGTCTTGAGCACGGACAACTGCGAGGCCGGACTCTTCAGGTTGAATTGCTTCTCCGTGGCAAAGATGGGCGTGCCATCCAATCGTCCGTTCGCATCCAGTCCCGTGCGATCGATATAAGGCGGTGCAATGCCGTACACAGTGTACACGGGCACCACAAAGCTCTGGGCGGCTGCGCGGAATCGTTCGTTGGCAATACGAATGAAGACGTTGATGAAGTAGTTGTCCGGGAAGAAGCTGGGGTTGCCCTCCTCCACCTGCAACTGAGCTGAATACACAGCGCCCACAATCACCATGGCCAGCGACACGGCAATCACCGCCCAGCGTGCACGGTACAGGAACGGGGTGTAGGTCGAGTGGAAGAATCGCTCCACGGGACGCTGTTCCTTGACCGACAGCTTCTCTGTGTGCTTCTGCACCTTTGTACCACACTGTCCACCCATGTCAAAGCCAGCCTCGGGGTCCAATGCCTCGGGGGGCACGTCCTTGAGGCGAGCAGCGGCCGCCTCGGGAGATTCGCGTTCCTTGCCGCAGCACTGTGCCTCCCAGCCCTTGCGGGACCAGATGACGACGACAGCCGGGAAGTAGGTGATGACAAGGGCAAAGTTGACCAGGATGCAGGTGGCTGTGTAGATGCCCAGCACTCGGATGGAAGGGATGGGGTTGACTGCGGTGGCAAAGAAGGCAGCAGCCGAGGTGAGTGAGGTGGTAAGCATGGCAGTGGCAGACCTGTTCCATGTCCATGCGATGCGGTTGAGCATGTTGGCATTGGCCTGGCGTCCAGCTTGGTAGGATTGCATCCAGGCATCTTTGTACACAAAGACGTCGTCGGCACCCACACCCAGGACGATGAACAGGGCCAACAGGTTCTGTTGGGTCATGACACGGAACCAGAACACAATGCGATAGAAGAACAGAGAGATGAGTGCGGAGCCGACAATGTGCAGGATGGCCATGCCCGCGAGGAACTGGCTGCCCGTGTGCACCATCACGATGGCAAGCACAATCACCACCGAGATGGCAAACAGAGTCAGATCCGCGTTGATCACACGGTTCACCTCAAGGTTTGTCACGTGTGCTCCCAGGTACAGGATCTGCAGATCCGGATCGTTGAGGCTGTTGCCCGTGTCGTTCCTGTACGGCGACAGGATCTTGTCAAACTCCTCGGCCGTGCTCACCAGCTTGTTTTGCTGCTCGAAACGCTTGCGCTGGTCCACAATGTTCTTGTAGCCTTCCAGCGGGCCGCCAAAGGCGAGGTTGGTGCGGGTAAACTTGCTCGTCGGATTGCTGGGTCCAAACTCCCTGTCAAAGAAGTAGGACGCCCCGGAGGTGAGCAACACATTCTCGGGCAGATTGGCCAGGGTGTTGAGACGTGCAGGCACATCCACTTGCGTCCCGTTGCTGTCGTAGAATCCCAGATTCTCCACGGGCGACAGGGGCTTGGCACAGTCCGTCAGATTGAGGTTGGGCACGCGCAGGCAGTACTTGCTCCAGTTGGGCACACTCTGCAGCTTCGTTTCAATCTCCTTAATCTTGTCGAGTCGCTTCGCTGTGAAGATGTTGCGATCACTCGCCGACGTCGGCACCATGTAGATGATGGAGAAGCCATCCAGTGCCTGCCTCTGTTGAGGTTGAACATCGTTTCCAGCCTGTTCTTCACGCTTGAACTGGGCCAGAGAGGTGTACGCATCGTACTTTTCGCTGTGGAAGGGTTGCACGCAAAAAGTCAAACGTCAGCCGATTGCATTACTTACAACCGATCTTGTGTCGTCCTGGATGGAAAACAAAAACCAAAAACGTTGTCGATGTGTGTGGAAAAGGTGTGATCGAATGCACCCGGTGTGTGTGTGTGCGTGCGTGTGCGTGTGTGTGTGTGTGTGTGTGACACACGGGCGAGTGGGAGCCAAAACGCACAAAAAGCTCAGCTTCCCGGTGTGACTCCCATGGGAGGATCTCAGAGACACAGAGAAGACACACAGCATGCACCACGGTGCACAGTGTACACATGCGCATGGCTGGGACACATGCAGACGATGGGAAGCTGTGGCCGAGGGGCGCGGTGGGAAGTGCGCGCTTTCCCACGGACGGCAGCGGTGTGACACGGGTGCACAACACAAAAACTCACGCAATTGGGTCTTGACGTGCGTAGAAGTTGCCAATGTCTGTGATTTCCAGACCAACCACCCATGGGATGGCAATGAGAACAATGGAGACGGCAAAGCACACGCCGATGATCCTGCCGGGCCGGTCGTGGATGACACGGTGGATGGCACGGATGTGAATCTCTTCGTCGCCGTCTTGCAGGTCACTGTTCACCGACACCGGGTTGCCTTTCATGTCCCCGGCAGGGATTTCACTCATTTCCTGCTCAGCCATGATGAAGGATGATGCAACAGATGGAATGAAAGTTGTGCGGAAGAATTGGTTCGTTTGGCGCAACTCCCTCCCTCCCTCCACCCCCGTTCACTCCTCCGTCCCTTCGCCCTCCTGTTCCACAGAGTAACCTTCGTAGAATTTCCCTTCGGCCAGAAACGGAGCAAAGGCAAATGCAACGCCTGTGCTGTAGGCGGCACTTCGGTCGACCACCCCATGGGTGACCACGCCCATGATGCCCCCCTTTCGCTTGACATCGGTTTGACCCGTCATCTCGTCCATGAGATCGCCCATTTCCATGCCTGTATCTCTCAGCTTGGTCACCATGGCACTGCTCAGGGGCAACATGGCCGAGCTCCCCAACCCCACCTTGCCCTCCTGGTCCACCACGGCAAACCAGCCCACCTGGAAGTACATCCCCTCTATGGTTACAATGCCTCCTTCCATCCCCACGCCGTACGTTGCCTCACCCGCTTCCAACGCTCCTTTGGCCCGTGTGATCGCCCCACGAATCGTCTCCTTTGCCCCAAACGGCTGATCAGAGACACCCGAATTTGTCTTGACACCCACCACACTCACTGTGGGTGCATTGGAGCCCAGATGGGCAAAGAGGGAATCGGCCACAAGCTCCATAGCCCGCAGTTTGGCCGGGTTTGTGCTGCCCACTGCGATGATCACCTCCTCCACTGCCTTTGCGTTTGCGTTTGCGTTTGCGTTTGCTGTGCTCATGATCAACCCCTTCCCACAGTGCTTGCTTGTGTGTGTGTGTGTGTGCGTGTGTGTGCTGTTGTTGCAGGCAACTTCTTTGTCTTGCTGCCAACTCCGACGATCCCCGCACGCCCTCGCAACCACCCAAATCTCCAACCACACGCACAATGAGCAACCAGCCGTCGTCGAAGCAAGAAGAAGACCAGCCGCCCACTGAGCAGCAGCCTGTCCAGGAAGGCGAGCAGAAGCTGAGCAAGAAGTGCGTCGCATGTGTGCCCCTGGGTGTTGCACTCGTCCGTGCTGCTTTTTTTGACTGCTCACACACGCCACTTTGATTTTCACAACCCTTCAATGCTCCTTTGTCCCCTCTGTTGTCACTTTTCTCACCTCCCACAGCCAGCTCAAGAAGCTGGAGAAGCAGCGCAAGAAGGAGGAGGCCAAGAAGAAGAAGGCTGCCGAACGCGTACGTCACGCCCAAGCTTCTCTGCCGTCCAACACCCGTCACTCACTCTCCCTCCACCCATTGCCCTCTGTGCACAGGCTGCCAAGGAGGCTGAGGCCGGACCCAAGCAGGAAAAGCTCAAGCTGGATGCAGTGGACGAGAAGGACGCCAATGTAAGGCCGGCGAGGGTTTTCCATACGCGAGCGCATTTCGGCGAACACACCCCGGTGCCGCACCAAGGACGGGGCTTTGCCTCTCTCGCCTTGCACCCGACGCCAAACAAGCGCACTGACACACAACACACACACACATGGAAACATGCATCACATCTGTGTGAACCTCCACCCTCTGGTGCTCCCAGGCATACTACGAGAACCGCCTGAAGGACATTGCAGAGTACGAGGCCAAGGGCAAGACGGCGTACCCGCACAAGTTCCACACGGACATGGATGTGCGTGAGTTTGTCAAGGCGTACAACGTGGGCCTGAACAATGGGGACATCAGGACGGGCGTGACGGTGTCGATCACAGGCAGGTTGTACAGCAAGCGTGCGTCTGGCCAGAAGCTGCTGTTCTACGACCTCATGCAGGACGGAGTGCGTGTGCAGGTCATGGCCGATGCCCAGAGTGCCGAGTATGACTTTATCGAGTTGCACACCCTGTTGCGTCGTGGTGACATTGTCGGCTGCACGGGTCATCCGGGCTACAGCAAGTCGGGTGAGTTCACTCTGTATGCAAGCAACATGGTGCTCCTGTCGCCCTGTCTCCATGTGCTCCCGGCCCAGAGTGGTCTCAAGGACAACGAGATCCGCTACCGCAAGCGCTACCTGGATCTGATTTGCAACCAGAGCTCCGTGGAGGTGTTCAAGACGCGTGCTGCCATCATTTCGGGCATCCGTCGCTACTTGGACGACCTTGGCTTCCTGGAGGTGGAGACCCCCATGATGGACTTCAAGGCCGGTGGTGCCACCGCGCGTCCGTTTGAGACGCACCACAACGAGCTCAACATGGACCTGTTCCTGCGCATTGCGCCCGAGCTGTTCCTGAAGAAGTGTGGTGGGTGGACTGGACAAGGTCTATGAGATTGGTCGTGTGTTCCGCAACGAGGGCATGGACCAGACACACAACCCGGAGTTCACCACCCTGGAGTTCTATGCCGCCTACCACGACTACAACGACCTGATGGACATGGCCGAGGAGATGGCTTGCAACATTGTGGAGAAGATCCAGGGCTCGCTCACCTTTGAGTACACCCCGCACGGCTCCGACGAGGCGCTCACCATCGACTTTTCCCGCCCCTGGAAGCGCATCGACATTGTGCCGGAACTGGAAAAGATCTGTGAGGTGGAGTTCCCGCAGGATCTGGCCAGCGAGGACGCCAAGAAGTTCCTGATTGGTGTGTGTGCCAAGATGGGTGTGGAGCCCACGCCTCCGCTCACCTGCGCTCGCCTTTTGGATGAGCTCATTGGCGAGTTCCTGGAAAGCCAGTGTGTCAACCCGACGTTCTTGATCAACCACCCGGCGGTGATGAGCCCGCTGGCAAAGACCCACCGCGACAACCCCAATCTGACCGAGCGTTTCGAGGCGTTTGTCTCGCGCTTTGAGATCATGAACGCGTACACCGAGTTGAACATGCCGCTGGTGCAGAAGGCTCGCTTCGACGAGCAGATGAAGCAGAAGAGCGAGGGTGACGACGAGGCACAGGACGGCGACGACGATTTCGTGGAAGCCCTGGAGCATGCCCTCCCGCCCACTGCTGGATTCGGCCTGGGCATTGACCGCTTCACCATGCTCATGACCAACAACTCGACCATCCGTGAGGTGCTCTTGTTCCCGGCCATGAAGCCCGTGGAGAGCAGCAACGAGGCAGGCGAGTCCACAAGCACCGCCGCCGCCGACGCCGAGGCCGGCAACGTGGATGTCGTGGCATAGGTCCAATCTGTCCAAGAACCAAACAGCAACAACAAAAAATGAGCTTCTTCTTCTTCTGTTCCTTTCGTGTGTGTGTGTGTGTGTGTGTGTGTGTGTGTGTGTGTGCCCTCCACTCCGTGCGCAATTCGAGCAAACGCATCCATCCGGCATGGCGAGTCTGGAGGAAATTCTCGGCGATAGCGACGAGGATTTGGACCTGGACCTGTCTGCGTACACCTCTGCAGGCGGTGGTGGAGATGGCAACGTGGACCTGGACGCCATCCTGGCGGAGGACGACGACGACGACGCCTTCTTTGACTCGTTGCGGCGCGGCTCGGGATCAGGACCGAGCGCAGTTGGCGCCGATTCAGGCGCACATGACGGCGAGGCAGGCGCAGACGCGTCGACACTGACCATTGAAGACATTCTCGCCGAAGACGACGACCTGGACCTGCTGGCATTGACTGGAGGCGGAGTAGGCGGCGGAAACCAGGGTAACGAAGGCGGTGATGCCGACACGGGCCTGTTGGACGACGCAGAGGGCCATGACGACGACAGTGACGGCGTCGGGAAGGGAGAAGGAATGGACACAGGAGGAGATGGAGGAGAAGTGGAAGAGACAGACATGGAGAGGAGAGAGAGTGGAGCTGCAGGAAGGGCGGGGGAAATGGACGTCGCTGGCGTCTCGCTCGAAGATCTGCTGGCGAGCATTGACGACGAGTGAGTGTGCATAGAGGGAAGGGATGGGGAGGGGGAGGGAAGAGATGCGTAGAGGGAGGGACGAGAGACATACAGAGAGGAGAGAAATGGGCACACGAGTCGCAGAGCAAAGGCAGCGGCAGGGAGGGGAAGCTGACACAAACACGCACTCACTCTCCACGCACACACACACACGCACACCCAGTGGAGAACATACATCGGGTTCAAAGGACCAGTTCCCAGGCGTTGAAACCCTTCTAGGCACGGGTGGGAGCAAGGAAGGCGGCAGTGACGAGGTGCGGCGGCTGTTGGAATCGGTGGATGAGGACGACAATGCCCTTCAGGCGGAAGTGGCCTCTGGCGCAGACGACAGCATGTCCATGGACGTGGACGGCCTCATGGAATCCCTAGAAGGAGATGTATGTGTATTGTGTGTGTGTGAGGGTGAGGCAGAGCATGCATGCAACCACCGCGTACAGACGCGGTGAAAATGACCTCTTCATTTCTGGCCACAGAGAGAGAGACACACACACACACATGCGTAGACTTACACCATCCCTTCCCCATCCCCTTGCACCACTTTCAACCCACCCACGACTGTGATTATGTGCAGCTGGCAGCACGGTCGATGTCGGCGTCGAGTGCAGTGTTGGACGAACGGGCAGGCAGCTCGAGCGGGCGCTCGGCAGCAGCCTCTGGGCAGGAAGGCGGGGCAGCCGTGAGCAAGATGACACGCACGACGTCCATTGCAGACAGCAAGGACAGCAACTTTGAAATGGTAGCACCGCTGCGTGTGAAGCGGACCAAGAAGGGCAAGCCGCTGAGCAAGGTGGCGATCATGGAACGGATCACCAAGAAGCTGGACAAGGACGACGTGCGTAGCACAGCAGGGGAACCGGCAGCCATGGCGGTGCATCCAAACTACATCACGATTGGCCTGAGCACAGGGATCATCTTTGTGTTTGACAAAAGCGAGAACCTGCGCATCATCCTGGGGGAGAAGGAGACCAACCATGGTTCGGTGACGGCGTTGGACATCTCCGACGACGGCGAGTGGATTGTGGTGGGCTATCTTTCAGGCGAGGTGCTTGTGTGGGAGCTGAAGAACCAGGACGTGCTGAAAAACATTGCCGACCAGCACACGGCACCCATCACCAATGTGCATTTCATCGAGGGTCGTTCTTCGGTGCTCTCTGTGGATGCCAAAGGCACTGTGTTTCTCCACACCATCTCCAAGATGTTTATGATGCACATGGTGGACTCGCAGTGTGTGGTCAACGGCAGCGGCGGACAAATCGTCGCCCTGGCCGTGCTGCCTCCGGGCGCCGTGCAGCATCCCACAGACCACTTTGCCCTCATTGCCATCTGCACTTGGACACGCTGCCTCATCATTTCCCTGAAGCCTGAGGTCATCATCTGTAAATCGTTGGACGTGCCCAAGAACGTGCGTTCGGGAGCCCTCCCGTGTCTCTCGTGGCGTCCCGTGCTGCTGCCCGACGGAGCCACAAGTCCCACCGACAGCAGCAGCAGTGGGAGCAGCAGTGGGAGCAGCAGTAGCAGCAGTGGCAAAAACGGCAAGGAGAAGCAGGCCAGTGTGCCCCGCAAGCCATTGCCTCCCATTTTGACGATTGTGTGGGGCACCAAGATTCAGATGCATCAAGTGTTTGCCTCGCAGGACGACCCACGTGCGCCTGTGAAGCTTGACTTTCTGCCAGTGGCGGACTATGTCACCGACACCGAGTTGGCCGGAATCACATGGCTGGGTGAACAGGTGGTGCTGCTTCTGACCACCGATTCTCAATTGCGTGTGTTTGACCCGTTTGCCCTGCAGGAACTGGAGGTGGTCGACGTGTCCAGCGCGGCGCTGGTGTTTCACAACCGCTTCATTTCGCCCACGGGCAGCATGGAAAACTGCTTTCACAACAGCATGTGCTGCTTCCGCAACGTGTGCTACCTGTTGGGGGTGGACAAGGTGCAGACCGTCTCCATCCTCTCGTGGAAGGACCGCATCGAGCTGCACGTGGTGAACCACGACTGGCTGGACGCCCTCAGTCTGGCCCTGGAGTTTTACGAGGGTCGCGGCAAGGCGGTGGTGGGTCTGCCACGCAACATGGAGGCCATCCGCGAGATCACACGCGACTACATTGCCGAGTTGCTGCTCAAGTACGTGGAGAGTGCCATGTCGCCGTCGATGGAGCTGAAGCTGGGTCTGAACACACAGGCGATCAGCAATCACTACCGGAACGTGGGTGGCACGTGCATTGATTACTGCCAGACCATCGACCGCACCGACCTGCTGTTTGAGCAGATCTGGTGGAAGTTCAGGGATATTGGACACGCGGGCCTGTTTGTAGAGTTGCTGGAGCCGTATGTGTTGAACGACAAGCTGCCCACCCTGTCACCGGGGGTCATGAAGGCCATGGTGTCCCACTTTGAGCAGCAGGGGCTGCTGCGACGTGTGGAACAGTGCATCCTACACATGAATGTGACCAACCTGGACTTTCACAACGTGGTCAAGTTGTGTCGTCAGGGTCACCTGTACAACGCGCTCATCTACATGTTCAACAACGCCCTCGGTGACTATGTGACACCGCTGAAGGACCTGTTGCAGGAGCTGGCACGTCTGCGGCGAGACGAAGGCGCAGACGCCGACGATTTGGAGGTCATTCTGTTCCGCACCCTCCTGTACCTGCGTCTGACGTTTTCGGGCAAGCGCTACCCCAAGGGACGCATTGAAGCCGAATCGGTGGCCAAGATCAAGGCGGACATGCTGGAGTATCTGTTTACGCCGACGGGGCAGCATGCAGGGTCGACCAGTGTGGTGCATGTGCACAGTCAGTACCCTCACCTGCACCTGCTGCTGGGTCTGGAGCTGGGCGAGCTGCTCAAGGTGCTCAAGATCCCCTTTCGCGACAGGAGCATCTACAACGAAGGCAAGCGGCCTTCGATTGAGGAGCTGGAGGCTGCACGTAGCGAGGCCTCGAACGCGTCCACGGGCCTGGAGGCATCGCAAGCGCAGGCAGATGCAGCCAGCATGAAGAGGAAGAAGGCGAGCGGTGGGAAGAACAACAGCAACAACAAGACGACGACAGGGGCTGGGACGACCACATCGACGACGACGTCGTCGTCGTCATCGACCACGGGCACGAGTGCAGGAAGCACCACCAGCAAGCGAGAACGTGCGGAATCCTACTGGAAGCAGTTGTCAACAGGGAGCGCAGACAAGCAGACACAGCAAACGCAGCAAACGCAGCAGCAACAGAAGGAAAAGGGGAAGGAGGAAACAAGCAGCACATCGTCGTTCTGGGGCAAGTTTGGTTGGTCATCATCGTCATCATCGTCGACAAGCAACAACAGCAGCAACACCACTGCAGAGACAGCAAAGAAGGAGAGGCAAAACTCGGAGAGTGAACGCGCACGACGCGCGGCAGCAGAGGAGGCGGAACGGGAAGCGGCGGTGGCAGAAGCAGAGGCGGCAGCAGAGGCAGAAGCGGCGGCGGCACAGGCAGAGGCAGCGAGAGAGGCAGCAGCGGCGGCAGCAGAGAGGCAACGCGCATTGGAGGCAGCAGCTGCAGAGAGGTATGGGGCGGAAGAGAGGGGCCGATGGTTCCGTGTGTTGAGCAGCCTGCTGCTGGACCCGCTGCACGAGAACGGGGACGCACGACGAAGCAGGCGGATGACCAAGGGGATGGTGGAACGGATGGTGGCGGTGAAGAAGGAGATGGAGGCAGTGGGGGGTGAGTGGCCGTACACGTGGGAGGCTGTGGAACCGTTTCTGGACTTTGCCGTGGGATTGATTGTGGACGGCCACGTGCCGGCGAACGCTGTGGACAGCAGCATGGTGAACCACCTGTTGGAACACTTGACCAGTGTGAAGACGTCGTCCATGGCCGAGGAGAAGGAACTGCAGCTTGTGGAGTTGCTGCAGGCCTTGCCACAGGGTGCCTACGACGACGCTGTGGTGCTGATGATGACCGAAACAGTGGAGTTCCACCTGGTGACTCGCATGGTGTACACCAAGCGCAAACAGTACGGCAAGGTGCTGGCATGCTACCTGAAGGATTCACTGCGGCGCAAGAGCATCTTCCGCTGGGTGCACGGCCTGGTGGCAGGCACACAGGTCACACAGGGGGCTGGTGGTGTCGACACAAACGGCAGTGGCGGCGAGGGTGCGGTGGCGTTGAACCAGAAAGAGTTGGCAGAGATCACACGTGCGGTGATGGATGCGCTGGTGGAGCTGATGGAGATTGACGCCACACAGGCCACCGAGCTGATCCTGCAGGTGTTTCCTGCGCAGCATGACGCAGCCATCCAACGGCTGGGCTCCTTTCCCAAACTCCAGTTTGAGTTTATGAAGGGCACGTTTGTGCAGGGGCCGAGTGGACGCGCGCGACGTGAGCGCCTGTCGGAGTTTGGGATCCAGATTTCGCCGCAGCTGCAGGAGCAGTACATCCAACTGATGTGCCAGTTTACACCGGAGGCAGTGTACACGTATCTGCGCAACGACGACAACTACCGACTGGACCACTGTCTGCACCTGTGCCAGCAGTACAAGATCACAGACGCAACGGCGTTTCTGTTGGAGCGCACAGGCGACCTGACGGGTGCATTGGACCTGATTGTGGCCAACCTGGACACGCTGTTGGAACGTATGCGTGATGCTCTGGTGGCCTTTTTCGAACGCAACCCTGGGATGGCTGAGGAGTTGTTGTTGGCATCGCAATCGTCGACGAATGGACGCACGCGTGCAAGCAGCAGAGCCATGGGAGTGGAGCTGTTGCGACGAAGTCGATCGCACGGACCAGTGCGCATGCGCAAGGTGCATGCGGGTGAGCAAGGGAAGGAGGATGAGGATGAGGATGAGGAGAAGCAAGGGGAGGAAGCGGAGAAGAAGGAAGCGGAGGAGGAGGAGGAGGAGGAGGAGAGGATGGAAGACTTGGACGAGGTGAAACAACTGGAGCACACACTGGACATGGGCATCCAGTTGTGTCAGCGTAATTCGCAACGGTTGGATGACCAGGAGAGTGAACGGCTGTGGTTCACGCTGCTGGACAAGCTTCTGATTCCGCTGTCGAACCTGGACGCGGTGGGTGCGTCGCAACGCACGAGTGACCAGGGGTCATTGAAGGACAGGCACGCCAGCGCGTATGCAGCGTTGCACTCGCACGTGACGGGACTGATCAAAGACATCCTGCGCAACATGATGGGCTACGTGGCGTTGCCAAGCATCATCAAAAAGATTGTGGCCGACCATGGCCAGGAACAGTTTGGGGAGTTCAAGGGCATAATCCAGGGCATGCTGGAAACGTACCGGTACGAACGGACGCTGTTGGAAACGGCCAACAAGCTGATTGCCGACGACTCGTTCCGAGGCTTGTACCATCTGTACCGACGCAGCATCGACGCAACCACGGCCAAGTTTGACGTGTGTGGCGTGTGCGAGGGTCAGTTTGACCAGCCTCCGTTGCAATTGCGTGGAAGCAGCCAGAACGTGGGCGACAACCGTGTGGCGGTGGCACTGTTCAACTGCAGGCATGCGTTTCACACCAGTTGCCTGCGCGACGAGGAACGCTGTCCCATGTGCAGCTCAGCGCGCAGTGGGCGTGCACGAGAGGCGGCAGCACGAGCAAAGATGCGGCAGCACGTGACACAGAGGGAGCAACAGCAGGAGGGCGTACACACTGTGTCGTCTGTGGCAGGCAGCAGCTCCAGTGCAGGCGAGTCATTGCTGCAGTCGCAGGCCACCCAGGTGCAGGAGGCCAAGTATGTGCGACGGTTGCAACGCTACGAACGGGTCAACGACAAGATTGCCTCTGCCGCACAGAGTCGTGCCCATGGCTATGCTCCACGCAAAGACTCCCTTCTGGATGAGTTCCTCACCAACAAGTATTACATGGGCGAGGGCACCGTGGGCGAACCGCAGCCAGGCATGCTCGCCGGCACCGAACCCAAGAGTTCCCGCACCTGCGAACTGGACATCGAAGCATACGTCGGCGGCGATGGATTGGGACTGGACGATTTCGAAGAGTGGGATGGGTGACGGACACAGGCAGGGCGAGAATGGAATTCAAACTTGGATTTGATTTGCTTCAGCGAGAGCCAAACAGACCAATGAGAGTGACGGCGGCGACCACGGGCAGGACCAGAGACACGCCGGCGACAATGTATGTGGCATCGATGGAACCAGTGAATTTGGGCACCGAAAGGGTGACCTTGGGCGAGTTGGTGGTGGTCTCCTCGGTCTTGCCGTTCAGGTCGTACATAACGACTGTTGGAGGGTGTGTGCGGGGCAACAAGGTCAGCATGGGGTGCACACGTAAGCTGTGGTTCGCACACACGGCAAGAGACAAGCCCATCCGATCGTCTGGGCGCTGGACGGGCAGGCAAAGGCACGAGAGAGAGAGAGGCAAAAGATGATGGCGCGAGGGCCAAAAACTGACCTGCACCGGGCAGCTCGACAGAGAGGGTCGGGGCACTGAGCTTGAGGTTGACGTCGGGCTTGACGGTGTATGCGTTGCTCACAGAAGCCTGCTGGCTCTGTGAATGTGTGTGTGTGTGTTGTGGCGGGGGGTGGGGTTGTGAGAGAGGAGAGAGTGAGTGACGTGGGCGGGGGGGGGGGGGGGAAATGCAGGGAAGGGCTGGGCACGCACCTCCTGCTTGGCCTTGACGACAAGGGAGCCCGTAACCAGATCGAGGGACTCTGGGAGGGAATCGACAATGCGGATGTTGGAGATTCCGCCGACGAGGGGCTTGACCTCGACGCGGACGGCGTAGTTGTTGCCCTGGGCCGTGACAATCTTGGCCACCTCAACCTTGCCGTTGCTGCTGTAGGCCACGTCGTTGGCGGTGGCGTCTGCAGCCTCGTCCTGCTGGAGGAGGTTGGTGTAGTCGTCCTGGGCCAGCGCCACAGAGGCAAGCACGAGTGCAATGAGGAAGAGGGCGGTGCGCGACATCTTGGCCAAGTGAGGGCGTGTGCGTGTGTGTGGGGTGAGTGATGGGTTGGGGTAGGACGAGATGGGAAACGAGTGACTGACACAACACACGTGCCATGCGTGTATGTATGCCCCTCCCCCCATGTGTGGATGTGTGTGTGTGTGTGTGCAGTGCAGTGCAGATGAGTGAGGAAGGGCTGGAGGCGTTGAATCAGGAACTGGTCAGGAACAAACACGTGCAACTGCAGCCGTCATGGTTGGAGGAGTGTGTGGGTGAGTTGGAGCGGCGTGGACTGATTGACATGGGTCAGGTGAGCGACGGTGTGGTGCCAGAAGCGGTGGTGGATGCTGTGTTTGAACAGTTCCTGTACGCGGACATGAGCGTGTCGTCGATGTCGGTGCTGGACGAGCGGAAGCTTGAGACGGAGGGCACATGGGTGATCGACAGTGCCATGTTGCAGGTGAATGAGCTGATGGACATGGGCAAGGCACATGAGGAGCGCATGCGGTTTGTGGACGACAAACCAGAGCAACGCACACTCAAGGCGTGTCTCACAGACGGCACACACGTCCTGTACGCCTTTGAACTGCTGCGGTGCAGGGATTTGAGTGTCAACACACAGCCAGGGTGCAAGTTGTACATACGCAAGGGCATTGTGCGTCGTGGCATGTTGCTGTTGGATCCACACACCTGCCTGGTGCTGGGGGGCTCTGTGGCATCACTTCAGGCGGAGCAAAGACGCAAACTGGAGGCGGAGGAGGCACGCAAGAGGGACGTGCTTGGGTTGAAGCCAGTACAGGAGCCACAAGAGGAGGTGTTGGGGTTGGAGAGGGGAGACTTGGGGTTTGAGGACGACGAACTGGACGAGGATTTGCTCAGCGAGCTGATGGAGAACATCGAGACGCAGGTGGAGGCAGAGGCACAAAGTAGCAGCAGTAGTAGCAGTAGTAGCAGCAGCAGCAGTGGTAGCAGCAGTGGTAGTCGTGGAGGTGGAGGTGTGGGGGTGGGGGTGGGGGAAAGGAGAGTGCAGGTGGTTTATGACAGTGAGGATGAAGACGAGGAGGATGACGATGAGGCAGCAGCAGCATTGCAAATGGCCATGGAGCTGAACGAAAGCGAAGCACGTGCGAGGAGGAGAAGGCAGGAGGAGGAACAGCAACAGCAACAGCAACAGCAACAGGAGTGGAGGGAGGAGGAGACAAGGCGAAGCAAAGGCAAGGCAAAGGTGGACCAGCAACACGCCATGGTGTTGGACGACACAGGCTCCTCTGTGGAGCTGTTTGACGACGTGGAGGACTTGGACGATTGGGGAGACGATGAGGACTTCCAATGTGATCAATTCATTCTACCAAACATCACCAACGCCCACAACACCCTCCACCAGTCCATCAAAATCCACATGCACTCCAGTACTGATGCCATTCACCCCTTGAAGCTGTTCTTTGCCTCTCGCAAGGCATTCATCACACGTTCGGGCTCGGATTCGTTGGCATAGGCGGCCACAGTGGCCTCGCGGGTGCGCATGAAGGGATTGAATGACTTTTCCAGAGCGACTGTGCTTGGGGTGGTCGGGAGGCCCTCATCACGCATGACTGTGAAGCAGTCCACGGCGTCTTGCAGCTCTTTGTTCTCCGGTTCCACGCTCTGGGCAAAGCGAAGGTTGGCCAAAGTGTACTCATGGCCCACATACAGCTCTGTGTTGTCATCCATGGCAGCAATGGTGTCAAAGTTGGCCAGCATCTGCTGTGCGTCGCCTTCAAAGAATCGACCGCAGCCGCCAATGAACAGGGTGTCCCCTGTGAAGAGGGCATCTGCACGCACTCCTTCCTTGTCCGAAACGTGGTACAACACGTGTCCCTTTGTGTGACACGGTGCCTCCAGCACTCGGATGTGTGTGTTGTCGCCAAGCGGAATGGTGTCGTCCTGCTTCACCAGCTCCGTCAACCCTGCACACGTTCGTCGCCCCCGTACACTGTGCTGATGGTGTCCACAATGCGACACATCTCCTTGTTGCCGTTGCCATGGTCCCAATGGTGGTGTGTGGTGAGGATGGCCTTGATCACCACCCCGTCGTATTCTTCCGCCTCCAGTGCCTTGGCAATCGTCTTGGGTTCCGCAGGATCCACCAGCATTGCCATGCGACTGCTCTCGTCGATGAGACAGTATGCAAAGTTGTCTTCCAGAATGGGGATGGTGCGGACGAGGAAGGACGACGTGCGTGCTGACATGGACCCCCTTGTTTGTTTACTTGGTTGCAATGGGGGGAGTGGTGATGGGTCCATGAGTGCATGGGATGTGTGATCTCTCTCTCTGTGTGTGTGTGTGTGTGTCATGCGTGTGGGTGTGCATGCGAGGGTCGAGGCAAAACGAAAGCACGATGACAAAGTCGGCCGTCAAAGTGGCCATTCGCACTCGACCCACAGGCAGCTTTGCACAGGACAAGATTGCCATTGATGGCAAGGTGAGTCTCAGCGAGTGTGTGTGTGTGTGTGTGTGTGTGTGTGTGTGTGCGGAGAGGGAGAGTGTGAGGTGAGCGATCTCCTTTCTGACCGTTTGACCCTTGGCACACAGACAATCGACGTTTATGCAGCCAAGAAGGAGAGTGGTGGCGCCGTGAACAACCAAAAGACAGAATGGGCATTCAGTTATGACGAGGTGCTGCACAATGCCTCACAGGACACCGTGTACGCCACTGTGTGCGAGGAAATCGTCAGCCAAGCACTCAAGGGCCAGAACGGCACGGTGATGGCCTACGGCCAAACCGGCGCCGGCAAGACCTTTACGATGGTAAGCAGGACACGTGACCACGCAGAAGCCACACACAACGATACATACGCACATTGAAAGCGAAGCATGGCGTTCCACTGACCCTGTAGCACGGGTGTATGGGCGATTTTTGTGGTCTTGGCCCACGACCATCGCGGTTCCCCCCCCGGTTCCTTGCAAACGCCCGCCAGTGCGGCTCGGGAGAGTACAAATACCGGGGAATCATCCCACGTGCGATTGCAGACGTGTTTGGCAAGATTGGAGAGCGACCGGAGACGGAGTTTCTTGTGAAGATCTCGTATGTGGAGCTGTACAACGAGGTTGCGTTTGACCTGCTGAACCCGCAGGGGGCATTTGAGCAGGGGACACCGGAAATCCATGTGGTGGAGGCGTCGGATGGAAGTGTGGTGGTGCGTGGGTTGACACATCGTGAGGTGCGCAATGCGGAGGAGGCGTTGCATGCGTTCTTTGAAGGGGAGGAGAACCGGGCGGTGGATGAGCACTCGTTGAACGCACGCAGTTCCAGGTCGCATTGCATCTTTACGATGCACATCCAGTCGCAGAGCAAGGTGGAATCCACGGAGAAGCTGCTCACGGCCAAGTTGAATCTGGTGGATTTGGCAGGCAGCGAACGGGTGGCAAAGACGGGCTCGGAGGGGCGGCAGTTGCAGGAGGCCATGAGCATCAACCGCTCGTTGGCGTTTCTGGAACAGGTGGTGATGGCGTTGGAGGACAAGAAACGCAGGCATGTGCCGTATCGTCAGTGTAAGCTGACAAACATGCTCAAGGATTCGCTGGGGGGTAACGCAAACACCTATCTGGTGGCCAATGTGTGGCCCGAAGCCAAGTTTCTGGAGGAGACAGTGTCCACACTCAAGTTTGCGTCGCGCATGATGAACGTTCGCAACGAGGTGGAGGTCAACGTGCGCTACGACGCGGAGGCGATGGTGAAAAAGCTGGAACGGGAGGTGCGCGACCTCAAGGAGGAGTTGGCCATGCACGACGCCATTGCCAACCGCAGCCACATCAACTACGAACCGTACAGCGAGGAGCAACGCTACGAGCTGTACAACACCGTCAAGGCGTACACCCGTGGCGAACTCGAGGAGATTGACATTGTCAACCTGCGTCAGGTCCGCGAGGTGTTTATGCAGTTTCGCGTCTATGTGCGTCAGATCGAAAACGAAGTCGAGGACAAGTTGCGTGCAAAGTTTGCCCAATCGCAGCAGGGTGGAGGGCAGTCGTCATCGTCGTCGTCGTCATCGTCATCGTCATCGTCGGGCGGCGGTAACCTGTCTGCGCGTGGCAAGCAGCAGGCGAGCAACAGCCAGCCGGTGGGCGATTTGGAGTCGAGTGGGTTTGCGTTGGGACGTGCGGGCGCAGAGGCACGTCCACTGAACCCGAACGCGCCTGTGGGAGGGCGTGTGGGAGCCAACGGGCTGGGCAGCACCACATCGGGAGGCAAGCGCATCCAACTGCGTGCTGTGGGTGACAAAGGAGGTGAAAGCGGCGGTGGCAACTCGTCGTCGTCGTCGTCGTCGTCGTCGCATGATCCGATGGCAGGTGTGGACACAGAGATCACCGAGGAAGACCAGCGTCCGGATGGACAGGCGGCGCCGCCGACACGCGAGGAGGCGTTTGCATACTACAAACAGAACGTGGACGGGGCACAGGAGGATGACGACAAGGCAGGCGAGGAGGGTAGGAACGGCAAGGGAGGAGCAGAAGAAGGTGGTGGAGGGGGCCTCAACAAGCAGCTGATTGCAGGCAAACAGGCAATCAAGGCACACAAGGTGGCACTGCGACGCGCAGGCATTGCCGTGAATGACAGCAAGGCGGCCATTGACAGTGCTCGCATCCGACTGGAGTTTAAGCGGCAAGAGCGTGCCAATGCACCCAAGGTGTTGCGCAACGGCGAGGAGCTGGAGGTGATTGACGAAGAGGAGTACGAAGTGTTGGCCGAGCTCAAAGCATGCAAAAAGGCGTACAAAGAACGTTTTGCTGCCATGAATGACATCAAGGAGGAGCTGCGTGCGCAGGAGGCCGCCGTGCAGAGCATTCGCGGCGAGCTCATCGGCCAGTTCAACGAGTGGTACGAGAGCACGTACCCGGATGCAGACAGATACCATGCCATGCATGGAGGAGACCAGTCGTCGTCGTCGTCGAGCGGGGTGGGAAAGGGAAAGGGAAAGCAGCAGCAGCAGCAGCGGGCATGGGACGTCTGTCGCGCGAGGAACTGGATGGCATCGATCGTGATCGGATGGTGGACGAGAACCAGGATGTGTTGGACTATGGCGAACTGTGGGAGAAGCTGGAAACGCAGCGCATCGAAGCAGAGGCGCCCGAGGCAAGTGCGTTCTACTCGGCCAGGCGCAAACTGCGACAAAAGTCGCAGCTGGAGTCGACACGCAAGTTTCAGGGCACTCGATGAGGTGAGGTGAGGTGAGGTGAGGTGAGGTGAGGTGAGGGGTGGGGGGAAGAGAGTTGGATACGGCATCCCAGCCGCAATGGAAGCCACAAGAACAAGTTTTGAGAAGCACAAAGTCATGGAGTTGGACGACGTGGCTGAAGTGGAATCCGTGTCGGGAGAGGAGTCGGAAGGAGAGGAGGGATCGTTGCTGGAAGGGTTTGCTCGCAACGTACGAGAGGAGGATGACAAGGGCAATGACATGAGTGAGCAGGAGGAGGAAGAGGCTCACTTTGCCGAGGTGCTGCGTGCGTTTGAGTACTACGAGACGCACGGGATGGACGTGTGCCACCGGATGTACCTTCAGTGGCAATCGTTGTCTGAAGCACACCAGGCGTTGATTCCCGGGTACCACACACGGATGGAGGAGATGGAAGAGGCGATGCAAGTGAACTACGAGCTGATCAAGGCTCTGGTGGCATCGTCGGGACTGCAAGCACTGATGGAACAGTACAAAGGGGATGGAAGGGTGCATGTGGTGAGCAACGAACAGGTGTCGCGTGTGGAGTCGACGTTGCGGCAGATTGCGCGGGACTGGAGCAGCGACGGCGCGGAAGAACGGGACGCCTGCTATGGCCCATTGATCCAGGACATGGAAACGTACCTGCCTGTGGACGAAGCAGATGTGAAGGAGGCACCGGAGCGAGTGCCTCGTATCATGGTGCCTGGAGCCGGGCTGGGGCGGCTTGTGTGGGAGTTTGCCCAACGAGGGTATCACAGCCAGGGGAACGAGTTTAGCGCATACATGCTGTTTGCATCCAACCTGGTGCTGAACCACATGAGGGAGGTGGAGATGTACCGTGTGCACCCGTGGGTGCATACGATGAGCAACCACAAGAGCAAGGAGGACCAATTGCGTGAGGTGCTTGTGCCCGACGTGCACACACAGGCGTTGCCTGACCACGTGTCATTCAGCATGGTGGCAGGCGACATGTTGGAATGTTACGCACGTGACGATGGCGACTGGGATGGCATTGCCAGCTGTTTCTTTGTGGACACCGCAAAGAACATTGTGGAGTACGTGGAACTCTTCTATCGCATGCTGCGCCCCGGTGGCGTCTGGGCCAACCTGGGTCCCCTCATGTACCATTACACAAACAGTCACACACAGAGCATCGAACTCACGCTGGAGGAGGTGGTGGCCATGATCGAGGGCGTCGGATTCCGATTTCAGGGCGACGTCGAATTTGTCGAGTGCACCTACAGTGTCAACCATCGCAACATGCTCCAGCATGTCTACGAGTGTGCCCATTGGGTGTGCGTCAAGCCCGATGATGCGTAAGTGGACCACAGAACGCCCAGACAACAAAGGCAACAACAACAACACAGCACTCCCTGTCACACAGGCCACACCTGTACACGTACACGTGTACTCTCTCAATGGTTTGCATCATGTTGTCAAAAAAACACATCATTGTTGTTGTTTTTGTTGCAATTCACTTCAGATCATCCTGTTGCTTCCACCAGCATTGGCGACGGTCCGACACGTTGTCTCTTTGCCATGGCCATGGCTGTGTCCTCGTCATCCTCTTCCCCATCCTCGCCGTCCTCCGCCTGCTCCTGCTCCTCCAGTTCCAAATCATCCCGTCCACGCTTGCGGGACACCCGCGCTCCGTCGCTGCTGCCGTCCTGCTGCTCGGCATCCATCGCACCCGTTCCGGTGTGCTGTTGGATGGCATTGCCATCGTCGTCCTCGTCATCCTCAGCCGTGGAGGCGCCTGCGGCATCGCCGTCGGCCACCATCTCCACGGCGAGGGGTTCCGTGCCCGCGCGCCTGTCGTTCCACAGCCGATAGCTGCCGCTGACATGGTGCACACTGTCACGCAGCAGGTAGGGATCAAAAGGGAAAAACGTGTCGAGCGGGTAGGCTTTGCGCCTGTGCTGCTCGTTGAGTCGAATGATGCGCATGCACGAGTGCAGGCCGTGTTCCTGTGCAATCCGTGCAAACTCGGTGATCACTTCCGTTTCGCACACACTCAGCGGGTTGAAGCTGCTGTTGATGATCGTGCTCATCTCAATCGACTCGAAAAACTCCGCGCCCCCATCCCTGTCAAACAGCTCCTCCTGCTTGAAGCAAATGATGTAAAACAGCGCCTGACACATGGCATAGAACAGACTGTGTTTCTCCGGATCGCTCACGAGCATGCTTGTCGATCGCAACCGGGCCGCTGCCGCCGCACGAGCTGCTGCGTCGTTGTCATCATCATCACCATGCTCAGCAGACCCCTGGTGCTGTGGATGATGTGTGTGGGCGCCTGTTGCCGCCGCCGTTGCCGTCGTCGTTGTCATCGAGTGGTGATGGTCCAGCTGCTCTTGGTGGCGGTCAAACAGTCCCGGGCGCATTGTGCGCATCGTCAGCGACGTCCCTGCCAGGCTGTCGTACTCCTCGATGTAGTCCAACACCCACTCCACCATCTGTTCAATCACCGTATGCACTGTTTCCGTGTGCACAAACTCCGAGCGTGCCAGAAAGCTGGCCAGGTAGGCCACACACGTCTGGCGCACAATCGGCGGGAAGGTGCGGCTCAGTGCCTTTTGCAGCAGGAAGCCCAGGAAACTGTCTGTGTAGTGTGCGGAACAGGAGCACAGGTAGAACAGCAGGAACTGGGTGTACTTGCACTTGTGGATCGTCAACACCCTGGAGTCGAAAATCTGGATCAGCGTCGTGAACAGTTCGTCCGACGCACGCGATTCCTTGCGTTCCACCGCCTGCGTCTCTTCCTGATCCTGATCCTGGTCCTGATCCTGGTCCTGTTCCTGTTCCTGATCCTCCACATCCACGCTGCCTTCTCTCCTGCGCACCTCCCCCTGGAAGTGGGACTCGATAAAGAAGAACACGGTGTCCATCATGAGATCCAGCTTCTCCGCCATCAGATCCATCCCCTGGGCCGCCGTCTGTTGCACCTGAGGCAGATGCCTGTCTTGATTGTACACATCGCCTCCACCCTGCGACTCCAGCTGCAGCTGTTCGTCCTCATCGTCCAGCTCCTCCAGCTTGATTTCCACATCAATGTCGATCAGCTTGTCCACCACAACTTCCATCACATGCTTCTTGATGTTTGGCAGATAGTACGTCGACACAAGCGCCGCCTTGAGGAATGTCTGCTGCACCACGGGATCCATCCGTTTGTGTGGAAAAAACTTGGCCAGTGTTTCTGTTCGCCCGTGTGTTCCGTGTCAGAAACGACCACACAGCACACCACACAGCAATACACACACGGCACACACACACACACACGCCTGCATCCAGGTGCCCCCGTTCCCTGTCCATTCCAACCCAAGGACTGCATGCACACGCGCGGTGATGGTGGGGGGAGGGGGGTGCACATAAAAAAAGCAGCAGATGCTCCGCTTCTTTCTGCCGAAATCGCCGGCCTTCCAAGAAAGCACCCGAGCGACTGCTACGGAGTTCCAACGCCACTGCAGCAACTTACGTGTGACCGCACCAATGCCCGTGGGCACAATGCCCACAATGGCATGCACCAGTTTGTGGAGTTCGTCGAGGACGTGCTCCTGGGCCAGCCTGTACACATTCTGCTGCTCGTCCACTTCGGCCAGCGCCGCCTCCAGCTCGTCCGGGTTCGACAGCGACATGGTCGACGACGATGACGTCATGCTGCCTGTGCTGCCTGCCACTCCGCCTGCTGCGTGTGTATCCATCGGGTCGTTGGCTGCCCCAATGGTGTACTCTTCCAGTTCCAGCGACGACGACGTTGCGTCCGCCCCGGTGTCTTTCGTTGCAAACAGAGCTCCCACCACCTCGGGGCTCAGTTCCGTCCCGTGCATGTCCACATACTTGCTGTGCATGTCTGGAATGCTTCGAAAGTGCACACTGTCCACATGGTGATCCCTATACCACTCCTGCGTCACTGTGGGGCCCTCCGAGTTTTGTCAGCGCGTTCCTGAGATCGTCGTCCGGTCAACGTCCGCCCCGCCCCGGCTCCCGCCCTTTCGCCGCCCGCACACACTTACCTGGCTGCAGGACAAAGTGGGTGATTACGTTGCGCAATGCTTGCACCAAGTAGCAATGGTTGGCAGACACTAGGTTCAGCACGAAGCGTTCGTACTCGTGCACAAGCCGCTTGCACTCCTGAGGGCAATTTTCGAGCCGATTTTTGTCCGCGGTGAGCCCGCTTGCGGTGTCAGTGGGCCGGCTCCCCACGCTGCTCGCCACTCGCCACACACACGCGCCCAGTCCATCCTTACCATCACCACCGGGGTCGGTGGAACCGTCGAGATGCGGCGGCACAATGAATAAAGAAAAGTCGATTTTGAGAAGGGCCTTGATGAGCGGCAAGCAGGGCTTGGACACCAGCGAAATGCAACTCGACACTGCGTGCAGCCATTCACTCAGGTCGTTGATTTCACAGCTCGCCGGTGTCAAGCCCTCCACCTCGTTGACCAGCGAGTCAAACAGCGCCGAATCTCCCTGTGGCACGCCGTCGCCCTGCAGTGTCAGCTCAGGTGTGCCAGCTTCGGCGTTTGGCCCTCGAGATTCAACAAGGCGCCTGGACGGTCGTCGCTTCCCGACGTTTTCCCGCCCTCCGCTGCCTCTCATGGCACACTTCCACTTTGTGCAAACCCACCATCCGGTGCTGCTGGATTGCAGTCACCACCTCTGACCTCAGCGTCGTCAGTGGTTGTTCCATCTCCATCTCCCCGTCCGCGTTTTCGGCGTGCTGCTGGTTTGCTTTTTTGAGAAATTGTTTGAATCCACATGCGCACACCACTCAACCGACGCCAAAGTGCAAACCAAGAAAGGACATCGTTCTTCCCCTGTTGCGATCCAATGCTAATGACATGCTGCCGTGGATGCAACTGAACTCGACACACTTCCCACCGTGCCAGCCGCGAACTTTCTTCCAGCGCGTCTGACTCCTTGGTCTCCAGTGTCCTGCGTTCAATGCCTCCAACAACCCATCATGAGTGAAGAGGAGCAACCACATCCACCATCCTGCTGTGCCTTCTTCTGCTGTCAGGGCCACGAATGCTGTTCTCCGTTTGCCCGAGAACGCTGGCGCCAGATTCATTTCCGCGTGCTGACGGGTCTGGCCTTTGCCAGCTTCCTGGTCGGTATGCTCGGCGGCGCTGCCAATCTAGCCTTCCAACTCATGGTGGGCTTGGGTTTGGGCGTCCTTATTCTCAACTGTTGCATCCTCACCGTGCGTGAAAGCCAACAAAAGCGAGCCAACGCAGCCGCGCTACGACTCCACCGTGAGGGCGTCGAACGACGCATTGCTGCCGCTCGCGAACGCGACCAAGAGGAAGAAATGCAGTCAGGCGTAGACATGGACAACTCATGGGACCTCGAGGCAGGCCAGGATGCCAGCCAGGACACGCCACAAGACCAGCAGAATTCCCAAGTGGCCTCCGACACAGCCGTGTGACATCCCTCTCTCCCGCTGCCGTGGTGCAAAGCCACACACACCATCTTTTTAATGATTATTCCCTCGCATACGTCAGCTCGACGTCCTTGCTGCTGTCGCTGTACACCTCGCTGGACGCACTCATCCCGGTGATGCTTCGCGCACGTGTCTCCACCACATTGCGTGCCTTGTCCAGGAAGATGGCCCACCACGCCTCTTCCTCCTCCTCTTCTGCCCGTCGCACACGCTGCAGCTCCTCCGAACCCAACCAGAACAGCCGCGAACGCAGCGTGTGCCCTTCCCTGCCAGGCAGCAGATGGGCTTCATCCACGACCCTTGTGACACCCGCCACCGGATCTTCCACATACACTGCGTTGAGTTTTTCCTCGATTTGCTCCTTGAACATTTCCTTGAGCAGCGCCGACACAGTGCGTGTGTTTTTCACCTTGAACTGCAGCGTGGCACGCGCAGCATTGCGCTTCCTCCACACAACCCTCTGTGCTGCCGAGCTCCTCTCTGCCAATTCCTTTGCTTGCTCTTCCTGACTGTTGACCAGTTGGAATTGCAGGAAATAAGCGTCGAGAATGAACGCGACAATCAGGTTCACCGTCAGCACCACCGCAACCAGGTAGAATGAGATGAAAAACAGCCGCACTGTCTTGCGGTCCTCTGCCAGTTCGTACCCGTTCATGATCACGTGCCAGTTGTTCACCACCATCAGTTCAAACAGGGTCACCATGGCGTTACGAAAGTTGTCAAAGTTGTTCTCAAAGTAGTCCAGCTGCACGTACGCAGACTGTGCAAACCTGGGGTTCGTTGCCACCTTGTCCCTGCTCGTGGATCCTGCGTAGAATTGGATGGCAAACACAGCAAACACGTAGAAGATGCACAGCAGCATCACGAAAAAGGTAAACAGGGTGGGCAGAAGCGCAAGGAACGTGCCCAGAATGACGCGGAACCGCTTGATGCTGTTCAACAGACGCACCAGACGGAACATACGTAACACCACCACCAGCGTGGCCCCTGTACTCAGATCGGTGGCTGCAAACGCGTCCAGCAGCGCAGCAGGCACCGACACCAGAATCACCACCAGGTCGAAGCGATTCCAGCGTGACTTCCAATATACGCGGAAGGAGAACACATAGATGCGCAAAAGCATTTCCGCAAGAAACAGCAGCGAAAACACAACGTCCACCTTGTCGAGAATGGAATCCTCCTTCGGCGAAGACTCCAGATCCACCGTGATCAGTGTGCCGTTGAGGACAATGAGCAAGTCCACAACCACCTCAAAGTACGGGTGTTGCACCACGCGTCGCAGACCATCCGCAAACTTGGTGGACCTCGACTTGTTCGCCTCTTCCTTGTCCGCACGCTGCTTCTCCACAAACGTCTGTTCACGTTGCACAGGCGCCGTCTTGAAGCGCAAGCGCAGCACGTCGCACAATCCCATCCACTGGCGTGCCGTCAGCTTGCCCGTCTCGTCCGTGTTCAACATGTAGAAGATCAGCTCCAACTCTTCCGGCCTACGCTTTTGCTTCCACATGTGCAGGAACTGGAGGAAGGTCGCCTTGCTGATGTACTCCTTTGAGTCTGTCAGCACACGCTCTTCGTTCTGCAGCACCGAGCGGCTCGACATGTCCCCGTCACGGCCGGGTAGCTACGTGCACTTGTCAGCTCGGCATCGTCCGCCTCCCCACCCCCGCCACCACTGACGCCTCGCCCATAGCTGGCTTGGCTGCTGGTCAAACTGTGCGACGGTTTACCGACGTTTCCTTCCACTTCGCGGAGAGTGCGAAAGGCCTCTCCCAACGCTGCGAGTTCGTTCATCTTGGATTGGACCACAAGGCGTTCGCTCAGTGTGTTGTAGTTGTTGTAGATGACGGCTGTGAGAAGATTCATCATGAAGTACAGGGCAATCATGAGAAAGGAGATGAAAAACAGCACATTCCAGTGGCTCATGCGATACATGGGCATCATCACATCCGGGTAGTTGGCTGTGGTGAGCAGCACGATCAGTGAAATGAACGCCGTATCCAGGTCCTGGAAGTAGTCTGGGCCTCCGGCTTGGTTCTTGCCACGAAACATCACCACGCCAAAGAGGCTGTACATGAAGATGAGAAAGGAGCCAAGGATCATCACGTCGAGCACACGTGGCACACTGCGCACCATGCTAATGAACACATTCTTGACCCTGCGACTGTGGGCAACCACGAAAAAGGGTCGCAAGAGACGGCGTACGTGAAACCATCCCTGACTACTGTGCTGGGTGACACTGGCGGCAACCAGCAGGTCGATCAACACGCCGATGGAAAACACCAGCTTGGCCACCTGCCACTTGTTGCGTCGCACCACTTCGTAATCGTTGTCGGAAAGCGATTTGGGTTGGAAGCGCACCACGGTAAACACCTCGGCCAAGTACAGGAGGACACAGAGGGCCTCGAGGGACATGTGCACAGGGGCGTTTGCACGGCCGGTGTCTTCGATGAATGCCAAACACATGTGCAGCACCACCACCACAGACATAAACGCACGCACGTACCGCTTGTGGTAGAGGATGTACAAGCGCAACGACTCGTAATCGTTGCCGTGTTTGCTCGAATCCCGATCGTTCATCGCGTCCCGCACAAACACACTCGCCCGCAGCAGTTGCAGCGCTTGCACGTCTGTTTTGGCCCGCTCCAACATGATGTCGTCGATGTCGCCAACGTCTCCATCGTCTTCAAACTCCCCGTCTGCGCCATACCCCTCCTCACGCGCATACTCGGACGCGGACGTGTGGCCTCCCTCTCGGCCGCCGACTCCGTCTTCTCCGTCGCCTCCGTACGCTGCATCGAGCGGCAAACCCTCGCCGCCGTCGTCAAAGTCGTCATCTGCCACGGGTTCGTCCTGGTCTCTAAGCAAGGGAGAGTGCAACGAGGATGACATTCCGTTGTGGCAAGCGGCGCTGGCGTGGGCAGAAGGACGAGCCGAGCTGAGAGATGATTTCCTTGGCGGAACTGGAGGAGCTGCTGGTCCTGGTTGAGCAGCAGTCGCCGCACATGAGCCTGGCCCAGCTGGAAGTGGTCCTACGCCACCTGGACAGCGTGAGTGACGAGGCGTCGTTGGCCCTGCACAAGGCGGAGCAGCGGTTTGCCGAATACGAACGCCGGCTGGAGGTCGAAAACGACCCTCTGAGCATCCTCCAGGCCTTGGAGGCGGAACAGGACGAAACCCTGGATGACTACGACGACGTGGATGTCCACACCCTAATGGAGGCCCATCTGCGTGGTGAGAACGTGTACGCCATTGCCGAGGACGAGCTCGACCAGGCCGGCTTTGCTCTGTTTTCAACCTCGGGCGACGCCGGCAGCGGAGGCGTCGGCGGCGGCAACGGCAGCACCGACCCACAGACAACACCACGAGTCAACTCAGGCGCAAGCCCATTGATTAAGCTGCTGACTTCGGCCACTGCCAACATGAGTGGCCTGGAGATGTTTGAACAGCAGCTGGCCAACATTTCCAAAACCAACTTTGAGGAGGCCCGCTACTCCATGAGCGACCTGGGCACCCTCAGCGAAGATAGCCTGCAACAGGCACTGGTCACACAGACCTTGGACATGCGGGCAGCACACACACAGCAGCAGCAGCAGCAGCAGCAGCAGAAGCAACTGCAGCAGCAACAGAGCCAACCAGCGTACTCGGGGGCGTCGTCTGGAATGGCAGCGGGCAGTTCGGCACTCGATTCCCAGCTGCAAAGCATGCTTGGATCGCCATCCAGCCACAGTGCCACAGCAATGGGATTGGAGGGTGATTACCAAGACCAGGGATTGGATGACGAAGGGATGTTGGATGACCACAGGGAAGAAGAGGGGGAGGAAGAAGAGGAGGAGGAGGAGGCGCCTCCGCCAGTGCCTCGTCGAACGGAAAAGCCCGTGCATCTGCTGGGCCAAAGCGGCAGCAGGAGCAACAGTGTGGAACTGGACGGCGTTGGAGACGAGGGAGAGGGAGAGGGGGAGGAGGTGCCTCCTGCATTGCCCTCCCGCGAGGAAAAGCCGAGTTTGCAGCAGGGTGGCGAAGGCGCACGAGAGGAAACACAAGGAGCACCACAGGAGCAAGAGGGGCAAGAGGCCAATGATGATGCACTGGTGCACCAGGAGCAGGAGGTGGATGAAGAGGGAGGCAACACACAAGTGACAGGCGAGGTGGAATTGCCGGCACAACTGCTGGTGGAGCAGGAAACACCAAACGAGTTGGCACAACTGATGGCAGAGCAGGAGGCGGCAGAGGCGGCGGCAGAGGCGGCCAAACCGTTGGCGATGCCGTCCGAGGCGCCTGAGATTTCGTTGGGACAGGCGATCCAACAGTTGAACTCGGATGCGCTGGAGGAGACGGTTCAGGCGGCCATGGCGATGGTGTACTACATTGACAACCCGCAGGTGTTGAGTGCGATGGGCCAGAACGAGGCGGTGATGCAGATCCTGGGCATGTACATGTGTTCGCCCGTGCGAGAGCTGCAGGTGTACGGGGCGATGGCCTTTCGCAAGTTTGCCGACGACGCAGACCTGCTGGCCATGTACTGCTCCGACGAGGAGTTCCTGCAGGCAGTGGTGGATTCGTTTGACAACGAGGACAGCGATCTGCAGATGGTCACCCTGAGTTTGTCGGTGCTGATTGACATGGTGGAGAGCGACGACAGCGGCGCTGCGGTGCGTCACTTTGTGCACCACCCGGAGTGGGTGGCTGTCATCCTGCGTCTGTTGAGTCACGCCGACACCGACGTGTGCACAGTGGCTGCCTACCTGGTGTCCCTGTTTGCCCTGCACGACAAGTGTGCCAAGCATGTGTTGCATCACAACGGCATCCCCACCCTCCTGGGCATGTGTGTGCACGGCAACGCAAACGTGCAATCCTGTGCCCTCCGTGCCGTGTGCAACCTGGCCAACAGCGACGCCAGCCAACGTGCCATCCTGGCCGAGGCGGGCAACGATCCCTCCATCCTTGCGTCCATGGTGGCCATGCTGGCCGCAGACGACGTCGATGCAGAGGTGCGCATGTATGCAGCGTCGGTGGTGACCAATCTCAGCACAGCGGAAGAGGGCACGGCGTTGTTGTTGCAAGCAGGGGCACTGCCTGTGGTCACCGGCATGCTGGCCTTGGACGACATGCCCCAGCTCCAATTGCAGGCGGCTTGGGCCTTGTCTCGTCTCGTGCCCCTCTCGGAAGACTCGTTGATGGAGTTTCGCTCCCTCATGGGCTTCGATGCCCTCGTCGGCGTCATGGTGTCGCCGCAGGAGGAGATCCGCTCGCGTGCTCTGTGGTCACTGAGTCACATTGCCAAGCAGAAGCCAGAAAGCACACAGGATGTGTTTCTCACAGGGGCCCTGGAACCCATCCTGTACATCCTCGGCACCGAGGGCTCCTCACTCTTTGCCGTGGAACAATGCCTGCGACTCCTCTCCTCCATGCTCACCGACGATGTCATTGCCACCCAGTTTGCAGAGCTCCACGGCGTGCCCGTCCTTGTCAACATGCTCATGCCCGACGACGTCGTCGACTCGGCCACGGGTGCGGTAGGTGGGGGCAAGGCAAAATCATCCGATGTGGATGACGACGATGATGACGATGACGATGACGACGCCGGTCCGCAGATGTCTGCACAGATGGTGGCTCTGCGTGCCATCAGCGACATTGCGTTGGGCTGTCTGTACAGCATGGCACGCGTGAGCACCGAGAGTTGCTTGGCGGCTTTGGGAGCGAGCGAGGCGTTGGCATTTGTGGCGGACAAGTTGACGCGTGCGCACACCGAGGCGGACATCATGCCTCTGGTGGAGTTTGTGACGCGAGTGGCCTCGTTGACAGACAACATGGAACGCATTCGCGAGCAGAACGTCATCCCTCCGCTGGTGGCACTGATGGGACACGAGGCACAGAACGTGCGGCAACTCGTGGCCACCAGCATTCGCTACTGTGCCGTCACCAAGGAGAATTCCATGATCATCCGTGAGGCGTTGCTGGAGCAGAAACGGCTGCAAGAAGAGGCAGCCGCTTCCGCCGAAGCAGACTCGCAGGTGGAGGAGCAGGAGCCGGAGCAGGAACCAGAGCAGGAGCAGGTACAGGAGCAGGACACACAGGAGGGGATGGAAGAACCAGAAGCTGGCTCTGCCTCTGAGGATGGCGGAACGACGGAAACGTCGGGGGTGGAAGGAGAGCAGCAGAGTGGAGAAGCAGAAGCAGAAGCAGCAGACACAGTCGAACAAACAGGGGGAGAGGAAACACAAGGGGAGGCAAAGGATACCACACAGGATGTGGAGGGTGAAAGGGAAGAGGATCCGGCAGCAACAGCGGGCGGCAGCAGTCCTGCAAAGAAGGGCAAGGTGAAGTTCAAGTGTCACTTCAAGGAGGACATCCGAGTGGTGAGTGCAGCGCAGGACGTGGACTTGGCCGAGTTGGCACAAAAGGTGGCGATGAAGTATGCCAGCAGTGGGTTTGTGCTCAAGTACAAAGATGAGGACGGGGACCTGGTGACGCTGGAGGAGCAGGAGGACCTTGTGGATGTCATGGACGAGTGCGGTGGCAAAAAGGTCAACCTGTACCTGTTTGAACAGACGGCGGCTGTGATGACCGTGAGCAACACAGAGCTGGGACAGGGCGCCGGGGGCTCCTTCAAACCCACGGGACAGGACAAGAGTGCAGGCAAGGCCAAGGGGGGCACTGCATCCACACCTGCAGCCACAGCTGCACCGCCTCCGCCTCCCCCACCGCCACCCAAGAAGCCCATTGTGGCACCAGGAGGCGGCAGCGGAGGGAAATCAGTGGTGAATCCGTTTGCGGCCGGATTGGCCAATCTGAAAAAGACCGGGAACGACGGCGAAGGGTCGGCGGGCACAGGCACAGGCAATGGCAAGGCAAAGGAGTCACCAGGGGACATGATGAGTGAGATTCGCAAGGGAATGTCGTTGAAGAAGATTGGCAGGGAGCACCTGGATGCAGACAAGCGCAAGACGGTGCAGCCGTCCGATCCCTTTCTGTCCACTCTGCTGTCGGCCATGGCCAGCAGACGCAGTGCTGTGGGTGACGAACAGACAGGTGGCAGGGGCAGGGGGAACACAGGAGGGGGAGTTGCTGATGACGAGTGGGATGATAGTGACAGCGATTGATATTGATTGGCAAAAATGCATTGGTTCTGTGTCTGTGTGTGGTCATTGTGTGTGTCTTTGTGTGTGTGTGTGTGTGTGACATGTGTTGAATCACTCAAGGAAGGTGTACACACGGGTCTGGTTCTCCTGAGCCCGCTGCTTCTTCACGTAGTTGTGGCGTGCAAAGCACGACAGTCCAAACACAATGTAGAAGCCAAACGCAATCCAGCACGCCTGTGCTGCCTCTGCATACTTGTCCAGAGGCATGTCAATCGTAAACGGCTTGGCTGGCAACGTCAGCGCCAGGACAAGGAAGAAGAGGACAGCCCACACCGAAATCACCGAGCAGAACAGCGACACTGGACCACACAGCACACACACGCGGGGTACAACGCACAAACACACACAAACAACACAAGACACACGGGTCGGGTGTGCAGTGGGTGTGGATACATGGTGTCAGTGTCAGTGGGGAGAGGAGGGGGGAACGCAAAGGGTGGACGACGGCTGGGGCGGGAGGGCGGACACGCACGTTTCGGTCCCGGAAGCTTCATGGATCTGTACACGAGACACGCAGGACACACGCACACGTAGGTGGGTGGGTTATGGAACGGGTCAGCAGGGTGGAGAGATGCAGGAGGGATGGTGGGCAGGTGGAGGGCGCGGGAAAACCTCGGAAGCAGCTGCCCCCAGCCAAATACACGCTCAGCCAGCGGCGCCAACAACAGGCACACGAGGGTGCAGCGATGGATTTTGGAAGGCATTGGGAAACAGAGCAAGGAGGAGGATAGATGGGAGATGGGAGGGGATGAAAGAGGGAGAGGCATGTGTGTGTGTGTGTGTGTGCGTGGGGACGGTGGATGATGGGTGGAGAGAGCCACACACGCACACAAGAAAGGACAGGTTGGATGCGCAGTCGCAAGCAGTTCAGTGTTGAGAGAGAACCCACCCTCCCTCCCTTTTGCAAATGAGTGACAGCAACAAGAACACGGACAACAACAAGACGGAGGAGAACAACACGCAGGGAAAGGCGGAGGAGGAGCAGGGAGCAGGCGTGACGCTTCGCACTGCTCGCCGCCGTGTGCCTCGTGCGGAGAAGACCACGGGTGACTACGTGTGGGACGTGGCAGCCAAGCCGTTTGTGCAGGGTCTGTGCTATGCCGCTGGTGGCTACGTGCTCAAACTCATGGTGGAGAACATCTTGGAGCCGGTGATGGTTTCCAACGACGGCAACCCGGAGCCCGAGTTGCTCTAATGCCACAATCACACGCTCCATGCACAGTCCCAACCCCGAGTGTACACATCATCTGCCACTCTGCGTCGCTTGCGATCAATGGCAAGCGCATGTATGGAGCGCACGCGGCCTCAGTGTGGTTTGCTGCGGAATGCAGGTCTTTGCCACTCCCGTGCCATCCGAAATCCTGCACATGCAACATTGTCCAACCCCTTTGCACGACAAGCACCCATGAATACAGTGAATTGGGCTCTATTTGTCTCTTTTACGTTGCATAGCGCTTGGTAAACTCGGCGGCAATCTGTCAAATGGATGTGGACAGTGGTCGTTGTCAGCCACTCTTCTCCAATGTCCTGCTCAGTCACAGACACACACACACTCTCTCACACTCACCTTGTCGTGGTGATCCCTGTCGTTCTGGTACTCCTGTGCAATGCTCGTCACCAGCGGATCCGCTGTCCGTTTGCCATTCCATCCCATCCCCCGACCCAATCCCCACCATTCCCAATTGTCAGTGCACTTCCTCCCTGCCCTCCCTCCCTCCCGCATCTCTCTGTCCCAGTTGCCCAGTTGCCCATTCTACTCTCTTCTTCTTTCCCCCGCTTCCACCCCACCCCCGTTCCCCACTTTTCACTCACACCCCAACCCCACCCACTCCCACCTCCTTCCCCATGTCCTCCACTCACCTGGGTTCGGTTCAGACAACAGCGAGCAGATCGACAGCAGCACCTTGCTGATTGTCAACGCCGGGCTCCATTGATCCTTCAGGATATCCAGGCAGATTGATCCGTTGCTGTTAATGTTGCAGTGGTAAATCCTCGTGCGGAATGTCACCTGGTTGTGTTGTGTCCCATCCGTGGCCATGGTCCATTGTCATGTGTCCCCTTCCGTGTCAGTCGAACTGTGTGTCTGCTGCGCCGGAAAAAACCCCGCGTTCCGCCCTTTCCCACCCTTTCCATGTCTCCTTCCACCCTCCATCCTTCACTCAATTTCCCAACCCCCATCCCCGACCATCGCCCATCCCATCTCCCATTCTCCACTCTTCCACCCCTTCTGCCCCTTTGCTCCTTGTCCCACACTCTGTCTCCATGCATCGTCACTTGCCGTCCCCAACCCCTGCCTCCACACACACACACACATCCACACACACGCTTCTGCATCCAACCCCCCTTCCCCCTGCACTGTTTCCCCTCCATCCCCTTCTGCTGCATCTCATCGTCGTCCCACTCCTGCCCGCTCTCCCCTGAGGTTCCACCCCCACTCACCTTGGGTGGCTTGAAAGGGTAGTCCGCGCCAAACACAATGTCCAGGAAGAACACTCCGCCTGCGTACGGAGTGCCCGACGGTCCCATGATGGTGCTGACCCACTCAAACAGGTTGTCGCCCTTGGGTCCTGCACTGCAGTTGCACGGCGGGTCCAGAGAGATCTCGGCCAGTTCCTTTTTGATCCTGTTTGTTCGGGTTTTGTGGTTTTGTCCCACAACGACGTGTGTGGGACCATCATCGAGTCAGCAACATGCGACAACACCCGTGGATGTACGTATGGCCGTCTGTGTGTGTGTGTGTGTGCCTACCTCTTGGCCGCAGTCGAGCTTGTGGACATGCTTTGCTGGGGAAAAGTTGGAAAACACTGGTGCAGCAGGCGCGGCCATCGCCCAACTGCACACATTGCAGTCACACCGCGAACCCATCCGCGTACCTCTCCATCGTCGCTTCCTATTGGAATCGTAAACACAAACACATCGGCGCTGGCTTGCACACACAAAACCCGAGGTATGGCACGAGGCAGGAAGCGGTCGCGCTCGTCACGAGCGCAGGGAGCCGACGAGGACAGCGACTCGGACTCGTCATCATCATCATCATCATCATCATCATCGTCTGAAGAGGAAGTGGAGGAAGTGGAGGAGGGAAAGGCATCGTCGGAATCATCGTCGGGGTCGGAAGAAGCGTCGGAAGGTGGGGAGACGGACTCGAGTTCGGATTCGGATTCGGACTCGGATAGCTCGGAGGACAGCAACGACTGGCAGTACACAGAAGCAGACATGGACAAAGTGACCATGAACCTGGACAGGGATGCGTTCCCGTCATCGGATGAGGACGAGGACGAAGAGGACCGGCGAGAGAGACCCCGTGGCAGTGGCGAAAGCAGCAGCAGCAGCTCGAGCCGAGCAAATGCGAGCAAACAGGCCGAGGGTGGCCAGCAGATGCTTGAGGCCATGGAGACTGTCCTGAAATGGCAAGTGGGAAGCTATGAAGGAACCCTCGTGGATGCTCTCACCACCGTACTGAAGTGTATGGAGAGGAATCGAGGTCAGCAAGTGGAGGTGAATGTGCGTTCGCGAGCCAAGGAACTGCTCGACTGGTGCAACGAGCAAGCGCAGGACGACGAGGCTGATGATGATGATGATGATGATGATGATGATGATGACGATGAATCAGGGATGCAGGTAGAATCGTCATCATCGTCATCATCATCATCGTCATCGAACGTGGTTTCCAGTGCATCAGAGATGCAACTGGTGCTGCGACTGTCCAACCGACTCGTGCAGTGGTTGGAATCCGCAGGGGAAACCAACACGGAGGGAGCAAAGAAGCAGAAGCAGAGGCAGAGGCAGACTGAAGATGAGGAGGACGAGGACGAGGACGAGGACGAGGATGACGCGGCAGAAGACGAAAGCACAATGCGCACCTTCAAGGCATTTTACATGGAAACGATGGCCAAGGATGTGGGCGATGATTTGGATGCCATGCGTCATGCGGATGACTTTGTGGGCAGCAAGGTGCCATTGCTCATCCACTGTCTTCAGACGGGCATCGACTCCTTCGACACAGACGACATGCAGGTTCTCATGGACCAGCAGCAACAACAACATGGAACTGCGTGAATGCAATCCCTTCACAATCACCCTTCCAGTCATGCAACTGCTTGCGACTGCGCATCCAACCTGTCCTTTCTTGTGTGCGTGTGGCTCTCTCCACCCATCATCCACCATCCCCCCACACACACACACACACACACATGCCTCTCCCTCTTTCATCCCCTCCCATCTCCCATCTATCCTCCTCCTTGCTCTGTTTCCCAATGCCTTCCAAAATCCATCGCTGCACCCTCGTGTGCCTGTTGTTGGCGCCGCTGGCTGAGCGTGTATTTGGCTGGGGGCAGCTGCTTCCGAGGTTTTCCCGCGCCCTCCACCTGCCCACCATCCCTCCTGCATCTCTCCACCCTGCTGACCCATTCCATAACCCACCCATCTACGTGTGCGTGTGTCCTGCGTGTCTCGTGTACAGATCCATGAAGCTTCCGGGACCGAAACGTGCGTGTCCGCCCTCCCGCCCCAGCCGTCGTCCACCCTTTGCGTTCCCCCCCTCCTCTCCCCACTGACACTGACACCATGTATCCACACCCACTGCACACCCGACCCGTGTGTCCTGTGCTGCTTGTGTGTGTTTGTGCGTTGTACCGCGCGTGTGTGTGCTGTGTGGTCCAGTGTCGCTGTTCTGCTCGGTGATTTCGGTGTGGGCTGTCCTCTTCTTCCTTGTCCTGGCGCTGACGTTGCCAGCCAAGCCGTTTACGATTGACATGCCTCTGGACAAGTATGCAGAGGCAGCACAGGCGTGCTGGATTGCGTTTGGCTTCTACATTGTGTTTGGACTGTCGTGTTTTGCACGCCACAACTACGTGAAGAAGCAGCGGGCTCAGGAGAACCAGACCCGTGTGTACACCTTCCTTGAGTGATTCAACACATGTCACACACACACACAACACACTCTGTGCGTGTCTCCACACACACTGTCCATTTGCCCATCCAATCATCATCACAACAACAACAACCACCGTCTCCCATGATTCCTGTTCATTTGCTGTCCCCTTACCCCTCCTCCTCGAGATACGACGTGTCAAACTTGCGCTCCGGCTGTGTCTTCTGATAGGCCTGGGACACGACACCCAATTCGTCCTCGTCCCAGCGCAGGATGGCTTCGCGAGGGTCCTCGATGTACTTCTTGTTGTTGAGCACCAGGTTCTGGGTCAGATGGGTGTTTGCACTCTCGCCCACGCGTCCTCCACTGCCTCTGCCTGTGACGGGACGTTCGGGAGCCATACGATCCGCGTCTTGGGCCTCCTTCTTGCGCTTGTTTGCGTGTCGTGGCATGGCGGCCGGGGTGATGATTTCCAACTCATCCACCATGGCCACGGTGTCGCGTCGTTTGCGTTTGTGTTTGGTGACGCAGGCAAGGATGCCGCGTGTGCTGAGGCTGGGGCTGTACAGGACGTGGAGGCCATCCTCGCTGCCCACAAAGAGCTGGTTCAGTTTCGGGTGCCATTGCACACGCACGGCAGAGGTGCCCGACGACAGCGGCACACTGGAGACCAGTCGCATGGAGCTGCGTTCGTAGGCGTTGACAAAGCCCGGGCGGTTGTCCACACACGAGGTGCCGGTGACAATGACCTGTCCGTCGGGACTAAACACCACCCCGGTGTCCTCCACGGTGTTGGGTAGGCCGGACACTGTGTGCACCGCCTGTCGCATGCTTCTTGCGTCCCACACCTTCATTGTGTGGTCGCTGCCACGGCTGACAATCGTCACGTCGTCCTGTCCCAACGCCACCCCCGTGATCTCACTCCCGGACGCGTGACACTCACGTCCACTCTTCTTGGGTCGTGTCTTTCCCTTGGTGGAGAACAGTTGCACGCTGCCGTCGTCGCATGCCACCACCGCCCAACTTCCGTCCCCGGACAGGCACGCCGCGCTCGGCGCACACTTTTTCCGCTGTGCGTTCAGGGTTTTGATCAGAAACGTGTGCTTTTCCAGTTTGTTGATGTCCCACAGCCGCAGGGTGCCATCCACAGACGTGGTGTAGAATTGGTCGTGCACGGTGGGGTGGAACAGCGCACTTGTGATCGGCGCCGTGTGGCCCTGTGTGTTGCTTTGGTCCATGATGTACTGGTAGCCCTTCATCGTTTCGCCCACCAACTCGGCGTCCCTTGTGTACAGGTGTGCCTGGTTGCTGTGGTTGGCCACCAGCACAAGGTCTCCGCTGTTGCTGAAACTCACATCCTTCACCGAGTTCCGCTCCACCGGCTCCACCTCCCGAAAGTGCCGCAGCGTACGGTCCATCCCGTTAAAGTCAAAGAACTTGCATGTAAAGTCGTGGCTGCCACTCACCAGCCGTGCTCCAGACGTTTCCACACACAACGCCGTCACAGCCTTGCTGTGCTGGGTGATCACTGCCTCGTGCGACATGGGCAAGTTGAACCTGCTTTCTTCCTCCTCCTCTTCCTCCTCCTCCACCTCCGTTGTCATCCTGTGTGCAATGCCATGTGAATCATCCACTGTGGACTCCCCGCCACGTCCGCCTGTTGTGTCCTGCACCTCCATCTTGCTCTTGCCCTTGTCGGCAAAGAACTTTGGCGGCGGCCGAGGCGGTCCGACATTCCCACCCTTCATCCCGGGCGGTCTCGGAGGCCCCACAGCCACTCGACTCTGCTGTGGGGCGTTCTCTGTGGACGAGGAAGAGGATGAAGATGATGAGGATGAGGATGAGGATGATGTGGTGGTGGTGGAAGTTGAAGTAGCTGACGAAAGTGCCGTCTCCTCCTCCATTCCCCTTGATGATGATGATGATGATGATGATGATGATGATGATGATGATGCTGCTCGTGCCTCCTGGACACTCCCCTTGGCTTTGGCCTTGGCCTTGCTTGCCTTGCTTCCGCCTCCAAATGACGTCGGAAACAAGTGTCGCAACTCCTCTGGAATCCCACTCATCTTCTTCCAGTGGCTGCATTGGCGCTTCAATTGTTCATTCATTGTCATTCACTGCTGGTGGTCGTGGTCGTCGTCGTGGTAGTCGACGTCGTCAACGCATCCTCGTCAATGTCGTCCAGTCCGTCGAGATCGGCATCGTCCAGCTCATCCAAATCCAAATCGTCCAGGTCGTCGAGATCCTCGTCATCAAACACTTCAGAAACAATCTCCACGGTTGCAGAGCTACTGCCACTGCTGCTGCTGCTGCTGCTCCCTGCGCCTGCATGCCCATCGAGGTCGTCGTCGCGTTCGCCAAACCCAATGTCCACACCCTTGCCCTTGCCTGCATCGTCGTCATCATCATCCTTGGCACTCACCATACGCGTCTCCGACGCTCCCTCGTCGTCCACAAACAGGTCTGCGTTGAGGTCAAACAGGGCGCGACCCGTAAGTCCAGCCCCCTCCTGGTTCTTCACGCTGCCCTTGCCCTGCGCCGCCTTTTCCAACTCGGCCCGCTTGGCTTCCTTCTCCGCCTCCCGTCGCTCCACACGCTTCCTCTTCCACTCCTTGAACGTCTCCTCCGTCACGGGCGTAAACGTCTCCAGCTTGCCGCGCTCAATCTCCACCAGCTCCTCCAGCGACAGCGTCTTTTCCTTCTGTTCCTTCTTGATCTTGTCCTTCTTGAACACGTAGCCCTCGGGCAGCGCATGCTTGTAAATGCACTTGTCGCCGTTCTGACACTCCCAGAACCAACCGTACTGGCCTCGTTCCACCGCCTGCAGGAAGAACTTGCACACCTTCTCCGTGGGCAGGTTCTTGTTTGCGTTCGACTGCTTGGCTCCCACCACCTTGGCCAACTCCTCCTGCGTCCAATCTGCACTCGTCTTGTTGTCCTGCTGCTCCTCCCCCTCGCCGCCGCCGCCGGCGCGACGTGCATCCGTGTACAGATCCTTGCGCTGCACCTTCTTTTCAATCTCCAGGTCGTGGCTGTACTTGCACTCCTCCTCGCTCTTTTTGCACATCCCCGCCGCAAAGAACGCACACAGCACCGTTTTGGGATCCACTCCGGCTGGCAGTTTCGGCTGTCGGATCTTCGACTTGGCCATCATGTCCTTCATCATTGCCTTTTGCTTCTTTGCGTTCTTGGCCGCCTGTCCACAGTCCCATATCAGACGTGTCGCATGTGTGTGTGAGTGTATGTGTGTGTGTGTGTGGTCCCACAGACCACGGGGGACAGCAACGTGGACGGTTGATGGTTGGGGATTCCAGGAAAGCACCCACACCGCGCGTGCTCCGCAATCATCGCATGCAGTCTGTGCACAAGGCCACACAGTGCACCCACGTGCCGTGGGGATCCAAAGTGTGTGTGGGGGCGGGGCGTGCACAAACTCAACGCGCTGTGTCGCACGTCCTGCGGCAAAAACGGGGCTGTGTGATGAGCGTTCATGCAAGAGGGCCACTCACCCGCTTCTTGGCCTGCTCCTCAGACTTTTGCTGCCTCTCCATCGTGTCGCTCATCTGGTTGTTGCCCGAGCTCTTCTGGATCTGCTTAATGTACTTTTGCACTACGTTTGCCCGAATGCACACCATCGTCCGTGGGGTGTGTTCCCGCCTGTGTCAGCCGTGGTGGTGTTTGGTGCGAATCTTTCCGGCCAAGCAATCACCCCCTCCTCCACCCCTGTTTGACCACACTCACCCTTCTTGCTCTTGTTCTTGTTCTTCAGTCCAAACGCTGTACCAGTCGACGTTGCGTTGCGTTGCGTGATGTGTGCACGTGTGCCACGAGCAGGGCAGAAGTGTCCAGTCGTGCGTCAGCTTCCAATATTCCCCCCCCCTCACTCTCCCGCCTCGCTGCCCTTCCCGTTTCTCGCCCCACGCACTCTTATCCTCCAGCGTCTATGTCCATCGTACGGTGTCGTCACGTGTGCCTGTGTCAGTGTCCCATTGGTCCTGTATCGTCGCTGAGGACGTTTGCTCGCTTTGGCACTTCCCCACGCTCCCACTCACCTTTTGCACCCGCTTGTCATCAGCGCGCTGTCGCTCCTTGGCAAGTTGGACTGTGGTGCGTCCACCCTCTGTGTGTCAGTGACTGTGCGTGTGCGTGTGTGCTCTATTGACCCGGAAACCTACCCTTCTTCTTCTTCGCGGGCATCGTTTGGTTTTCGGTGGTTTGGCGAGGGCCCAGCCAACACCCGACCATGAGCGAGGACGACGACATGCCTCCGCCCTTGGAGGACATGAGCAGCATGTTTTCCACCGCATCCATGGCGTCGTCAACCACCACCTCATCAGCAGGCTCACAACAAAAAGCCCGCCAAGATCGCAAAGAAACCCGTGGTTGAGGCACAAGACAACGACGACGACGACGACGACGACGACCCGTTTGGCTTTGGTGCGGGTTTCCTCATGGATGATGAGCCGAGCAACAGCAAAAGCAAGAGCAAGCCAAAGAGCAAGCCAAAGGCAGCGGCCGCAAAGGGCAAACCCAACGTCCAACGCCTCGAGGTGGGCGAGAAGGAAACCATTTCCAACATTGTATCGTCTTCGAGTAACAGTTCCAGCGGAACAAAGGCCTGTGGCAAAAAGAGCGATTCCAAACTGGTGTTTGAAGAGGTGCAGGAGGCCATGAAGGTACGAGATCAAAACGTCTGGCAACGGATCATCCCAAGAAACCCATCCACCCTTCCCCCCTTCCCCCTTCCCCCCCTCCAACACACACTCACACACACAACGTTTCCGCTCTCCATCCCAACGGCTCTCCACCATCCATCCGACCATCCCCGCCCTGTTAGAACGACTACATGACGGAAGAGGTGCTGGAGACGTTTGCCTCGTCCCAATCGGTGCTCGAGAGCCTGAACGATCCCAAGATTGCGCAGGCATTGGACGAAGTGTCCAAAGATCCGTCCGCCATTGAAAAGTACAAAGACGATGCCAAGCTGATGGGTCTGTTCAAGGAGTTCTTCAGTGCCATGGGCCAAGGATATGCTCAGGCACACCCGGAGGATCCCATGAGCAAGGTGGCCTCGGACCCTGAGCTGGGTAAGCTCATGCAGGATCCAGAGGTGCAACACGTCATCGGTCTCATCCAGAACGGCGCACAAATCCCGCCTGCACAACTCCTTGCTCATCCCAGCCTCGGTCCCAAGATTCAGAAGCTCATGGACGCAGGGATCATGAATTTCGACTATAAATGAAGAACACTCGCAATGCAATGGGAGAGAGTGTGTGTGGTGTGTGTGTGCGCCTGCTGCACCAGTGTTTTCCAACTTTTCCCCAGCAAAGCATGTCCACAAGCTCGACTGCGGCCAAGAGGTAGGCACACACACACACACACACACTGCCATACGTACATCCACGGGTGTTGTCGCCTGTTGCTGACTCGATGATGATCCCACACACGTCGTTGTGGGACAAAACCACAAAAACCCGAACAAACAGGATCAAAAAGGAACTGGCCGAGATCTCTCTGGACCCGCCGTGCAACTGCAGTGCAGGACCCAAGGGCGACAACCTGTTTGAGTGGGTCAGCACCATCATGGGACCGTCGGGCACTCCGTACGCAGGCGGAGTGTTCTTCCTGGACATTGTGTTTGGCGCGGACTACCCTTTCAAGCCACCCAAGGTGAGTGGGGGTGGAACCTCAGGGGAGAGCGGGCAGGAGTGGGACGACGATGAGATGCAGCAGAAGGGGATGGAGGGGGAACAGTGCAGGGGGAAGGGGGGTTGGATGCAGAAGCGTGTGTGTGGATGTGTGTGTGTGTGTGTGGAGGCAGGGGTTGGGGACGGCAAGTGACGATGCATGGAGACAGAGTGTGGGACAAGGAGCAAAGGGGCAGAAGGGGTGGAAGAGTGGAGAATGGGAGATGGGATGGGCGATGGTCGGGGATGGGGGTTGGGAAATTGAGTGAAGGATGGAGGGTGGAAGGAGACATGGAAAGGGTGGGAAAGGGCGGAACGCGGGGTTTTTTCCGGCGCAGCAGACACACAGGTCGACTGACACGGAAGAGGACACATGACAATGGATCATGGCCACGGATGGGACACAACACAACCAGGTGACATTCCGCACGAGGATTTACCACTGCAACATTAACAGCAACGGATCAATCTGCCTGGATATCCTGAAGGATCAATGGAGCCCGGCGTTGACAATCAGCAAGGTGCTGCTGTCGATCTGCTCGCTGTTGTCTGAACCGAACCCAGGTGAGTGGAGGACATGGGGATGGAGGTGGGAGTGGGTGGGGTTGGGGTGTGAGTGAAAAGTGGGGAACGGGGGTGGGGTTGAAGCGGGGGAAAGAAGAAGAGAATAGAATGGGCAACTGGGCAACTGGGACAGAGAGATGCGGGAGGGAGGGAGGACAGGGAGGAAGTGCACTGACAATTGGGAATGGTGGGGATTGGGTCGGGGGATGGGATGGAATGGCAAACGGACAGCGGATCCGCTGGTGACGAGCATTGCACAGGAGTACCAGAACGACAGGGATCACCACGACAAGGTGAGTGAGAGAGAGTGTGTGTGTGTCTGTGACTGAGCAGGACATTGGAGAAGAGTGGCTGACAACGACCACTGTCCACATCCATTTTGACAGATTGCCGCCGAGTTTACCAAGCGCTATGCAACGTAAAAGAGACAAATAGAGCCCTATTCACTGTACACTACGCTTGCTGTGCTCAACTCAGCATGGAACCCATCTCCACGCGCCTGCAAAAGGCCTCGAACCATTCGCAGTGGCGCACGTTTGCCAACCTCGGTTCCGTTTCGAGTTGCAACCCCATGGGCAGCTGCCTCTTCTTGTAGCACCGCTCCAGCCACTTGCGACACTGGCTCTCGTCGCTACGGATGGCATGCAAACATGCGAGACGGAACATGCCGGCCTCGCCGGACTCGAGATAGTGGATCTGTGCTTCGGCCAGCAACTCCTCCACCTTTGCACGTCGCTCCTTCACATCCATGTCCACGCCTCTGTGGGAAAGCACCATTTCGGCGCATGACAGCAGACAGTCGCCCCATTGAATCAGTGCCTGTTCGTGGTCGACATCAATGTCGATGACCGAGCTCAGCAGCTCGCATGCCTTGTCAAATCGCTCCATGCTCCCTGTGAGTTCTGCGTGCTGCTGCAACGCCTCTGCCCATTGCATGAGCGTGGCAATGTCATCCGGTTTCACCCTCAGAAGTGCCTCAAACTTGCTGTACGCCTGTTGGAACAGCTCGCCCAACTGCTGAGACGTCTCCCCCTCCCCTGCGTGTGCGATGTGTGCAATGATCGAGTTGCCTTCCAGAAACGTGGTCAGAGGCGTCATTTTGGTGACCGGTTCGATGGCCACCAAATCGCTGCTGCTCAGCGGTCTGCCCTCCTCCACACACCGCCGCACGCTGGCATCGCTAAACACCACGCCCGACTTGTTCTGCAGACGCACAAACAGCTTTGCCATGTCCACTTCGTCACGCAACTCGCTGCCGCCGCCACCCACGTTCAATCCAAACCCTGCGCCCACTTCGTGCGGCAGCTCATGACTCCAAAACACGCGTCCGCTGTTGCCCCTGCCAAATCCCGTGTCGTGACGTGCCATCATCATCCCACTTTCATCGTCGTCTTGGCTTCCACCCAACGACGACGATGCCGACGACGAAGCTTGCTCCTCGGGCACAAACACCATGTTGAAAAAGTGGACCACTGCCTGCCGAACCTCCTCCTGCGTCAAATCGTCCATCACAAACGAGCGCATCTCTCGTCGCAACATATTCTTCACTGCCCGTGCCACCATTTCTGTGCGCAGGATACGTGCCAGCAGTTTGCGATTGTCCACCACCGGACCAGCCAAACTGAGACTGCTGGTGCTGCTGCTACTGCTGCTGCCACTGCTGCTGCTGCTGGATGTTGACGACACGCTGGAGCTCACACTGACATGGGTGGCCATGGTATACCACTCGCGTCCGCGATCCTTGAGTGCATGGCGTAGGCAATGGCCCAGATAGCGTACGTTGATGCCCCACCTGTGCATCTCCTCGGTGATGGCCACCGCCTCCAACTTTGCTTCCGACATGCGACTCATGTGCGCCACAAACGCAGGAATGTTCTCGTTCTCCAGTCGCTTGCTGGCCTCCAGAATCTCCAGGTTGTGTTGCCTGCAATTCCGCAGCGCCCAAAACGAAAACGCATCGCTACACAGCCGCCTTCCGTTACTCTTGACAAACTCCGGACGCAGCAATTGAAACAGGTGTGCTCCAGGTACGTTGCGGTTCGGATATGCTGGCGGAAACAGACGTGCCGTGTCGATCACGTAGTAGTCGTACGGTACATCCATCGAGTCATCCTCCTCCTCCTCCTCACCGTCCCCACCTTGCTCACCACCCTCGTCATCCACCACCGTTGCCAACTCCGTTACTGTGTCCCCATCCTCCTCCCCATCCTGGCCCTCGCCGTCTTCAAGCCGACTACGACGCGAGCGAGGACGCACCGCGTGCACTTCAATGTCGCCGCACAGTCGCAGACGCGTGCTCGTGGTCCCAATCCAATGTTCCTTGAGGTTGAGCATGTCTGCCACCTGGTCCATGAGTTCTGTGGCGCGTGCGTGTTTCTTGTGCACTGTGCGCCCGCCGTCGTCCGAGCCGTACACAATCGTGCGGCCCCCAATCGGCAGCAAAGCAGTCACCACCACACGGAAGCCCAGGTAATCCACGAGTCCCATGATGGAGCAGTGCACACGCGGCACGTTGCACGCCTGAATGGCCATCACTCCTTTGTACTCGTGCGCCGCCACCTTCATGCTAAACTCGTCGCCCCCGTACATCTTCTTTGCGTCCACAGACACCTTGAAAAACATGCCTCCCACCAGGAACTTGATCCCTCCTGCCTCGCCACCCATGTGCTTGGCCGGCTGCAACGTCTTTTGCTCGTCCGGCAGGTTCAATTCCTCAATCAGCACCTTGCACACACGCGACGCTTGCAGCGCAAAATCATTCTCCAATTGCCGCAGCTGCTTGACACACGCCTCCATCTCCGACACTGCGTCCACTGCGTGCTCCTTGTGACGCAGCACTCCGCTCTGTTCCATGCAGGCACGGCTACGCGACACAAGCTCCAGGTACTCCTTGTTCCACTGCCGGTCTGGGAACGGCACCAACGCCTCCTTGTCCGCTTCGGGCAGCAGCTCAAACGACCCTCGTACGCTGCCTCCCTCGCTCCCCTCCTGGCTGTTGCCACTCAAGCTCGACAGATCGTCGCTCAGCAAACCTGCGTAAAACGTCTCAAACAACGCCGCGTACGGCGTGTCTGTCGTCGTCGATGCCACTCCAATGCTGGTGCTGGAGGATGACGACGACGACGAGCCGCTGCCACTGCTGCCACTGCTGCTGCCACCGCCTTCTCCATGTTGGTCGCCTGCCAATTCGTCGTCGCCGCTCTGCAACACGCCTGTGTAGTGATCGTAGAGCTCCTGGTCATTGACAAACGCATACACGTCGGTCCCTCCTGCGGCTGCCTGTTCGACAAGATCCAACGGGGCATCCCAGGCGGCGGCTGCGTCGACGTCGTCCACTTGCAGCCCTGCATCGTCGCCATGCACCACCAGTCGCGGGCCGTTGGGCGTCAGTTGGATGTTGGCAATGGGTGTGTTGCTTCCTTGTGTGCCCGGTAGCTCCTCCGACGGCGTCGAGGCGAGCAATGCCTCGCGGTGGCGCTGTGCAGCGAGATCGAGCTCGTCGCGTGTGAGGCAACTGTGTGTGTCCAGCGTGTGGTCGCAATTGGGGCAACTCATGCTGTCGCCGTTGTAGTCTCGCAGACACACCGAGTGTTCTTTAAACAGGGACAGGTCCGCGTCGTAGTCGTTGTGACACAGCATGCACAGCACGTGCGAAGTGATCAGATCCAGCACGCCTGCGTACGCAGTCTGCGTCAACTCCAGCACACTCTCGCAACAGTACTGCAGCAGCGGAGCACACTGTTGGCCCATGGCGTAGACTGTCAGCACATGCTCCGTAAAGTTGTCTCCCATCATCTCCTCGTCGTCGTCTGTCAGCTGCGTGATGCTCAGTGTCGACGGCGACTCGGGAGACATGAACGAACTCCAGTAGCTTGTGGATTCGCTCCCATCGCCCATCCCTCCACTGCCGTCATCCCCTGCCCCGCTCCCATTCTTGGGAGGTTGTGTGCGCGAGATGGTCAGCAGCGCTTTGCTCTGCTTGTAAATCAGCACCACGCCGTTCTGATACGCGTCCACCGCATGCACGTCCTCCCTACGCGTCAGCAGACGAGCCAGTAGCGTGCCAAAGAAGCCAAACTGCAGAAAAGGCAAGCGGAAGCATCGCCCCAGAGAACACAGCTGCACATCCGCCGCACACCACGCCGTGCCCGGCGCCACTTCGGGCAACAACGACGGAAACATAAACACATCCTGCAGATGGCCTGCCTTCCCACTGCCGTTGCCGCTGGTGGTTGGCGTGCCTGCAGTCCCTTCGGTCCCTGCTGATGCATCCGCCGACGATGGCGTCGACGATGAAAACAGCGACGACATGGTGCTGCCGCCAGAGGCCGCTGTGGGTGTGCTTGTGCCACCAGAGGATGTGGACGAGGCAGAATTGCGTCGCAGGAGGGACGAAGACGGAGGCAGTTGGATGACCAGGTCAAACTGTTTCAGCAGCTCCACGAGAAAGTCAAACTGGCCTTCCCCGTAGCCCACACCGTGCCACAGGGCCATCAGGTCGGAGCCGTGGATGACGCCGTGTCGCAACCCGCGCACGTCTCCAGGCGACGCCACGACACAGGCAATGGCATCGATCAGGAAGCGCGGGTTCAAAATCACCACGTCGCGCAACACTTGGTGCTGGCTAAAGTGCATCAGGATGCCCCAGTGGTGGCAAAACTGAGTCGCACGGCGCAGCCACTGAAAGTCGTCGTTCGAGTAGCGCAGGCCTTGATCTGCAATCCACTCTTGGTAATCTGCGTAGCTCATGATGTCTGCACTCGTCAACGAGTTTCCATCCAGCTGGCCTCCCGTCCCTGCCTCTCCACTCCCCCCTCCGCTTGCTCCTCCTCCACTGCTCCCCCCACTTCCACCACCACCACCACCACCACTGCTGCTGTTGCTGCTGCCGTTGCCGCTATTTCCTGCGCCAGCCACCAGCCAGGGCGTCTCTTCCAGCATCTTTTTGCGTGCCAACACAGCCTCCATCACCTTGATGTACATCCCTGGGATTTCCTCACGCAGGCTCTCCTGTTGCTCGGCCACCATCACCAGCGTGTCACGCAGCTCCTCGATGCCCGCTCCCTTGGTGCAGCTGACAGTGAAGAACGGTCGCTTGGCTTCCGGTATGCTCTTTTCATCCAGACTGCCCAGCCAATCGTCATCCGACCCCGACGCCAACACCATCCGCGTGGGCGTGTCTAGTGAAAACTTGCTGCGTTCCGGCTGCGCTCCGCTCACATTCACGCTGCTGTTGCTGCGGCTGCTCTCCTGCGAACTCCGTGGCAACGCATCTTCCTCCGTGGACGGCCCCGCAGACGCCAGCGACCCGGGTGTGCTGGCGCTGCTGCTGCTGTTCTCCGACTCCATGGCACTTGTGTCGCTTCCTACCCCTGCTCCTGTTCCTGTTCCTGTTCCCGAGCCCCACGAGGTGGCTGGCAGGACAAATTGCAGGGTGCGATCGAGACCGGCACACATGTTGCGCCAGAAGTTCAGCACCCGCCAGACTTGGAAGCACATGTGATTGATGTGCGCTGGTGTGCACACACGCGAGTCTGCGTGTGTGGCGACCAGGAGAACCGAGGAGCCCGGTGCACGCGCCTGCAGCGAGTTGAGCCAGTAGATGAGCTTGCCTTGGTTCAACGGCCGCTTAAGCGAAAACACAAGCATATATACAGTGCGTTCAGAGAGAAAGAGTTGGTGGCTGGCGTAGTAGGTGTCTTCACCCGCGAAATCCCAGGTGGAAAACAACAGATCGCGCTTGGGATCGGGTTGCCACTCGCCCACATCGATGCCCACCGTGGCTTTGCGCACACGCACACGCCAATTTGTGCGCAAACTGCTCATCATGTTTGTCTTGTGATGCCTGCGCAGCCGCAGCAGCAGCGATGTTTTGCCCACGTTGGCTTGACCGCACACCATCAGTTTCATGCGTGGGCACACCTGGTTGTCCAACACCAGGTCCCGCACATACTGGTGCACACTCACTGATTCGCGGCGCACCTGTTCCGGGATGCAGGTCAGCGGATTGCCCTCCGTGGACAGCAGCTGCAACGAATCCAAATCGGCAAGGCTTGCAGGCAGCGAATCGAGCTGGTTGTGCGCCACGTGAAGGGTTTGCAGACGTGTCAACAGGCCGATGTTGGACGGCAGCCACGTCAGCTTGTTGTGCGACACGTCCAGGAAGCGCAGGTTGGCACACCCTCGCATTGCCAACTCCGAGTCTGGGAGCTGCGACAGCTGGTTGCGCGACAAATCCAGCCACTCCAGATTGTCCGCCGATGCCATGAGTTGGCTTACGGTGCTGCCCATCAGGTGGTTGTCCGACAGATTGAGTGAGCGCAGTGTGCTGTTGAGCTGCACCGCGGCCACCAGATCTTTGCCATTGGTCAGGCCAAAGTCACACCCGGCCACATTGAGCTCGGTCAGCGTGTCGTTCAACGACAGGGCGTCACAAAGCATGGCAAACATGTCTCCCTTGCGCGTGGCAATGTGCGAGTCGTGCAAGTCGAGCGACACCAAGGTCTGGTTTTCTGCAAGCCGTTGCGCCACAAACGCAAACAGATGTGTGTCGATGTTCACCTGTGCCATTTCCAGCACCGTTTCTGTGTCGATGTTGACGTCGTTGAGCGTGCGCACAGTGCTGTTGGCGGCCCAGGCCTGTTCCAAGGCGGGGTCGCCCAACTCGTTGTTGGTTAGGTCCAACTCGGTTAGGGTGGAGTTGGCACGCAGCATGGTGGCGATGGCATTGGCACCCTCCATGCCAATTTCGTTGCTGCGCAAACTCAGCGCCCGCAGACGTGTGTTGTCAGCCACCGCCAGAGCGATCATCGCCGCCCCCTCGCTCCCCAACGCATGCCTGTTCAGCGTCAGACGCTCCAGCGCACACCGTTCGTTTGCCAACAGACCCGCCATGTGGTGTGCGCCTTCCACGCCGATCAGGCCGTGCAGATGGAGCACGGCCAGTGTGTCGTTCTCCATCAGCGCGTTGCACAGCATGGAACACTCCAGTGCACCCAACAAACTGGACTGCAACGTAAGCGTATGCAGTGTTTGGTTGCTCTGCAACGATTCGGCTGTCACCAACGCCGCCTGTGTGCCGTAGTTGTCGTCCCGCAGGTGCAACTCCTCCAGCGTGCAGTTCTGTGCCAAGGCAATCAGAATGTCGACAATGCCGTCCTGTGTCATGGCATTGTACTCCAGGTCCAACACACGCAGACTGTGATTCACCTCCAATAGCGACGCCACAGCCGTTGCGCCGGCTTCCCCGAGCAGACGGTTGCCCTTCAGACTCAGCCTGCGCACACTCGCATTGATTTTCAGTCCCTGCAACGCCGTGGCCATCGCCATGGGCGTCGTTTCGTTGAACTGAAACACCAGTGTGCGCACTGTGTCGTTGCCAAACAGCGCCTCGCAAATCTGCTCCGCCTCCTCCTCGCCCAGCGTCGTCGCTGCCAGGATCAGGTGTGCCTCTTGTGACGATTGCAACGCAGAGGCAAACGGCATGGCTTCCAAAAACTTGTGCCCGTCGTTCACAGACGGCATCTGCGTGCGTGGTTTGTGTGTGTGTTTGTGTGTGGTCAGTCCCACCGCTGATTCCCACAGCTCGCTCCTTTTGGCCCCAAAAACGCACAAACATCGTCCCCGACTGCGTTTGTCTGCGGATGCGCTCTCTCATACGCGAAGGACGCAATGAGGTCACGCCTGGTTCGGTGCTCACAGAGTCTGTGCGCGCATGGGTGTGTCTGTGGCCGCTGCCAAACAGCGATTGCCACCCCTGCCGTCTGCCGCTTCCTCGACCTTGACTCTCTCCTCCTCCCTCGGCGCTGTTGCTTCCCCGTTCCCCTCGCGACGTGTCAAACGTCGGCGTGATGGCATTCACTCCCGCTGCAATGGTTTCCATCAGCTCGCTCATGTCCTCCTGCGCCCCTTGCAACGGCGTCGAGCGCCTGCCTTGGCTCGGCCCAGGATCTTCCATTCCCAGCGCTTCCCATGCGCTCTGCGGCTCCTGTGCAATCACAATCTCCACGTCGTCATCGTGGACAGTGTGTGACGACTCGATGCTCTCCAGCTCCTCCTCGTTGCCAACCTCATCGTGCCGCCCTGCCGACATGCCGCGTCTCTTCTGGGCCGAACAGCGCCATGGTGTCGTGTGACGTGGCATCTCTCTGCAACACAACGTCCTCAGCAGAAACCAACCGCACACCATGGCTTCACCATGTCCACACCACATCCCAAAACCCACCACACACACGCACTCATCAACCCCATGCGCTGTGTGGGGCAGCCAACAAAAATGTCACTCCACCGTGAGAACGCGCCCCATCCCCTCGATGGCATCCACATCCTCGACGGCGGCTTCTCCACACATGCAGAAGACTTGGGGGAGGATCTCAGCAGCAAGCTTTGGTCTGCACGGCTCATCCGGGAGCAGCCCGACCTCGTGGAACGCATCCACACCGAGTTTCTCGATGCCGGCGCACAAGTGGTGTGCACGGCCACCTACCAGGCCAGCATCGAGGGCATTGTGGCTGAATTGGGTCTCCAAGACGACGAGGCTGCGGACATGATCGCCAGGGGCGTGCAGCTGGCTCGCAACGCAGTCGACGCACACGCACGAGCACATGGCACACGCACCGCTCTCGTTGTCGGTTCCATGGGGCCTTATGGGGCCTGTCTGGCAGACGGCAGCGAATTTTCGGGTGATTATGGCTCTGTGGACGAGCAGACGCTTCGTGATCACCACACGCGCAAACTGGCCGCCCTCGTGGCTGCGTCTCCGGACATGGTGGCGTTGGAAACACTTCCACGTGTGTCTGAAGCCTCATTGATGCTCGAGTGCCTGGCAGAGGTCGATCCCAGCATGCCATGCTGGCTCTCGTTCTCGCTCCGCGACGGCGACACAACCTGCGGCGGCGACGCAGTGGCTGATGCGGTGGCCCTCGCTGTCGAAAGCACGCAGGTGGTGGCTGTGGGTGCCAACTGCTCCCACCCTTCCCACATCCAACCCTTTCTTGACACGGCTGCGCCGCTGACCAAAGGCACCTCCACACGGCTCCTTGCATATCCCAACAGAGGCGAGCTGTGGGATGCAGAGGCGCGTGCATGGGTGCCCAATTCACAAACAGAGCCCGAGGATCTGGCTCTACTGGCTGCACAGTGGCGCAAGACGGCGCATGCCATCGGCGGATGCTGCCGCATCAACCCTGCCCTCCTCGCCACCATGACGGCGGACGACGACGACTCAACAACGTTGGCCAACGAGAGCAAAACACATGATGACGACGTACATTAATTGGGTGTGGCTTGCAGACTACAGGGGTTTTCAATCGAGCGACTCGTTTTCTTTGGAGACACCCGCTCGCAATGAAACGCTGTGTGTGCGTTGGAAACCACCGCATGCGCAGCTTTACCACGTCAGTGTTCCATGGTGTGCTTGCACGAGCGATAGCTTCCTCATTCAGCTCTCTCCTCGCTTGGCTGGAAAAGGTTCCATGCTTTGCAACGGTGATGGATCTCCGCTGTCTGTTCCATTCATGTCTACCTTTCACATCTGAGAGCAGGGTGCCCTTGTGGTGAGCAACAAAGCCTCCCTTCGCCATGATCTGCGCTCGCTGAACCCCTGCCAATGAAAACACGTGCACAAACAAGGCGGGAAGCCCAAGAAGCCAAGGTGGGCAGCAGCGATGACACCTTGGCTGACACTGCATACTATGACCATGTGTACACCACTACAAAGGTCTTGGTTGAGCAGTATCGTGACAAGGCGCCGCCGCAGAAACCGCACCAGAAGATCGACGCGGCTGCCTGGGCCATGGTCACACATTTCTGCAACAAGAGCCACCGCGCGCGAGTGCCATGTCCTATTGAGATGCATGTTGGCCTGGTGCTGAAGATTCTGCGCTACGGCATGCGGGACGGAGTTGTTTCTGACGGGGAGCACCTTCTTTATGCACACGCCGTTCTCGCTCTCGTCGCCAACGTGGGCATCTACGACGTTGACAACGATGTCCTGTTCATGTACAAACTGCACTCCGAGGTGTTCACGTTGCGTCCATTGGTCATGCTGCCAGAGTATGCCAATCCCGACTTTGACGGTGTTCGTGCAGGAGGGCCAAGTTTTTGCGCTTCGCAATTGCGGGTAGACGCAGCCACTGCAGGGGGGCTGTGCAGTGAGGGATGCAAGTGGGTTGAAGATTGCACTCCACTCTCGACGTCTGACCTGATTGAGATATGTGAGCGGCTGGCAACTGCCGTTGAACAGCGCCTGCCCGACGCAGCAGGAGGCAAAAACATTTCGGTCCGTCCGCTTCACCCCCTGCCCCTATCCTTCACGTCCGTCTCCTTCAACGTGATGCGTACGCAAGACCCAAACTCGAGGCCCGTTGTTAATTCCGAGGGCAAACTCACATACAAAGAGCTCCAAGACTACTTGTGTGGAAATGGTCGCAATCCTCTTGCTGTGTCCGCACCGTCAAGCCCACTACCGTCTAGCACGGCACTCCACATTACACACGTGGAAGACATGATTCTTCGAGAGATGCGCTCTACATCGTCGTCTCCGTCGCCCTCGACATCTTCGTCATTGTCCTCGGGTGCGTCTCCGGCGTCGCATGCGCCTGTGGAAGCTGCCATGCAGTCGGTCATCAACAAGATCACACACATGGCTGATAAGCTGGGCGTAGAGCACACGGCAATCCATCTGTATCTACAGCGGCCATTGCAAGACACCCAAGTCAACTCGAGCAACAGAAGGTACCTGAAGTGGTGCACAGACCTCATCAATAGGTCCAGGCTGTCACACAAGCAGTTCTTGGAGGCACTGCAGGCTCTGGTACCACATGGGGTGGTTTGGAGCCTGAACAACGAACCCTCCGAAACCGCCCTGTGTGCCTGTCCAGACGACGGTGTGCTATGGTGCGAATCCATGGGCGGCTCGTTGATGAGTCATGGGTACTGGTACACAGGGACAGGGGACAAATGTTACGCGCTCGCGCGCACTGATCAGCCGTACCGTGTCCTGGCAGGGTTGTGGTCGGGCTCGCTGAGCTCCGCGAGCTTTCCCATCTCCGTTGTTGGGGATACGAAGAAAACTATGGATCAACTGCGGGACCACATGTCCACAGCAAGTGAACCGTTGGCACTGGCACAGCTGATCCGCGGTGTGGCCCGTTCAAAGAGTACCGTCCAGGAGAAGAAGACCCTGTTGGACGCCACCATTGCAAAAATCAAGGCAATATGTACTGATGAGCACCTGGAGCGGATGAAGCAGGTGGTTCTGTGGGACGATGCGGAAGCGAGCGAAGCCGTCGACGAAAACGATGATGGAAACGGCACGGACGGTGTTGATGATCACGATGGAGACGGTGACCCCCTGTTCACCCTCCTGCAGAAGCTACCGAACAGGGCGAGGGGTGTACTGGCTGCAGAGGTACTTGCCGCTCAAGAAGGAACCGACCTCAACGCTCTTGTCGACACACTCTCTCTCGTGACCTCCAAACTGCCCGACCCCCACTCGCGGGTCATGGATGGTGTGAGCGTTGTCTGGGTACGCAGGAGGCCTGTCAAGGCCCGCCCTGTGGACCTGTTTCTGGACAAGACCAACTTTGAGGCATCAAGCCTTCTACGAGCGCTGGGTGTGCCGCACATCACCAAGGTGCTGGAAAGCGAAGGGCTGAAGGACTGGATTGGGGTTGTGGAGCGGATGGTGGGCGCAGAGAGCAGCCTTGTGCGTCATGCAAAGCAGGAGAACAACCACAGTGTGTACATACACAAGGCAGCTTGGGACGAATGGCTGGACAACGAAGCAACAAGGGAGTTTCTCAAGGCAAACGGCATCCAGCTCAAGACCAGCCAGACTGTTGTGCGCAAGGAGCTGGTGCAAACGCTCTTGCCCCTTCTGGAGCCGTTTGCGGTGACACGGGAGACCGTGCTGGTGCGCATCACGAAGGAACAGCTGCCGGCCACAATCCCATCGTATTCAAGGCCAGTACTGGTTGGACTGCCGCAGGAGGTCATCGACGAGCTGCGTGGACTCCTTGCCAAGGTTGTTAAAGCGAAATTTCGTGCTACCGACACGAGCAAACTGCTCACAACGAAGTACACACGATCTCTTGGGCTCGTACGTCAGCGGCGCTGGCTGGTACCGGAGGATGACGACATGCGCAAGGTCGTGCAGGTGGTGAACCAAGGCAATGCGGAAGGGTACCTCGCACAACTTCAGCTACACCGAGCGTGGCTGGGCAAATTGCTCGCCAGCAACAAGAACGACAATGACAACGACAACAGCAACAGCACCCGCAGCAGCAGCAGCAGCAGCAGCAGCAGCAGCAGTGTTGTCGGGGGATCATCCTCGTCGTCGTCATCAGCATCATCATCGGATTCACCGTCGCAAACACACCATGTGCTGGCTTTCCCCCCTGCTGAGTCGTATGAAGCGTTGGTGAAGGGGTTGTGCACGCTGTTCGCCTGTGACCAGCAGCCTGATTCAACAGCAGCCAAGCCGGAGGGGACGCGTGACGACGCGTGGGCGGAATTTCAGGCGCTGGGATTCTCCGCGGGTGTGACACGCTTCCACAACGACATGGAACGCATGCGAGGGCAGATCAAGTATGCCCTGCGAGCACTCGTCCGTGCATACTGCGTGCAGGCACAGCTGGTGGCTGGCAACGGCAGGAGCGCCGACGTTTTGATGGAAGGCCTTTTCGGCGTGCGCATCAGAAACACACGTAAGCACCTGCGCACGGAGGTTACGCTTGCCACCGAAGAAGAAAACGCATGGGATGACAACGAGGAGTATCTGTACGGCGACGACGAGGGCACGGAGGGAGAGGGCGAGCTGTACGGCGACGACGGGGGCACGGAGGGAGAGGACGGAGATGCGACCCGTGCCTCGTCGTTGCTCACCACAGAAACGCCAGTGAACTCTGCACCTGCGGTGACAAACGCGGGAAACGGTGTCGCAGACGAGCCAGAACCCACTGCGAATGGAAGCGCTGGGGACTGCACGGAAAAGAAGGCGGCGTTCAAGGATCTCGTGGTTGATCTCTTTTCCTCCGACGAAAGGCAGGTTCTGCGTGGGGAGTTTCGAAGCACACGCGGGCGGAGCGTCGACGAATCAAGCCTGGCGAAGCTGACGCAGTTGCCATCCGAAACGGATATGGGTGTGGGCGTGGAGGCAGAGAACCTCACAGCCAACCACTTGCAGGAACGTCTTCGCTTCCTCTGCGTGTTTGTGTTCGTGGCCATCTACAAGAGCACTGGTGTGACCGACGGCACCGTCGACGCGGCAGCCCATGCCACGTGCACAGCCGCCGCGAGCCTCTGTAGTGCAACGGGTCGCTCATTCCTGCCACAATCGCGCGCCGGCGCCATTCCACAGACCATCATGACAGCACAGGGAGGTCTGGACATTGCCCTGTTGCATACAATGGCCAACAAGAACACACCCCTTCATTCAATGTGGAAAGAAGTGCAAGCTCTGAAGCCGAGGGAGCGAAACAACGAGCTGTGGAGCAAGAAGAAAAAGTTGAAGGCAGACACCGACGCTCCACAAGAGCTGAAGCGGACGTGGAGTGCTGCCGACCTCGTCGGCTACAACATGCAACTGTTGCGCGACGGGTCAGCAATCGAATACCTCGACCCCATTCGAGACTTTGCCATGAACGGACCCAACGCAAACCCCAAACAACCCAACAAGTTTCTCCACGTACAGCTGGCAAATGATCTGATCATCTGTGGGGATTCGGTGTACAGTACCAGATACAAACCACGACGATTCATGTGGCAGGATCTGTTCACGATTTCAGCAGAAGACGGCAAACGCGTGTCGCTGGTTGGCTCGCACCAGGGACATATCCAACCGACTGTGCCTGTCCTAAACACCCTGAGGGGATGGGTGGACGACAAGGGGAAGCTGGCACCGACACTTCACCAGATGCAAGTTTTGGCGCACGGCTTATGGAAAGCCTTTGGTGTGGAGTGGCGTGACCGGTTGCAGACAGAACTCGAGAGCACAATGTCACCAAGCGACCACGAGCTCGTGTGCAAGTTTGTCAGCGAGCTTGGAAAGCACGGGCCACCGACAGCCGAGAAGCTTGAAGATGTGATGGAAGAAAAGAACGTGCAGAAAGACGACCAGGATGAGCTCCTTCGCGACTGGAAAGACATCCTTTGCTCGGCTGGCAATGGTATCCAACAGAATGGCATTGTGTTGTCGACGTCATGGTGGGCCAAAACCGAGGAGGAGGACTTGTGCTCGGGTGACTCCTCATCCTCCTCCTCCTCATCCTCCTCCTCCTCCTCATCATCATCATCATCATCATCATCATCATCATCATCATCATCCTTCTCCTCCTCATCATCATCATCATCCTCATCCTCTGCTGCTTCTGATGCGTCGACGGCTCCGCAAGCAACGTCTCGCCTTGCGTCTGCAGAGCATGGCCTGTCGCTGGGTTATGACCCGGGTGTGTACCAACACGTGGGTGCACTGCTGTACTACCTGGATGCTGTGCAGGTGGCAGAGCTGGACGCTGGCGTTCTTCGGATCCGCTATGCGTACTCCTTTGACGTACCCGGAGCCAACATGCGCCATCTGGAGGCGCGGTCTGGACACAGTGAGCTTGTGAAGCAACTCACTGAACACGGCATCACAATGGCCAACACAGAGCATGGGTCCAAAGCATGGACGGCAGCACAGAAGGCAACGCAAAAGGTGGCCGAAGAACTGAAACCGATCAAGCACCACCTTGCGCGTATCAAGAAACACGGCAATGCAGCTGTCGTGGCAGATCTGCAACGGCAGTGCGACCACCGAGTGCATGTGGCCTATGGTGCGGCACCGGTGATCGCCTCTGTGCCAGTGAAGGAAGATGCGAAACAGATCTCCACAGTGTCAAATCTGACGATGACACCCGAACCTCAGACCTCCAAGCGCTCTGCGTACGACTGTAAAGTCGTTCACAAACACGCCTGGAGTCTGAATAAGGATGGATCGCACAATGATCGCTGGTGGATTCACGAGGTAGCAAGCAACGCGCTGCCAGGGAACCTGGAATGGGTGGCACACAAAGATCGTAGTGCTGCCATCAACATGGCCAACAAATGTCACGCAGCTCGGCGTGGCGTGGAACTGTGGGCATTCAGCTGGGTGTGGAGCGATCGGCGCGCGCATTTGCAAGAAAGCGCGCGCCGGGCCATGCATGGTGGACAAGATGCAGGCAATGGGAGTCAAGATGTACAGGTAGACATGTAGAGGACGGTGGCCAAGTGAGATTCGATTGAACTAGCGCCTGTATGCGGCGCGAGGTGTTCTGAAAAATACAACTACACTGTCACCGACGGCTTCTCGGGCACGTTCAAAAAGTTAAAGTTCTTGTCGCAATCCAAGGCCCAGGAGAACTTGTCGATGAGGGTTTTGGTAAAGAACTTGCTGAGGTGCACGTTTTCGCGCTTGCACCACGACACGGTGATGCGTGGGTCCAGGTAGTTGATCTTGGAGGTGCTCAGCGACACCGTCTTGAGATCCTCCTTGGTGGTGATCTGCACCTGCTTGTTCTCGATGCGCATCTTTTTCGTTTCAATGCGCTTCTTGATCACATCTTCTCCGGGCACGCGTGTTCCATCGCTGCGCGTCCTCTCTCCCTTCTTGGCCAGTGCGAGGTCTGCCTTCAGCGACTTCAGCTCCGCCTTGTAGTTCTTCAGTTGCTCCTGCATGCGCTTCACCTGGTCCGCGTGGTTCTTGGGCGCCGCCTTTTGATGGTTGCACAGCACCGCAACCTCGCGGTTGGCTCGGTTGTAGAACATGGCCTTGACCGCTTCCGAATCCTTCGGGTTGGTCTCCTCCAGCAGGCGCTGCAGAGTCGCCGACGCGTTGTAGGTACGGAACACCTTTGCCGAGAGGCCCGGCATGAGCGTCTGCAGGTGTTTGTTGAGCATACTGGGGTTGAGTTCGTCAAACAGCTGCTGGTCGGGCTGCTTGTGGGCCATAAACTCAACCAGATTGTTCCACACGGGCTGTGTGACCGTAAAGTCGTTGTCATATTCAATGCTATCCTTACCCAGGAACTTGAGCTTGACCTTGAGCTTGTCCTCGTCGACCATGGTGACATGCTCCACGCGCAGCGAGCAGCAACCCACGGTGTCGGCCTCCTCCGTCTCGTCCTTGTCGTTGCCCACACGCAGTGCCAGCTTGTCGATGAGGTAGAGGGCAGTGGAGCGCTGGCGGTCGGCCAGGTTGCCCTGCCTCAGCGAGTGCTCGTAGTTCTTGCGAATCAGGTCAATGTACAAGTGCAAGCGGCGCGCCAGCTCAAACTTGCGGATGTCACTCTTGCCCTTGACCTTGGAGCCTGCCGCAAACCACACGTACTTATAGCCCTCGTTGATGGACTCGCGCCACATGGCCAGCCAGGTGACCTTGGGGTTGTGGATGATTTTGCCCCAATTGTGCCCCTCCATGGGACAGGGCGGAATGGGTGCTCCCTTGCTGATGTTCAGCGTGATGTCCTCGGGCATCACACGCTTCTTCAGCGTGCCCATCTTGGGATGCTCGCCACGTCCACGGAACAGTCCGGGCGGTTCCACGCGGAAGTTGCCCAGCTTCTGTTTGACACCGTCCACCAGCGCGTACATGTACGGTTCGTCCGCCTTGAGCTTCTCCTCACGCTCCTTCTTCTTCTCTGCCGACGGGCGCGCGTCACGGATGGCCTTTTGCGCCTTGAGGTGCTTCTGGATCAGGCTGAAATCGCACAGCTCCAGCTTCTTGATTTCCGTGCCCCGCAGCCGCTTCTTCCACGACTTCCAAAAGTTGCGGATGAACTGGGGCTTCTTGATGTAGTCTGTTTCGAGGAAGGTGGTGTAGTATGTGGCCACCTCCTCTGCGTCGGGCGGAAGCACAACCTCCCTGCCGTCGTACAGCAACGGCACCCCATGCGGTTCATACTCGGGCGCAAACAGCACCCCCTTGTGCACCAGTGTCGACCATTGGTCCTCTTTGTCCTTTTTCCCTCGGCTGCTGCTGCTCTGCGACGCATTCTCGTCGTTATCGTCGTCGTCGTCGTCGTCGCCATCGTCGTAGTCGTCGTCGCCGCCGTCTCCTCCTCCTCCTCCTCCGCCTCCGCCTCCGCCAGTCACACCACTTGCTCCACCGCCGCGGCCGTCGATGTTGTCGTTGACCAGAAAGTCGAGATCGAGGTCAAAGTCGTCTGCAAGCCACCACTTGTTCTCGGGCGGATCCGGCACACACGGCACCGCCTTCTTGGGCTTCTTGGGCGCCGCAGCCTTCTTCTTGGCGGGTTTCTTGGCGGATGAGGCGGCCGTCTTTTTCTTCTTGCTTGCAGCCGCCTTTTTGGTGCTCGTCTTTTTCTTGGCCACCACCTTGGCAAGGGGCGTGTCGTCAAAGCTGGAATCGGAATCGTCGTCGTCGGCGTCGTCGTCATCATACTCATCCTCGTCATCTTCCACCTGCTTGCCTCTGTTTCTGCTGCTGGTGGATGTCGTTTTGGTCTTGGGTTTGGCCTTGGGTTTGGCCTTGGCCTTGCTTTTGGGCGTGGCCTTTGCCTTTGCGCGCCCCTTTTTGCCCTTGGCCGGACTGTCGTCCGGCACAAACTCGTCCTCCGAGTCCTCGTCATCATCGATGACAAAGTCATCCTCGTCGTCACTCTCCGCATACTTGGAGCGGCCACCGCGCTTCGCCTTGCTCTTTGCGCGTCGCTTGGGCGTGCGTGGCTCGTCGTCTGAAAAACGGGCGGTGGAGAGTGAGAAATTTGGCAAAGAGGCGTCAGCGCCACACACAGCCTCACACACACACACACACTGCTGCCACCTTCACCGCTTTTGCATTGCCATCCGTGCATGGCACGAGGCCCCTTGCACGCATGCACTATGCGACACCTGGGTCCACCCATGCATGGCCCATGGGAAGGCCTTCAAACGTACCCTCGTCCTCTTCCTCCACGCGCTGCTTCTTCTTGTTTGCGTCAGCCGAGCTTTTTCGCGCGTCACCTGTGCGCTTGCGCTTGCCAGCCACAATCTGCGCCAGCGGCACATCGTCACCCGACGAGCCGCTCTCCTCGTCCCACAGGGATTCGTCGTCGTTGGGCATGGTCAACCAGGGGGGTTCGGGGTTGGGGATGTGCTGCATGCCGAGTGTGCAAAGGCAAGAAGAGTGTGCGCGGGAAAAAATCCGAATTGGCGCGCAAGACACGCGACGTGTGACGTGTGAGCGAACGGTGTGCAGACGGCGCCGTCAGACAAACAAAGGTGCGTGTGCATGTGCATTTTGGACATGTTATACAGAAGAGTGTGTATGGTGGATGGGGAGGCAGCCTCACAATCGAAGTCGGATTGCCCCGATGCGCGCGTCGGCGGCAGCGAGGTTGGCTTGGGCAGCTGTGGTGGCGAGACGCAAGTCGATTGCACGCGCCATGCGGTCGTTGTAGTCCTGTTTGGCGTACCGCACCAACGTGTCCAGGTAGTCCAGGTACTGCCATGAGTTGTCAAACTTGGCACGAGCCAGGTTGTTGGGTGGTCGACGCGACTCGGGCAGCCGAGTGGGCGCAGCTGGCGAGACGCCTGATGTGCTGTCCTGACTTGTGAGCGCCTTCATGGACGACATGGACGGCGACTGCGTCACTTGTCCCATGTATGCCGGACGCTGCTCCTGGCGCCCCTGTGGCTGGCCTACGTGTGGGTCCCGTCCACTTGCGGAGCCTGTGGAGCCTACTGAAGAGGCGGAAAGCGAGCGAAGCAGCGCGCTGCCCTGCGCCTGAGCGTCCATCTGCATACGATCGTGCGACAGACTGCCCGCCTGCGATGTGTTGGATGCCACGGAGCCTGTGGAGGACACGGAAGCAACCGAGGTCTGCGACATCGAGCGCGGGCCGTGTCCCAGCATGCTGCTGCGTGGCGGTCCACCCTCTCCAGCCCCGCTGGACGACGATACCATGGACGACGATGATGCGCGCTTGGCCAGTCGGTTGGCCGCCGCCTGTGCCGCCGCCTGTGCTGCTGCCATTGCACTGGAACGTGACTTGGGCTGTGAGGAGTGCCCTTGCACCTGCTGTTGCTGCTGCCCTTGCTGCTGACCATACCCTCCAGCGTAGCTGCCCCTCCCTCCGGCATTCATGTCCACGTATTCCTGCCCGCTTCCCCGGTAACTGTTTGCGTGTCCTCCATGGCTGCGGTGCCCTCCATGGCCGCGCTCGTACCGGCGGTCGTAGTCACGGTCACGTTCATACCCGCCGCGATCCCTATCCCTATCCCGGTCCCGATCCCGATCCCGATCCCGCTCCCGTCCATCCCGTCGGTATGGATGGTAGTCACGCGGGTGTTGGTTGCCGCCGCCATGCGGGTGGTGGTGCGACATTTCGACGGTTACGCTTGTGTCGGCTGGGGGGATTCAACTGGGCTGCAATCTGCACACACAGTGATTGTTCATTGAATGCTGGATAGCTCAGCACTTGTAGTATATGGTGTTGAAGCCCACAGCGCAGCTGGGCTCACACGCGGTGGTAAACGCCACAATGCAAGCCGTTCCCAGACAAGGAGCTCCGGTGTGTCTCGTGTCAGGCTGGTGGACGGGAGACGTGGTGTCAGCGCAACAGGAAAGCCCGAAGCTGGTGCTCGGGTTCCACCGGCCGCAAAACTGCCAGCCGAGTGTCTCGTTGCGGATGGACTCTGCCGTGGATGCCGATGTGCCGATGGATACCAGCCCGTTGTTCCCAGACAGCACCGTACTGCTTGCACGTCACTATCTGGCGTCTACAGTGCGATGTGTCGACTACGTGCTGCCGGGCAGCAAGCTTGGCATGGCTTCGACGCTGCTGGTGTCCAACCGTGACTCGGAGGAACCCATCCATGGATGGGCCATGCAACTGCGCAACCCACCGATCACTATCGGCCACTTTGACACTTTGGACACGGAAGTGAGCGTGAGTGACCTGACCAAGGAGGTGCAGGTGGTGCAGGAAGTGTTTGTGCAGGCGGCGCTGCGTGTGATCTCGCTGGCTGGGTCTCTGCTTGCTGCACACCCTGTTCTTCGCTCATTGATCCGATGGATCATGGAGAGGTCGCGGAAACACAGCAAGGACGCAGCTCACAATCGTCAGCGTGGATCGTGGGGGGAGTTTGCGATTGCTCTGCTGGTGGGGACATGCCTGCCGTTTGTCAGCCAAGTCGTTGCATTGGTGTGGGGTCCACCCATGTGGTCGTTCCTGACCCTGTGTGGTGTGGTGGGTGGGCTGGTGCTGTGGTTTGTTGCGGGCGGGGTTGTGATCAGTGTTTTGCCCGTCAGCGACCGGTTTGACATGCAACTGTATGTTGAAACGGAACAGTGGGTGTTGAGTTTGTCAGCGACGATTTTGTGGCTTGCGGCAGGCACAGCGGTGGTTGCCCTGTTTGTCCATGCCGAGCAATGGTGGCAGGTGCAGCGGCGGACGACAGCGACGGCACCAGGGAAAAGCTATGGCGCGGTGAGGTCAGAGTGAGCTGTGAATGTAAAGACTGTAAAACGCTCAGTCGCAGGTGGTGCCTTTGGTTTGGTGCGTAGGGTCCTGGCAGCGTGTTCCAGCCTGCCGCACGTTGGATGCAAGCAGGCTGCCGTCATCGTGCGGGACTTGAGAGGGACGATGACAGAGGTGGAGAATGGTGACATGGACACGTGTGTACGGTTGGCAGGGCAGGAGGATGATGTGAGTGGGTGTTTTGAGTTGGACACTGGCCCATGTGGGGCTGACGTGCATGCGGGGGGGGGCTAGGAGTTCTGAGGGACATGATGAAAGGCAGAGGTGCGGTGAAAGTGGAGGCGGTGGAATCCATTGGGAAAGGGGTGGGTGGGTGGAGTGGAGAATGGCGTCGGTGCCATAGGGACGGGAAGGGATGTGTGGGCTAGGGGAAGGGGTCATGGGGGAGGAGGGAAGAGTGGGGATGGGTAATGGTGGGGGTGGTGTGATTGGGAATGGGAGGGAAGGGGTGAGGGTGGGAGAAGGAAACTGGAGGGTGCGGCGGGAGAGGCAATCTGATTGTGAAAGGTGAGGGGACGGTGGTTTCTGTGAAAGGAGTGGGTGATGGGGTGGGGGTGGGGGTGGGGGGTGGGGTTTATTGGGGAGGTTGGAGGTGAGAAGAGCTGACGTGTGGGGCGAAGGGGAGAATGAGCAGCACAGAGCTGATTGGGGCAGTGGAGAAGGGTGCTGTGAGTGCAATGACAAAGTTGATTGAGGGGGGTGCAGATGTGAACGAATTGAATGGGGCTGGGTGGACGGCGTTGATGGTGGCGGGTCGGGAGGGAATCACGGAGGCGGCGACGATGCTGCTGGACAGGGGAGCAGAGGTGGACAAGGCGGACGAGGACGGGTGTACACCGTTGTACATTGCAGCACAGAACGGACACACAGAGACAGTGATGATGCTGGTGGACAGGGGAGCAGAGGTGGACAAGGCGCAGAAGACTGGGGCCACACCCTTGTACATTGCAGCACAGAATGGGCACACAGAGACGGCGACGATGCTGCTTGACAGGGGAGCAGAGGTGGACAAGGCGAAGGAGGACGGGTGGACGCCGTTGCTCATTGCAGCACAGAAGGGGCACACAGAGACGGCAACGATGCTGGTGGACAGGGGAGCAGAGGTGGACAAGGCGGAGAAGGACGGGTGGACGCCGTTGCTCGTTGCAGCACTGAACGGGCACACAGAGACCGCGACGATGCTGGTGGACAGGGGAGCAGAAGTGGACAAGGCGGAGAAGGACGGGTGGACGCCGTTGCTCATTGCAGCACTGAACGGGCACACAGAGACGGCGACGATGCTGCTTGACAGAGGAGCAGAGGTGGACAAGGCGGAGAAGGACGGGGCCACACCCTTGTACATTGCAGCACAGAATGGGCACACAGAGACGGCGACGATGCTGCTTGACAGGGGAGCAGAGGTGGACAAGGCAACAGAGAAGGGGTGGACACCGTTGTACATTGCAGCACAGAAGGGGCACACAGAGACGGCAACGATGCTGCTTGACAGGGGAGCAGAGGTGGACAAGGCGAAGGAGGACGGGTGGACGCCGTTGCTCATTGCAGCACTGAATGGGCACACAGAGACGGCGACGATGCTGCTTGACAGGGGAGCAGAGGTGGACAAGGCGCAGAAGACTGGGACCACACCCTTGTACATTGCAGCACAGAATGGGCACACACAGACGGCGACGATGCTGCTGGACAGGGGAGCAGAGGTGGACAAGCCGGACGTGAACGGGTGGACGCCGTTGTACATTACAGCACAGGAGGGGCACACAGAGACGGCGACGATGCTGATGGACAGGGGAGCAGAGGTGGACAAGGCGCAGAAGTACGGGTGGACACCGTTGCACATTGCAGCACGGAACGGACACACAGAGACGGCGGCGATGCTGCTGGTCAGGGGAGCAGAGGTGGACAAGCCGGACGAGGACGGGTGGACACCGTTGTACATTGCAGCACAGGAGGGGCACACAGAGACGGCGACGATGCTGGTGGACAGGGGAGCCGAGGTGGACAAGGCAACAGAGAAGGGGTGGACACCGTTGTACATTGCAGCACAGAATGGGCACACAGAGACGACAACGCTTCTCATCGCACGTGGTGCAGATGTCACTGTCAAAGCCAAGAATGGCAAGTCTCCACTCGACATCGCCGCAAGCAGGCATCCGTCGACACATCTGACCATGCTGGGTGCCTGGGCTGAGCGGGATGGCCTTGTGTCGTTCACCACCTCGCAGCAGTTGGCTGATGAGCTGTCCTCTGATCGCTGCATCCAAGCCCAGGCGCTGTGTTTGGTGGCTGGGAGTGACAGCGGTGTGTCAGAGCTGCCTGAGGAGATTGGCATGTGTGTGGAGCTGCGTGTGCTGGATCTGCGCAGATCGGGCATCAGCTTGTTACCCAGACAAGCAATGGGGAAGCTGGGGAAGCTGAAAAACTTGCTGCTGGAACATGACGAAGCGTTGGACGATGTGCCTGGGTTTGTGGTGAAGAAGGGAGCGCAGGCAGTGGTGGAGTATCTGGGAAGGATGGACACTGCATGGGAATGGGTGAACTGGATGGTCCTTGGACATGGTGGGCAAGGCAAGACGACGTTGATTGACACGATGAAGCGGAATAGCTCGTGGGGAGAGTGGGGCAAGGTGTTGTTCAGGTGGCGCATAGCCAAACGCAAGCTGGACAGTGTGGAGAGGACGACGGATGCCACACACAGCATGGATGTGTATGAGTTTGATCTGAAGGGTGGGGATGTACGTGTGCGCATCAGTGACTATGGCGGCCAGGCAGAGTACTGGGTGGGCCACCAGTACCTGTTGATGGGCCAGGGCGGGGTGTTTGTGCTGGTGGCATCGATGGTGGCGTGGGATGCGGTGGCAGGTGGGCACAGGGTGGACATGGAGGCAGCACGTGGGGAGCTGGAGGTGTGGCTGGACATGGTGGCAAGCAAGGTGGCATCCAAGGTGGCAGGGAAGAAGAAGCCGCAGATGTGGTTTGTGGTGACGCATGCAGATCTAGGAGAGAAGGTGAAGGTGGGGGAGAGGATGGATCGGGAGGAGGCACGTGGGATGGTGCAAGGGTGGGTGGAAGCGTGGAAGGAGAGCAAGAGGTACGAGCAGCTGCGGATGGATGCTAAGAAGGGAGTGTTTGTGGTGGATGGAGATGTGTGGAAGGGCAACGTGGATGGGCTGTTGGGCAGTCTGGAGGAAGCGAGTGTGGCACTGGCAGAGGACAGGATGGTGCCACGCGGGACAGTGGAGCTGCAGAAGTATGTGCAGGGACTGCGGGAGAGTGGCGGGATGGAGCAGCCGTGGATGCGTGAAGAGGAACTCGAGGCGATGGTGAAGGGGAATGAGGAGATCCGGGAGCACTTTCCGAGCAAGAGCGGGCGGATCTTTCATTCATCGCTGGAGGAACTGCACCACATGCAAGAGGTGGTGTGGCACAGAGGGTCAGGGGTGGTTGTGGTGGACCCTGTGTGGCTGGCAAAGCTGATGGGAGGTTTTGTGAGCGGTGCAGAGGTGCAGGGGCTGGACAAAGGGAAGCAAATTGCAGAGGGGAAGCACCATGGGCTGGTGAAATGGGATGATGGATTGCGGGAGCAGGTTGCTGAGCTGCATGGGGAGCTATGGGGACAAGGAGGTGGTGGTGGTGGGGAAGATGGTGTGGCGGATATGCTGCTGGAGCTGCTGTGTGAGGTGGAGATGTGTGCACGCGTGGGTGAAGACACGCTTGTGTTTCCGTTTCTGCGGACGGTGGAGATGGAGCTGCCTGTGGAGTGGATGGCAGGGAACGGGTGTCGGATTGGGAGGCGGTTTGTGTGGGTGGTGGATGGGATGCAAACAGACGCAGTCGCACAGCTGGATGAAGCATGGCAGGCAGAGAAGTGGCACATGCTGCCACCTGCGCTGTTCAATCTGGTGCAGGTGCGGCTGATTGAGGCATACCCAGGAGGAATCAAGGCCGAGCGTGTGCACACCAACTGGATGCACGTGTGGCCCATGGATGCACCGCACATCGTGGTTGTGCATGAGCCACACACACGGTACATGGACGTGGTGGTGGCACGAAACTCGTGGCGTGGGGTGGCAGAGACGATGATCCAGGTGGAGGTGCTTGTGCGACGGCTGGCGGCCGAGAGCGGGCTGTGTGACGGGCTGTCTGGGAACATGCGGTGCTACCCGCTGTGTCACGTGTGTGTGGGCAGTGAGAAGGTGGAGGAGGTGTTGCGGATGGACTGGGGGCAGCATGGGTTGCGTGTGGAGGTGTCTGCGCTGGTGGAGGTAGACAAGGAGGACAGTGGGTGGTGCATGGTGCACAACCAGGATCTTCACACCCAGGCGCTGTTGTATGGACGCGTGCTGGATGACAAAGATGCACTGAAGGAACTGCAGGCGTGGCGAAAGGACATGGAGAAGCGTGTCGGCAGCATGGAACGGCGGCTGGGCAAGTCATGGCAGGCGATCAAGACACTTGCGAACCAGTATCCACAGCTGCTGGGCTGGGTGACTGAGCTGCAGGTGAACCACAGGGCCGGGGGCACAGCAGACATGGACGCAGTGCGATCGATGGTGGCACAGACACTGGAGGAGATGAACGGGATGGGGTCATCGTCGTCATCTGGTAAGGAGTTGGAAGAACTGCGTGCGGTGGTTGTGGAGCTGCAGCTGCATCTGGATGAGCTGCTCGGAGAGCGAGCCGGAACGGAGGAATCTGGAGAAGCTGCAGAGAAGGAGGATGGAAAAGAAAATGAAGAAGGAGTTTGAAGAGTGTGGATGATGTGTGTCACAACTTGAATCATTGTTTCAGGATGACCATGGCTACGATGCACCAGCCCCGCCAACACAACCGCTTGCCTTCCCCCCGACCCCCTCCTCGCGACTGCCCCTCTGCATGGACACTGCTTTTCAGCAAAACATTGTCGAGGCCATCCGGTACTTGGAAAACCATACAGGCGTGTCCCGTGTGCAGTACTTTGAGCGCCACGGCATCCAGTCCAGCGAGTTGGATGATTGGCACTCGCAAAACGCCCCCTACAAACTCCCAGACGACTTTCAGACCTTTCTCGCCACCTCGGATGGATTATTATTGCGCTGGCACGTGCTGTGGAACGGTGCGTGTGGCCCTTGAGACATTGCCACAGTGGAGAACCCTTTGCCAAGAACTGACCAGCCCCGGTTTGCGCGCGTCCAGGCAAAACCGTGCCCCTGGGTTGCATGCACCTCAACCCGCTCTCACAGGTCGTGCGCCTGAAAACAAAGATGCCCAGCGGCATCGGCTGTACAGATGAATTGGTACGTGCGCGAGGTGATTGGCCGTGAACAAGCGTCCCGCTAACCTGACTCCCCCACCCCCCCCACCGCCCCCCACCGCGCCTTTTCCAGTTTGTAGAGGGCAACTCGGTGGTTGCCTTTGACCTGGATGCCTCCTGTCTCGACGGGCACGTCGCTTTCTTTTACATCAAGAACGCAAGCGAGCCCAGCGTCTGGTTTCAGGACGACAGTGCGCGTTGGACGTTTGTGGCCGACTCCTTCTCCGACTACGTGCGTCTCATGATCATGCACCTTGGCATCCCCCACTGGCAGTATGCCTTTTCCGAAGTGGGACTCCCACAGGCCACTCAACAGTGGATGCGCTTTCTCTGCCGCAATCGCCTGCAGCTGGATCTGGCCGCAAACAAGCAGGTCAAGCAATTCAGCAGGGACCCCAAGCGCTGGAAAGCCCTCGGTGGAATGGATCTTTCCAAGCGATCCTCCAGTGTCGGCGATGCAAAGTCGACATCATCGTCCGCATCCTCGGGTTCAGGATCCTCCTCCTCTGCCTCCTCCTCCTCCTCCTCCTCGACGTCCGCCTGGACGTCCAACTCACAAACTTCCGACGCAGACAACACAGAATGGAAGCAGTCGAACAGCAAGGCAAGCATTGAGTTTGACGAGGAGGATGATTGACTTGCGCACTCGAATCAAACCCAAAATCCAAACCATGTTTGTTGTCACAACTCGGTTCTTGCAGCACATCTCCGTTCCCCCTCACTCACACATTCCCCTGTGATGGTTGTTTTTGTCCACAGGAGCCATTCGGGCCAGTACGCAGAGCTGGACGACGACGACGACACGCCACTGCGGCTGCGACAACGGTCCAACTCGACGGTGTCCGACTCGTCCAACTTGGATGATCTGGCAAAGTTCCAGGACGACTCGCTGGGCTTCTTGCAAAAGGGACGCGACTTTGAGTCCAGTGACGTGACGCACAAGTTCACACGGGCTGAGAAGAAGCGCATGGCCAAGTTTGAGTCCATCGACTACTTTGAGCCCCACACGGTGCTCTTCAAAGAGTACAAGTCGCGTGCCCCGCTGACCTCCCTGCGCAACAAATGGGTCACCTTTGGTGTTCTCGGCGTAGCCATTGGCCTGGTCTCCTTCCTTCTCAGCAACACAATCGACTGGATTGCCGATCAGCGCATCGAGGCCGCCAACGCCGTCCTGGAAGACCGAGACCTCGGCGAGTTTGCCTCCCGCGCCTTCACGGGCCTCCTCATCTTCGTTTTTATTTCCCTCTGCTGCGTCCTCATTTCCACTTGTCTCGTTGTCCTCATCATGCCCAGTGCAGCAGGCTCTGGTGTGCCTGGTACGTGTGTCATTTGCCCCTGCGCCGCCTCAGAGCTTCCCTGCAAAGGCCCTTTGCTTCCTTCGGCTGCCGGCTGCTGACCCTCCCGAAATCCCTTTCGTCGTGCGCACCCCCCCACTGCACAGAGGTCATGGGCTATCTTAACGGCACCCACATTCCCAAGGTGTTTAACATCAACACCCTGCTGGTCAAGTTTTGGTCGTGTGTGTTTGCCGTGGCATCCGGGTTGCCGGTCGGCCCCGAAGGTCCCATGATCCACATGGGCGCAACGCTGGGTATGTTGTTCCCCAGCCCCCTTGCCGCGCTGTACAATCCCACGCTAACACACGAGAGGGTATGTGTGTGTGTATGTGCAGGCGCGGGCATTACCCAGGGCCGCTCCAAGACGCTTGGCTTTGACGGCAACTTTTTCCGCAACTTTCGCAACCCCAAGGACAAGCGAGACTTTATCACAGGCGGGTAGGTGCTGCAATGCAATGCAGAAGGATGGGGTGATGTGTGTGTTTGCGTTGGGGGAGGCTGACACTCGAGAGGATGGTTGTAGCGCGGCGTGCGGCGTTTCGGCAGCGTTTGGGGCACCCATCGGCGGACTGCTGTTTGTGATGGAAGAAGTGGCGTCGTTTTGGGACCAAAAGCTGACCTGGATGCTGTTCTTTGGCTGCATGTGCTCCACCTTTACGGTTGAGCTGATGAAAACGGCGTTTGTGAGCTGGGAGCCGCAGGAACGCTTTGGCTTCTTTGCGGACAAAGTGGTGCTCCTGTTTGGGATCAACGAAACGGTGAACATGGATGCGCTGATGGTGTTTCCCACGCTGTTGGTGGGGCTGGGGGGCGGCGTGCTGGGCACCCTGTTTACGTTTTTCAACCTGAAGATCACGCGCTGGCGTGCCAAGCACGTGGTCCCCTACCGCAAACGGCGCATCCTGGACACTGTGCTCATCATCCTGCTGTTTTCCACGATCAGTTTCTACATGCCCCTGTGGTCGGGTTGCACGCAACGCGTGTTTCCAGGCCCGCTCAACGCCGACAACACCACACCGGACACGGCGTCCACGTTTGGCTGCGAGGGCGAGTCGCAGTACAATCCAATGGGCTCGTTGAGCATGGTGAATGGCGACGTGGCCATTCGACACTTGTTCAGCAGGCAGACAACGGGCATGTTCAGCCACGGCGTCCTGGCGCCGTTCCTCATTGTCTACTTTCTGTTTGCCATGTACACGGCAGGCAGTGCGGTGTCATCGGGTCTGGTGGTGCCTATGCTGGTCATTGGCGGCACGTTTGGTCGCATGGTGGGCCTTGCGCTGCGTCAGACGTGGCCCGCTGTGGAGTGGCTGGATCCAGGTGCGTTTGCGCTGGTGGGTGCCGCGGCATTCTTTGGCGGCGTGTCTCGATTGACCATTTCGCTGACGGTGATTGTGTTGGAGATTTCCAACGACATTCGCTTCCTGTTGCCCGTGATGCTTGCGGTGATGGTGGCCAAATGGGTGGCCGACTTTGCTACGCACTCGCTGTACCATGCGCTGCTGGAAATCAAGTGTGTGCCATTCCTGGACCACAGCACCGTGGTGCAAAAGCTGGAGTGCTTCTACGTGCGCGACGTGATGAACTCGCCCGTGGTGTGCCTGGAACGCGTGGTCCGCCTGCGAGACATTGTGGAAACCCTGCGCGGCTGCAACCACAACGGCTTCCCCGTGCTGGACACCCACCACATCGGCGAGGAGGAAATCAAGACCCACTCGGGCATGGTGCTGCGCAAACAGCTGCTGCAGGTGCTTCGGCTCCACGACCATTTCCGCGCCGACACCCCATCCACACTCACCTACGAAAAGATTCGCGACTTTGAAGAGGATGAATTCTTTATGGGCCGCGAGGAGCGCAGCAGTGTGCCCGAGCTGCCCGACTCCATCCTGGAGAAGCTGGTGGACCTGACGCCCATGATCAACGACAGCGCAGCCGTTGTCTCGGAAGCAGTGGCACTGGACACGGCCTTTAAGCAGTTCCGTGCCGCTGGTCTGCGCCACATGGTGGTTGTCAACACCCTCAACGTACCTGTCGGCATGGTTTCCCGCAAGGACCTCGTTGGTCAGACCATGGAGGAGCGCATGCGCGACGCCCTCAGTGCACAGGTGGCCACCGCCGTCGAAGGAGGCCATAGCAGCCGCTTCTCCTCTGTGTTTGGTGACGTGGCCATGGCCAGCGACCTGCAGGAGTACGAACCGCCGGCCGTGAGCAAGAATGACGCTGAGGAACAGCACACAGGCCAACAGCAAGAGGAAGAAGAGGAGCAGGAGGAAGTGGAGGAGCAGGAAGAGGAGGAAGAAGAGGGAGGGAAGAAATCAGAGGACACCACGCAAGAGAAACAGCAGCAGGAGGAGGAGGAAGGGGAGGAGGAGGAGGGAAATCTGATCGATCTGGGACAGGGTGAATGAAGAGGACATCATCATCAACGTTTTGTTTTGGCCAACCAATAGTCGACAGAAGCTTCCACGATGGCATCTTGGTCGTCGGCATCGCGCAAAGCAGTCTCGCGCAAAGCGGCCAAGGCAAGCTGGTCCTCCTCGCGCTGCTGGCGATCGCGCAGACCCTGCAGTTTGGCAAACAAAGAGGAAAACTCGGTGGCTGTGCGTACGGTGGCAACCAGTTTGTCTGCACCCGTGGTGAGTGTGTCGTCGTCGTCGTCGTCGTTCCTGTCGTGTTGTTGGTGTTCTTCAACGAGGATGTCCTGTCGCATGCGCGACCAGATGCTGGGAAGGATGTGGGCCACTCCTTCCCTTCCTTCACTGCTTTGGCTGCTGGCTTCATCGTCGTCATCGTCATCGTCATCGCTGCTGCTGGGCATGGGCGGAAGGGGTCGACGAGTGTCCACCACCACGATGTCGTTGTCCTGGGTCTCATCAATGGCCTGCAGCGACGATGACATACTGCCACGGCGATGCCCATGGCCACTGGCCACGGAACTCGCTTTGTCGCTTTCGTCTTCGTGGATGACCATCGTATCGGTGGACACAACCGACGACGCTGAGGCTGTGCTGACACGCCGCCCGCGTCGTCCCATGGGCTCCAACGAGTACCTCTGCACGGCAGAGGGCGATGCAGGCGACGTGGCTGCACTCTTTGCCTCCTGGTGCTTGCGTAACATCTGCCGCGTGAGAGGCGACGCTGTTGGACCTGCCGATCGCACGCGTGGCATCTGGATGGGTGATTGTGCCACTCTGGATTGGTGTTGCTTCTTCTGTTGCTCCTCTTTCTGGTTTTCCTCCTCTTCGTACTGCTCTCCTGTCCTGCGCTTGCGCTCGCGCGTGCGTGCTTCCATCTGCTCCACCTCCTCATCAAACATGGCTGCGAGCTCCCGTTGCATCGAACGCAACGATCGATTCCGCTTCAACGTTGTGTCCACTCGCGCCTTCACCCCGCGTAGGTCTGGCTGTCGCTGTGATCCATCCTCCCGCACGCGCTTCTCGTCAAAAGCCATCCGGCGCATGCGTGCAAGCCCACGAGGGCTCTCCGCACTGCTCTCCTCGACCACGGGCTTTCCTGAACCCTGCACCAACAATGATGCCACATCCGTGTCCTCCTCGTTATCCTCGTCATCGTCTCCTGCGTTCTCGTTCACGTGATCACCATGCTTCACATCCGAACCATCGTCGTGCGTCTTGTCCCTTGTTTGCATGCGCTGGCCTTGCACGCCGCGCTGCTGCTGCTGCTGCTGTAGCTGCTGCTGTCGTACAGCATCTGCTCGCATGCCGCTCACAAGGCTGTTCAACCCCTGCGAGAACACACGATGGCGTCCCTGTGCATCTGCGCCGGTGGTGGCAGTCGCTGCAGATGGCACTCCATGGCCGCCTCCGCGTTGTTGATGCAGACCCTTGCTGGGATCCACGGGTTGGGACCTTTCCAGGGCAATCTGCGCCAGCATGTCGTCGAGAATCGAACGCTGTTCCAGGTGTGCCTCCTCCCGCGTTTGTTTGGCACCAGCATGACCCCGCTGCCGCATCACCATCCCTCGTACCAGGCTCTCGTGCAACTCCCTTCGCAGGTCGTCCACCACCTCAAATGCCTCATCGTCCATGGCTGCAAACATGTGTGCAAGACGCGTTTCCAGAGCCAGTTCTTCCTGAACATCCTTGTCGTACGCCGTGTGCACGTGCTTCGATGCCTCTGTCAGTTCCATGTCCACCATCATTTCGTCCACGTCTGGCAAATCCGACACGCTGAGTCTGTCCTCGTCTTCGGCACTCGGTTGCTTCCCTCGTCGCGTACGATCTGCAGCTCGCAGGGCCTCCTCCAGGTGGTGGTTCGAGGACGACGACGACGACGACGACGACGACGACGCGGCGGCCGTGTCTGTCATCTCACTCCCCGTTTGTCCCATCTCTGCTGCTATCGCTTCCTCCTGCGCTTGCTTCCGGATGTCCGCGTAGCGTTGATGGAGCTCCGAACTCTCCTCGAGACGCCTTCGAACACGTCCTTTGCGTTTCATCAGCTCCGCGTGTGCTTCTCTGTGGCCTCCTTTACGTGTGCGCAGTTTTGGCGACGTCCTTGCCTCTGAGCGCAGCTGCTGCTGGCGACCGGAAAACTCAAACGCGGGTGGCCGGTACACACGTTCCAGCGCCGCTCTGCGAACACGCGGCACTCCAGCCGTGTTGGTTGGATGTAAACTCAGGCCGTCTTCCGTGCCCAGCAGCGATCTGCCTGTGAGTTGGGCTGTAAACGGAGCCTCCACGTCCACGTCCGCTTCCTCCTTGCGCCACCATCCATCACCGCGATGGCGACTCTGGCGTGGCGAATGCTCGAGATGATGACGAGCTGTTCCGTCGTCGTCGTCGCCCTCATCCTCGTCAATGAAGAATAGGGAGCGTCGGAGTTCGTCGTCTTCCCGCAGTTCCTCCTCCAAATCGGCGTCTGCGGCCTGTTGGCCAATGCGCACGACCACAGTGAACGGGTCCAGCTTTTGGGCAAGGGGCTGCACACTGGAAGCTGGGGCGGTGTCTGCTGAAGTGCCTGCTGTCGTGCGAGGGGCTCGTCGACCTGGACGGCGTGCCTTGGCAGCCGCCTGGTGCTGGCTGTGGTGTCGCCACAGTGCCTGATCTCGACCCTTCCACTTGCCACGTGCCATCAGCTCCGCTTCCACATCCTCGTAGCCTGCACCGGCCACGCGGCGGAAGGCTTTGCGAAAGTGCCGTTCGAACTGCGTTTCCTTTGTGGCCACCATACCGTGCCACAAATCTCCCAGGGTGGCCTGGGCCACCATGTCACCTCGTTCATCGTTTCGGATGTCCTCCACCAGCTCGGTGTCGATCAGCAGCTCCTCCAGCATGCCCTCGTGGTTGGTGACGGCTGTTCGCTTGGCTTTCAGACGCGCCGTATGCAGCTTACGCCGCGCGGCGAAATGGTGCAGCATGCTGTGTGCATCTGCTGGCAATGCAGGTGCTGTGCGGAACAGTTTCGTGTGTGTGCTTTCGTCGTGTGCGCTCTGCGGACGGAATACCTCGTGTGTGCGCTCGTCAACGGCAAACACCTCGTGCTTGCCGCCGCCTACCTTTTCATACACCAATCTCTCGGGATTGGGGATGACGCTGTCGTGCGAGCGAAAGCTGTAGCTCATCTCCTGGCCCATGCGCTGCACCTGGTGCTGAGCCTCTTCAATGCCTTGCTCGATGATGCGTCGCCGCGATCGTGTCAGTCGCCGTCGCGGCGAAAATACATTGCGTGTTTGTTCGTTGGCACTTTGTGATGCTTTGTGGCGACGTATGGAACTGTTGGAGGCCATAGAGCGCACAGAACCAGAGGTCTTCATGCCCCGCGGCTGCGCATCGACGCGGAGCAGGCTCTCCACGGTCAACGACGACTGTGGGACACGTGCAACAATGGCCATGGGTGTGGTAGGTGTCAGTTGAGGCATATGCTGTTTGGCGATGTGTGATGGGAAGTGTGATCAACGCACCATCGAAGCCAACACGGAAATTCGTTTGGCGGCCATGTCGCAGACCGAAGATAGCGACTCTGAGTCTGAGGACAACAGGGAAGACGACGAACTCATGCTTGCGTGCAGGGTCACCCTCCAACGAAGCACACACACACTTTGCACGCTGCTTGACGAGGTGAGTGGGCAGGGCGATATCGTGTTCGGGAGAGTGTTCGTCATTGCGGATCTCAGTTTCCCAAAGCTGCAGAATACTTCCATGAGCCACTTACGCGGAGGAGACAGATGGAGGAGACCAAACTCTACGTGCGAGACAACATGGGGGATATTTTGCAAAGTTTAGAGGTGCGCTTGGGAGGGGTACAATGTCCATCCATCGCACACCAGGCCAAGGGTTGCTCACAAAATAACCTCCCGTGCAGGCGAACTTCCCCGAGCAGCCAAGCCGGTTCTGGTACTCAGACGAGCGTGAGAGGTTCCTAGAGGGCATAGAAATGTGAGTTGAACACACAGGTGGGGGTGTGATGATTCATCGCGTGTGGTGATTGCTGCTTGCTAACGGTCGTGTGGCCGCACAGATTCGGCCAGGAGGATATGGGCCTTGTGGCAGCGTTTGTGGGCACACGAACTGTGAAACAGACGAAAATGCACATGAACAGACGCGGTGTGGACGAAAGGTGACATTGGGGAATGCTGGATGAGAGGATGGTGTGCGTAGGCCGCAACAACAAAAAACCAAAACACACACATGAACAAGTTCATCGCTATTGTGCTGCTGGCCCTGTGCGCCACTGCATTCGCCATCGATTCCGCCGAGGACCGCTGCTGAGATCACCGCCAGGTAGGTTGTTCACGCCACCAAGGCTGCATGGGAGGATTTCTCCGAGCAGCGGCCGCATTTTCCCCTCTCGAGCGCACCCTCCGGCCTGCAGAAGCAGTGTTGTGACGCGCATCGGGTGTGTATGCATGGCGACGGCGTGTGCGCACGTGTTTCTATGCATGCACGGCATCCACGGTGCTGCTAGCATCGTGGGAGGCCCGAAAAATGTGCGCTGCGCTGGCAAAAAAAAGGGCACGAAAAAAAGGAGGGATGTGGAAAAAAATGCGACTCACACAACAACGCGCACTCACAGCGCTATGGAGGCCCCCATGACCGCTACTGAGGAGATGACCGCCGTGGAGACCCCGGAGGTTGAGGAGGAGGAGGAGGCTGAGCCCGAGGACTTTGAGGAGGAGGAGCCCGAGACTGAGGCTGAGAACGAGAGCGAGGGTGAGGTCGAGTCCGAGGAGTCCGAGGCCGAGGAGGCTGAGGAGCCCGAGAGCGAGGTCGAGTCTGAGGAGTCCGAGGCCGAGGAGGCTGAGGAGCCCGAGAGCGAGAACGAGAGCGAGGCCGAGGAGGAGCCCGAGGACTCTGACGACGAGGAGTCTGAGATCGAGGGCTCGGACTCTGAGGAGGAGCCCGAGAGCGAGAACGACAGCGCTGAGGAGAACGAGGAGGACAACGACGCCGCCGAGGTTGAGGACTCCGAGGTCGAGGCTACTGAGGAGCCCGAGGAGGAGATGCCCGAGAGCGAGGTCGAGAGCGAGGCCGAGGAGGAGCAGCCCGAGGAGGCTGAGGAGACTGAGGAGGCTGAGGCCGAGGAGGAGCAGCCCGAGGAGGCTGAGGAGGAGGTTGAGTCCGCCGCCGAGCCCGAGGAGACCGAGGAGGAGGAGGAAGCTGAGGAGCCCGAGGAGGAGGTTGAGTCCGCCGCTGAGCCCGAGGAGGCTGAGGAGGCTGAGGAGACCGCCGCCGAGGAGACCGAGGACGAGGAGTAATTCTCCTTGTGGTCGCACACTCCACATCTTGCTTCATTTCTGAGCAATCCGGGTGCCCCTTTCGTTTGAGCGCGTCCGCGTAAAATGCGGCGCTGCCTCGGGACGGGCAAAAACAAAAACTGAAATCATCATCATCACCACATGGCGTTTGTTTTGCTTTCCAAACAACACTATCTATGCCACCGCCTTTTGGATCTGCTTCTCCCGCTCCGCAAGAATGCGTGCAGTGCGCTCGCGGTTGACGGTGGACTGCCGTTCGCGCCAATCACGCTGTCTCCTGCGCCGTCGCTGATGCTTGGCCAAGGATGAGGCACGTGCACGGCTGTGACGGAAGTAGGCCTGTGCAAGCAGCCCCACAGGACAAATGACAAGGCCGGCAATGTCGAGGGGACTGGCAGAGGCAGCGTCGTTGTGCATGACGAGAGGCCAGGCCATGAGGCCTCCTGCAAGGGACATGGCCAGAGCATGCACCAACATGCTCATTGTCAGCTTGCGAACACGCATGGCAAAGGTGAACATGATGGTAAAGAGGGTGTAGAACACGGCGCGGACAATCAACCAGCCCAGCAGCGTGCCACACCGGTCTCCTGGATACACATCGTGACCCAAGAGCACACAACGTGTGGAGTTGGCCACGTGATCGAGCACCTGAGACCAGGGCACGCGATCAAAGACGACGGTGGGCAGGAACACAAAGCCGATGAGCAGCTGGCAGGCAGTGATGGTGGTCCACAGTTGCAGCTCGTCCACACGCGTCAGTTCGACGTTTTGTCGCAGAAAGCTGAAGCTGAGTGCCAAGGGCACGGCAGAGGCGAGGACAGTCAGGGCGCTGAGCGAACGATTTGAGGCCCAGGCAACCTCCAGGTCGCCCAAGAGCACCAACCCGATGCCCAGTAGCACCATGGCAATGGCTGCGTAATGCAGTGGACGATAGCTTCGCCTGAGTAGGACCACCGAAGTGGCTGTGGACAGCGGGGCGGTGATGGCCAACATGACCACCATCTGGATGCCCGAAAGGGCGCCGCCCGAGTTGCCGAAATTGAACAGCAGATGGGCAAAGCAGACGAGGAGTCCCATGACCATGGCTTTGCGCAGAGGCATTTTGGTGGCCTGCCATTGCTCCTCAGGAGCCACGAGGCGTCGCAGGAGGCGCAGGACGGCAAGGACCACCAGCGTGAACAGGGCCTGGAATTGCGTCAGTTCGAAGGAGTAGTTTTCCATCAGGATGCCCACCTTTTTGTAGGAGACGTATTGTGTGGTTTGCAGCAACACAAGCAGCGGAACGAGAAGCCAGTTGTTTGTCAGCCGCGTGTTCAGCTGCCGCTGCAACACGCCCGCAGGCGTCTCGATGGGCAACCGTCCGCTCATCAACGACGAGCTGCTGTCCAACAGCGGCGTGCGCATCAGCGAGTGTTCGTTGCTGCGCACCGAATACGCCGTGCTGGCCACGCTGTACCCGTACTCCGAAGGTGTGCGATCACTGTGCGACGACGACGCCTGTCCCCCGCTTGCCACACGGTCCAACATGTCTTGGGTTACTGCCAGCCCATCCTCGTCGCTCATGGAAAACCCTCCGTGGGCGTACACCAGCTCGTCGTCGTCGTCCTCGTCCTCCTCGTCGCTCACCAGCCGCCTGTGGAAACCCGTGTTGGACGGCGTCCACGTTATGAAGGCCTCCCGGTCGGTGACGCTCGATGGGATCGTCGACTGGTCGTCATACGAGTTTTCTGCATAATTTCCCGGCGTTGTCGGTGTCTGCGGCGTCTCGGAACTGAGATCGGAGCCGCTCACTCCCTGGATGGAGCCCACCAGCATGCTACGCTTCCCCGTGTAGCTGCTGTACGCTTCCAGAAACGCGTCGTCCGAGAGGGCCGTGTCGATTTGGCCTTGGAAATCGCCTTGCATGCTTTCCGTATGTGTGTGTGTGTGTGTGTGTGTGTGTGGCTGTGAGCGGGATGGCAAAGCAGCAAACACTCTGGTCTCTCAGGCGCAGCGAATTGCATTCATGCATTCATGTGCACAGTCGCACGCTGTCATCTGCCATTGTGTGATCCCTGCCTGGCATCAGCAAAGCAATTTCAAACATGCACATGGGCACACAACCAAAAAAACTCCACGCCATGTCCTCGTCCGAGTCGTCGGAAAGCACAGAGGCCAAGTCGCATGTGCCCACACAGGACCTGTCGGCGCTGCCGGAGGAGGCACAGAAGATGGCACTCAAGGTGATGCCGACGTCGCTGAGTGAACTGGAGGAAAACAGCAAGAAGATCGAGCAGATTGCGGCGTGGGTGGACAAGTCGTGGAGCAAAAACCCAGGCGACGACACCGTCAAGAGCAAGGCAGAGGTGAGAGAGAGCAGCAAGAGGGACACACACACACACACACACACACATGCCACACACACGCACACACACATACACACACATGCACCGCACATTGCCGCACGTGGCCGTGTGGCAAAAAGCAGAAACTGACTCGTTTGCGGCGCGACAACGGGACTTCAGGGCTTCACCTCGGGCGCGCTACAGAACGTGGCCCTGCACATCCACACCATTTCCACACACATGACGCAGTTTCTTCTCATGCAAACCAACGAACTGGACCGCATTGACGTCAATCTGAAGGCTCTGCGAAGCGTACGTGGGTCGCCAAAAGTTGGGCGGAGAGGCTGCGCTCTTTCAAGGATTTCCCCTCTCGACGCTGCCTTGCGCGTCCCAGTCGCTCACACGCCCCACCGACACTCGCACACACCGCACAGCGTATGGACGCCAACCAGGCCTACCTGGGAGCAAAGGGCCTGAAGGAGACATACCGCTCGCAGCCCGATAAGAAGGGCGAGAAGCTCAAGCAGCTCAAGGGCAAGAAGGTGCCGGACGAAGTGCTGCGCGCAAAGGAGTTTAAGGACGGCAAGCTCAACTTTGATTCCATCAACAACATCGGCAAGACCAGGGTCAAGGTCAGCAAGTCCACAGCCTCCTCCTCCTCCTCCTCCAAGAAGGCGAAGGCGACAAAGAAGGGCAAATCCAAGAGGCGTGCCGATTCGGACGACGACTCGAGCGAGTATGAGACAGACTCTGACGACGACAGCTCCGACGAGGAGGAAGAGGAATGATTGCCTTTTCCGCTCTCCTCATGCACACACACACACACACACATGGACACACAACACAACACACAACACTTCAATCAAAAATGCCCATCGTTTGCCAGTTTCGCTTCCATTTTCTACTCTGCTCACCCAGAGCCAACCGCAACCATCGTCGTCCAATTCAAGCAGCGACTACAGTCAACGCGACGCCCAAAACGCGCATGCTGTTCAGGATGCTGAGGACGTCGACGGCCTCTTGCAAAAGGGCACCGTGGAAGGGGACGATGTAACCGAAGGAGGCAATGGCCATGAGGATGAGAGAGAGGCCAATGCCTCCAAAGGCGGTGACGGAAGCAATGGCACGTACGCGTTGGCCCAAGTGAACCAGCTGGGCCACCTTTGTGATCTGGTCGGTGGCAATGACCACGTCTGCAGAGGCCGATGCCAGGGAGTCACGCGTGGCAATGGCCACCCCCAGCGTGGCTTCACGCAGGGCCAGGGCGTCGTTTGTGCCGTCACCGACCATGAGGACGCGGCAGCCGTCGTCCTGTTGCAAGGAGCGCACAAGTTGGACCTTGTCGTCGGGCAAACACTCTGCGTACCACTCGTCAATGCCCACCTGGCCTGCCACACGCTCCACCGTGCTGCTTGTGTCACCGGACAGGAGCACGATGCGACGTACGCCGTGCTGACGCAGCTGGCTCACGACGGCGGCGCTCTGTTCGCGCACCACGTCCTCAAACAACATGAAGCCCAGCAGTTGGTGGTCCAAGGCCACATATGTCACCAGCGCCTGTGCGCCCACCTCTGACGACTCTGCAAACACGTCCACCTCGCTCACGTCCACTCCGAGCGATTCCATGTAGTTGCGGCTGCCGATGTGCACGGGGTGGTAGGTGTGGAACGAGCCCGAGCGCGTGCGTCCCTTGTCAGCGCCCTTGTCGGCTGCCATCTCGCTTGCTGCTTCTGCCGTGTCACTTAGGCTTGCGTCGCCACTCTTGTCCAACGCCTGTTCCACCCCCATGTGGATTTCCGCCGAGACGCCGTAGCCCTCGTGTTCCTCCACATTGCGAGTGGCATACACGTGGTCCGACTCGCGTACAAACGCACTGGTGATGGCCTTGGCCAGAATGTGGTCGGAGAAGCACTCCACACTCGCTGCCACCTGCAACACCTTGCTCTCACTGAACCCGTAGTTCACGCTGTAGGTGTGGGTCAACTCTGCCGCGGCCACCGTCAATGTGCCGGTCTTGTCAAACACCACCGTGTCACACACGCCCACGGCCTCCATTGCGGTGCCACTCTTGACGATGATGCCGTGACGCGCAGCCAGCGCAATGCCAGCCACCATGGCCACCGGCACACCGATGATCAGCGGACACGGCGTGGCACAGGAAAACACAGCCAGGGCCCGTTGCCAATCCTGGCCCGCGGCCTGGAAAGCCACACCTGCCAGAAAGACGGTGAGGGGTGTGAACAGCGCTGCATAACGGGAGGCAATCTTTTCGATGCTGGACTTTTTCTTGAGCGACTTTTTCAGGTCGCTTTGCAAGCGTGCGTACGTGCTGTGCGGCCATTGGTTGTCCGTACGCAGCACGACGGGATGGGTCAGGTTGACGGAGCCGGAAAGGACGCATTCGCCCTGGGCAACGACCTGGGGCAACCCTTCGCCGGTCATGCGCGACACATCCATCAGTCCTGTCGCCGACTCCATTGTGGCTTCGACAAGCACCATTTCACCCGGTTGCACCAGCAGATGGTCGCCCACGTTGACCAGGGCAATGTCCACACTCTCGCTGTCGGCGTGGAGATCGCCCGTGGCCAACCGCTTCACCACCCGCTCCTTGGTTTCCAGCAACGCCCGCAGATTGCGTCCCGCACGCGCCACCGCGTACGCCTCCAGTGTCTCGCCGCCCGTCAGCATGATGACAATGACCAGCGAGGTGTACCGGTCGCCCAGAAAGTAGCCCACCGACAGCGACAGCAGAGCGATGAGGTCCACGTCAAACTTGCCCTCCAGCAACTCGCTCACTGTGTCACCCAGCAATGGGATGCCCGTGAGCAGCACTGCCCAGCCAAGAAGCTGTTCTTCCCATTCCACACGCCCCTGCGCACGAAACACCAGTGCCGCACACATCACCACCAACGCCCCCACCGGCACCATGCCCTCCCGCACCATTTCCGGCAGAAAGTCCAGTGTGCCACTCGTCCTGTTATTACACCCGGGGCACCACAAGTGTGGATCAGCATACGTGTCAGCAGCGGAGGGGGGAGGGTCGTGTGGCACAAAAAGAGGCCTTGGGTGCCTCCCTGTGCCCAGTGCACACACGCACACACACAGTCGCTGGGACACATGGAAGCGCACACCATACACGTACCATGAAACCAGGAAGGGTGACAAACACGTCACCACAATAATCAATGCAGCCACTTGCATGTGCTGCTCGTCAAGGAGGGACAAACGAACAAGATCGACGGCCAACAACGCCAAGCCCAGCAAACCCAGTCCCAGCACTGCCAGACGGACTCCTCGTTCAATTTGCTTCAGTGTGTTCGATGGTACAGTGGCTGAACGCTGTGTGTGCGATGCGGCCACCGACGAGGACGACGTGCGCCGTCCCTTGGCCCGTCGTCGCCGTTCCTTTCCCGGGCTGCCCGGTGCCACGTCGCTGCTTTCGTCTGCAGACAGCAAAGGCGCGCGTTTTCGACGCTCCAGCGTCGATTTCAGCTGTGCCGGCCCCCACTCGGATGCACTCATCCGTGCTTGCTTTTGTGTGCAGAGAGGTGAGAGTGAGGGATGCCTGTGCGAGTTTGTGTGGGACTCGGAGCGCACCGCACCCCCAACACACCCCACACACATGCACTCATTCCTCCACTCCTCACCACCTGAATGCAAGAAGTGTGTTCCCCCTCCCCCCTCCCCCCCCTTTCTCCCGGTTTGCGAGGTTGCGCAGCAGCAACCAAATCAAAACATTTCCCGATGTCGATCGTGAAGGAACTGCGCGACCTGCTTCGCAGCGAACCATGGAACAGGGACATCTCCTTGGTGGAGTTTTCCGAACTCAAGAGCCATGCGCTGCTGCAGTTGCTCAACGACATTCTCACCGAACTGGACTCGGACATGGCCAAGGACGTGCGCGACGAACAGGCTGAAGAAACCGCGGAACGCCTTGCCCGATTTGCCCTCGTCCTCAACTACAAACCGGGCGTCGACCTGTATGTGTGTGCCTTTCCATCCCAATCCCCCCCCCCCCACACACACACACACACACAAACATGTTTGTGTGCGTAGCTATCACACACATTGTGTACTCACCGATTCCTCTTCTCGCGCAGCGTCACCTTCCAGCAGGCGCTGGCCGCCGCCGACAAAGACACCATCTATGCCATCCTGCGCTTCGTGCTCACCAAGTTTGACGATCTCAAGAAGCGCGCGTACCTGGCCAAGTTCCTTGCCCCCATCGACGTGCCCGATGAGTACTTCCAGGACGAAGGTGAGCCACACTTTTGGCGGGTGTGCGGAACAAACGGCCGAGCGTTTTTTTTGGCGCGCGATCAACTCACACCGCCCCGCGGGACGCCCTACAGGCGTGCTCATGGCCTTTGAGACGTTTGAGGAGCTGCGTCGTGAGTTTACGGTGGTGCATAGGCAGCTGACGAAGCTGCGCAAACATGCGAACGACCCCGAGGAGACCAAGGAGAAGATCGGCGCGTTGGAAGCCGAACGCGAGCAGCTGGAATCCAAGATTGGCAAATTGCGCAAACGCATCGAAAGCAACGAAAGGTTCGAAGACCTGTACGAAGTGACCAGCATGCTGCGCAAGGAGCAGCAGAAGGAGCAGGAGATTGCCAACAAACTCAAGACGCAAAAGATGCTGTTGCTGCAGGCAGACCAAAAGGTCCAACGTCTCAAAGCTCGCCTTCACAGTGTGCAAACGGCACGTGTGGGCTCGGGAGGCCCCATGGCCCTGTTCAACCGCCTGTCGGAAGAGATGAAGCGCAACGCGTTCCTTGCCAGCGACAAGCTGCCCAAGGACATTGAAGACAAGAAGCAAAAGGTGGAAACGCTGCAAAAGATTGTGGATATGCCCAGCGTGACCGAGTCCGACCTTGAATCGCTCCATCGCGACTGCCTGGCGTTGAAAAGCGAAATTAGCGCCATGGAAGAGAAGCGCGCTCAGGCACGCAACACAGAGGACGACACCCTCTCGCTGCTGCGCCAACAGACACAGTCGGTGCAGATGAACAAGCAACAGGCGGCCAACAAGCTTTCCCATCTGCAGGACGAGAAGCTCAAGCTCGAGCAGATGGTTCGCCACAAGGAGGATTCGATGCAGCAGTATGCAGGCAGCGATGTAGGTGACACGTGTGGGGAGAGCAGGATGATGAGCAGGATGGTATTGACATGCAAGCGCACTCACACACATCGCAGATGCCGCGTGGAGCCGATTTCGAGCGACAGATTGTGCAGCTGAAGCAGAAGCGGGACCTGTGGACCAAGATGTCGTCGGAGCTGGGCCAGCTGAACACAGAAAACAAGATTGCGAGCAACACGATCGAGGTGCTCAAGACACGCTGCGACAACGTGGAGGAGGTCCTGCGGAAGCTGGAAGAGAAGCACGGCGTGGTCGGGTACATGGCCACACAGCAGCAGCTGGAGAAGCTGAGCGAACAAAAGGCACGCGCAGACATGGCCACGGGGGAGGCACTCAAGGAGTACTCAGAGGTGGTGAAGAACCTGAACGCAGAGATCCTGGAGCGCAAGTCGACGCTGGCCCCGCAGATCAAGGAGCTGCGCGCCATGCGCGAGTACTTCCAGGGTGTGGACGCAGAGTATCAGGAGAAGAAAACGACGTACGAAAACCTGCGTGCGGGCTGGGACGCGGAGCTGAGCAAGTTGCAAGAGGAGCTGAACCAAAGCGCGTCGGAGAGTGCGCGCGAAGAGAGCGCATACCACATGCAGCAGGCAAAGAGCGTGGAGCTCAGCGTGCACGCTGAACGCATTGCCGACGAGGCACGTGCCAATGTGGGCGAGAACCGCGTGTCGGACGAGTACAAGACGCACAAGGAGCACTACGAGACGCGTGTGCGCGAACTCGAGTCGCTTGGCAAGGCGCTCCTCATCCAGAAGCGCGAGATCCAATCGTCGTACCAGCACAACCTGCAGCAGAAGCGCATGTTTGAGGATCTGAAGAAGCTCATGGACAAAAAGGTGGAGTGCCAGCAAAAGGCACTCGACGAGATGAACAACATGACCATGTTTGGTGGAGGCGACATGTGGGGCGGCAACGGGTATGGCCGTGGCATGGGTGCCGGTGTGGATGCACTCATCCTGTGAGCAGCAGAAAAGTCACGGGGAGGGGAAAGGAATGCACTTCATTCAGTCATTGATCTGTGCTCTGTCGCGTGCTTCGCGTGCTCAACGTCGCCACTCCCGAAAACATGCTTGCAGACGAGTCTTGCTTCTGCAACATGCCAGGTCCACCCATTGGTCTGCGGATGGGCTCGGGTGAGAGTCTGGTATACCGTTTGGCCATTGGCACCTGCCCGCCTGCAACGAGTGAGGACAGACGAGACCCGATGACCTGTGTGTCCCCGTTGTTGTTGCCTGTAATGGACTCGCTCGCATCTGCAGTGTGTACTGTGTGCGAATGGTCGTCGTCGTCGGTGGTGTACTCCGTGTCTACGGTCATCTGCCGCTCGAGAAGATCCAGATGGACGGTGGTGGAGCTGGTGGGCTGCAAAAGACCATCGGCCGCCGTCGTTGTTTGTCCTCTCGCTGTCGCTACCGGTGTCTGCGCCCAGCGAAATGTCGTCGTCGACCCCCAGCAGCGGACTGCCGCTGTTGAGATTGCGCAAGCTCTGGTGACGAATCATCCCAGCACGTGAGCCCCCACGTCCGTCCATGTCGTCCGACGAGCCGTCGCTCATCATGCTCACGCTGTTCACCAGCACGTTGTCATCCTGGCTGCCGATGGTCAGCGCACGCTCGCGGCGCTGACGCAACGACACAATCGAATCGATGCTGACGCCCCCTCGGCCTTCACCCAGGTGCGACATGCGACCCACAGCCACAGAGGAGCGACGTGCACCTATGGGCCCCGCACGCGGGCCATCGCCACCACCTGCTGCTTCTGCCACCGCGGGCGTCGGAATGAATCCGCTCCCAAACCGACGCTGCACGCCACCGCGTTGCATCCCTGCGTCGCGCAAACGCGCTGCAGACGCCACGTGTTTGCTGAAGCGCACGTCTACGTCATGCTCATCTGCCTCACTCACGCCCACACCGCCTGCCTCGTCGTCGCCATACACGCCGTCGTCGTCATCATCATCATCATCGTCGTCGTCATCATCGTCGTCGTCGTCGTCGTCTTCATCGTCCACCATACCACCCACAGTCCCACCACCGTGCATCACCCGTCGTGTGGCCGCGCTCACACCTGCATTTCCTGCCTTGTGGGCAGCATCCCATCGTTGCTGCTGCTTTTGTCGCTGCACGGCCGCACTCGGTCGTGGTTTTCCGCGTGTGGTGTTGACCCCCCCACCGCCGCCTCCCATGGCCATGGGGATTGCAGACGAGCCGCCCAACATCTGAACCGTGCGTGCTTGCAACGATCGCGGTCCCGCCGTGTTGCCTCGTTCAGCCGTCGCTGCAACGTCGTCTCTACCCAACACAGCGCCCGGTGCCGTGTGGAGTAGGGCTCCCGGCATGCCTCCTCCTGCGTGTTCAGCGCCTGTTGGGCTGTTCCCGTAACGGGGTCCTGCCGCAGGCGAACGAGACCGGCGTCCCGACGCGGTAGACGGTGCAGTCAGACCTTCCTTGGACAACCGCTCCTGCTGAAGCACGTACAGAAGTTCCGTCTGGTCGACTTCGATCTTTTCGATGTACGGTCTGCGGTAGTACAGGAGGATTTCTCCGTACTCATGCTGCAGTTGCAGCAGCAAGGGCACCACCTTGCCCTTGAGCAGCACCAGCTTGCGGTGGAACAGTCGTCGTTTGCGCTCTTCGTCCAGTCGTCCTCGCGACGAGCCCATGAGACGTCGAGGATCCGATGCCACCCGTTCAAACTCGGTCAGCTCCTCCAGCACCTCCTCACGCTTCGCCACCCATTTGCTGGCGTCCTCCCACAGCAGCAGCTCCTTGTTCATGTGTGCCAGATTGTCCGGCTTGCTAAACTTCAGCGCCATCTGAAGCTTTGTGTGCGAGCTCGATCCCAGCCGCTTCCACACCACATTCAGCCGGTCTTGCAGCATGCCCCGGAACTTGTTCAGTTGTTCAATGTACGCCGGTGACATCTCCTCGGGCTCCTCTTCCTCCGCCTTGCCGCCACCCTCGTTGCCCTTCCTTCCAGGCGACGCAGGCAGGTCGGGGGTCTGTGCGGCTGCCATGCGTGCCAACGCTTCGTCCTTGTTGCCTCCACTCTCCCGCCGGTTGTCCTCCTCGCTCCCGTCGTCGTCCTCGTCGTTTTGCATCGACAATGAACGCCGGTAGCTTGCAAACGACATGCTGACTGTGCCCGATGGTGCGTCTGCACCACCCCCGCCGCCTCTACTTCGGTTCTCGTTGCCATCCTCACGCGAGTGGCCCGACAATCGGCGCTGCAATTGCCGTTCCGTCGAATCTGCACCGCTGCCTCCCACACCCAGCTTGCCATCCTCCCCACCGCCTTTTCCTCCCTTGCCAGCCTCTGCTTCGTCGTCGGCGCTGCTCTTGCGTGCAGGGCGGATCACCTCGGGCACGCCCGTGAAACGTCGTGCGAACCCTGCCACCATGCCCGGTTGCCTCCCTTCCTCTTCCTCGTCGTCGCCACCACCCACACCCTTGCCCGCCTTCCTCCCCTTCCTTCCCTTGGGTGACATCGGCGTCCCGTCGCCGCTGCTGCCGGTCTCCTGCAACGACTTGAGCGATTGGCTCAATGACAGGCTGCGTCCGACCTCTCGCTGCACAGTCGACGTGACCGTGCGCTTGGCGGTGCCTGCATTGCTGCTGCTACTGCCTCCGCCGCCCTTTTTGCTTTGGAAGGCGATGCGCAGCGCGTCGGTGTCCTGCTTGAGTACGTAGGCCACAAAGTCGCGTGCTCCCAGTCCGCCCCTGTATCGCCTGTGACGTGCCATGATGTCCACGTCCGCGCCCAGGGTCACCTTGGCTGTGGTCAGTGGCGGAAAGTCGCTGTGCAGCGGCTTCAGGAAGGTTTGCTCGTCGGCCTCCAGGACAATCTCAAACAGCTGCTGGATGCGCTTGACGTTTGTGAACTTGTTCTCGACGGCGGCCAGGAACTGGGCAGTCTTGAGTTGGAAGTCCTGGTCGTGGGTGCCCTTGGCCATGCGAATCTTCATCGGCACCACCACTTTGGAGATGCGCGGAGAAACGCGTGACTCAGCCGCGCGCGCGGCTTGCACACGCGTCACCTGCTGGTGCTTGAATGTCGACGGAAACTCGCTCTGGATGTTGCGTAGCACCTCTTCCGGCACATCCGACTCTTTCATCTTGCGTTTCACATCGCCCTCTAGGTAGAACAGGAAGCGTGCGTTTTCCTCCTCCAGCGTGCTTTTCGGATTCAGCTCGTCCGTCAGGTTGTTCATCATCTTGTCGTACTTCATGTGAGGGATGTACTTGAGTCCCACCCGTCGTGACACAGACACCTGATGCTTGGCCTCGTCGATAGTCGCATATTTGGGTGTCGTACCGCTTCCGGACGTCTTGAGCGTCGAGGACGTCGATCCCGACGACGATCCCGACGACGACGAGCCTATGGCGGCGGCGGACGACAAGGTTGATGCGCGTGTGCCAGTGGGCACCCAAGGCGAGGCCGCCTCGGACTGCTGCTCCTCCTCCTCGACACGCCGCCTGTCCTCGTCCAGCATGTTTTGCAAGTCGTCAAAGTCCATCATGATCTCCTCCACCATGATGGGCACCTCTTTGCCTTCCGGATTGATCTCGCGCAACAGCGGTTCCTGGTTGATGATTTCTTGGATCAGCCTCATGTCTTCCTCGTCTCCGACAAACTCCAGCGGCGCATTGCCCAGCTCCTCGTTGCTGGGCAGAATGTCGCTCCAGTCGCGAGCCCAGGCACCGATACGCGACGCCCCGCGGATAAACTCGCGCTGTTCCAGCCGGATCAGCTCTGCGCGTTCCACCGGATTCATCATCTCCCGCTTCTGCCGTCGTTCCTCATCCTCCATCAGTGCATGCCTCTCCGCCTCCATGGTCGGCGTTGGCGACTGCAAATGGAAACTGAGGATCGAGTCTGGCCGCGTGGTTGTGTTTCTCTTCCGTCCACGTGCGCCGCCACCTCGTCGGCGGCCCTTGCCCGTCGCACGTCCGCCGCGACGTCCGGCCTTGCCACCCTTTGTCACACGCACGCGTTTGTTGTTGCTGTGGCCACCCTTGCCGCCCTTGCTACTGCTTGTGCCATCCACCTTTAGCGTGTCTGTGCGTCGTTGCTGCTCGATGCTGAATGGCTTTCCCGTATCGTCGTGCACCGTCACACTTCGTTCTGATGCGGCCGATGTTGGCCGTGTCTGTTTCTGTTTCTGAGATGCCTCGGTGGCACTGGTGCTCGGTGTTGGTTGTGCAACGACGTCGTCCACCTTTGCGTTCTTCTCACTCTCCACTGTGCCCCCCTTCTCGTGTTTCCCTTCCTCCTCCGTGGCCTGCGTAATCGTGACTGACGGTGGCGCTGGCAGAGGTCGTGTGGGCGGCGGGGGCAGAGGCATCGACGGTGGAATTTGCGCTTTGGCCTTGGCCTCCTCCTCGGCCTTTGCTTTTGCTTCCGCTTCCAGCTTGGCTTTGGCCTTTGCCTCTGCTTCAGCCATGGCAGCAGCAGCAGCGGCAGCCTCTCGCTTTTTGCGCTCCTCCTCCTCCTCACGTTCCTTCTTTGCCAACGCCTGCTTCTTGAGCTCCTCTTGCCTGGCCTCTTCGGCTTCCTCCTCCTCCTCCACCGTGCGGCCTGCAGGGATGGTCACTGCTCCCGGTTCACCCTCCAGGCCCGGCACAGGCTCCAGGCCCGGCAGCAGATCGTCGTCAAAGTGGAACGTTGAGGCCACGCGAGGTGCGATGCGCACGCTCAGGTTCTTCCGCCTGCGCTTGCCCTTGGTCAACCCACCCCCTCCTACGGCGTTGACTCTGGTGACGCCCGACAGGACGGGCTTGTCGTTCACCACCTCTGATTCGGTCGTGCCCGACGTCGAGCTGGAGCTTTCGGTGCGCGACATGCCCAGCATCTGCTTGAGATCCTCGGCGGTGCGTGCTGACGGCGCCCCCTCAATGATACTCTTGATTCCCTGGCGTTCAAACTGCAGCGAGTCGTCCAGGAGTTGCTTGCGTGCCTGTTCCTCGGCAGCCATCTCGGCGTACATCTGCTCCAGCACCTGTGCGCGGATGGCTTCGATGTCGATCTTGCGCTTCAACTCCACCCGCAACATGGATTGGACACGCGCCTGATTCACGCTGCTGTCAAAGATCAGGTTCTGGTCCAGCTTCTTCTTGCGTGCGTCAAACTTGCGCGTTACCTCTGCACGCTTACGAATCACCTGTGCCATCACACGCCGCTCCAGCTCTGCGTTCTGTTCTGTGCTGAAGCCCCGTTCGGTGAAAAAGTCGTGCCTGTCTGGCAGCGACTCACCCTGCGCCACCACCTCGTTCATGAACTGCGAAATGAAATCCTGCTTGTCTTGCAGCGACATCCCCGGCATGTCCTGCACCTCTGCCACCAGTGTTTGTACAATGTCCTCCACAAGTGCGCTGTTCAGTCGCGACTTGCTCCCAGAGCTCTTGTCTCGCTTCTTCCGCGAGTCCCGCTTGCCGCTCGAACGCTCCGACGCAGACGTTCCTCGCGACGACGACGACCCTGTGTGTTTTGGCGTCCATGTCTCTCCGTGTGAGTGCGTGGTGCGTGGTGCGTGGTGCGTGGTGGTGATGGCTCATGGTGCTGTGTGTGTGTGTGTGTGTGGGAAGGGAGAGTGGGGTGGAGGTGTGTGGGCATCCACTCACCTGCTTCCTTGTTGGACTTTTCTCGCTCTTCCTGTGGGTGTCGCGTGTGCATGTGTGAAGCCTGCGTGTCAGTGTCTGTGATGCGTCTAGAATACACACGCGGTAGGAATTGGCCCAAGAACGGTCGCAATGAGCCGCAGGCGCCGATCGAGGTGGGGACCAGCGAGCCGCGCAACGGCTCGCCGCGGCGGGGACGTACAGTGTAGGCGTCGAGGCTCTTGACGGGCTTGAGATCAAAGAGGTCGCGGCTATCGATGTTCTGGTACCTATGTTCAAGGTCGCGTTCCATTTCGGATTTGCCCAGCGTGGACTGGAGGTTGCGTGTGCCCAAGGGTCGGCCTTGGGAGTCGCGAGGCGTGGCCTTGCCCTGACGCGAGGTGGTGCGCATGGCCAGGGCACTACTGCGCTTTCCCGCTGTGTACACAAAACCCGTGCGGCTCTTGATGGGGAAGCGGAATGCATCCTCCTCCGACATCGCACAGAATGGGCCCCCGCAGTGTTTGGCGGCGAGGCCGCAGGCACCCGAACCTGCGACATTGACATGGACACGACTACACTGATTGTGGTGATTGTGGTTGTGGTGGTTGTGGCACTCTTCATGACCATGGGTGGTGGTTCGAAGCTGGTGTCGAGCAAGCCCGGCGACGCCGTGTTGCTGGTCGGCGCGTGCGGCTCGGGCAAGACGCAGCTCTTCTTCAGGCTGCGCGACGACCAGACTGTGACCACACACACGTCCATGGAGGAAAACGACGAAACGTTTGTGCCTGTGCAGCTCAAGGCCAAAGGAAACAACACAAAGACGCAGGTGGTGGATTTTCCGGGTCATCCTCGATTGCGTCCGCAGCTGAACCAATTTCTGCCCCTGGCCGGCGTGGTGGTCTTCTGCGTGGATTCAGTGTCGTTTGTGGACGACAAAAGTGCGGTGGCAGAGTAAGTGGCGAGGGTGAGGCAGGTGTCAGCAAGTGTGCAGAGCCGGAATGGGAGGATCATTGGAGCTGACACGTGGCGGCGTGCTCGGGCGACACCCACTCTTCCGCGCAGCCTGCTGTATGACCTGCTGGTGGAACCGCGTGTACAGGATAGCAAGGTGCCGCTGCTGGTGTTTTGCAACAAGGCAGACCTGAAAGAGACGGCCAAGAAGCCGTCGTACATTTGCAAGAGCCTGGAGAAGGAACTGGAGGAGTTGCGCAAGACCCGCACCTCGTCCATGGCCTCTCTGGGCGGCGAGGAGCAAACGCAGCAGCGGAGGATCGGCAAGGAGGGACAGGCGTTTGAATTTGAGCACCTGGACAACCCTGTGCATTTCCTGTCGGGGTCTGCTCTGGTGCAGAACGGCGTTGACGACTTGATCGCCGCGGTGGGTGGAGAACTCGGCTGGTTTGGCAGCAAATGAGAGGTGATTTCCCCTGAATATTTCTTCATTGCTTGTGTCTGCCTCTGCAATGTCCCTAGTTGCCACAGCAGCCGCAGTTGTGCTCGAGAGCGTCGAGCTGGGCTTGCAGATGAGTCATCTGCAGCTTCCAGAACGGGCCCAGGGTGGGCAAGCGCTTGTCCGAGCGCAGGGACTCAAACACGTCCATGGACTCGATGAGAAGGAGCACAAGGAGGGTGGCTTGGATGTAGCGACCGTGCTGCTTCTCACGATGCTGGGCAACCAGAGCAAACAGCTCGCTCGTTTCCAGCTGCTCACGCGCCTCTTGGATGAATTCATCGTCCGCACTCTCGGCCATGGCTTTGACACCCAAGTCATTGAGGGAGATGAGCGACACCAGCTGGTCGTCGGAGCAGACGTGCTTGACCAGTGAGACGAGAGAGTCTGCGTTGTCTCCTTCTGCTTCGTCTGTGGGCACGGCCGCAGACACCCATGTCTGACGATCGGTGCTCCACGTGCGAAAGGTGGTGTGCAGTGTAAACAAGGGCGGTTGGGACTCCTGCTGCATGTCCTCGTCTTCAGAGCCTTCAGAGTCGGATGCGGAGGAGGAGGAGGCGCTTTCGCCGTCGCTCGTGTCCAGGTAGATGCTGTTGAAGATAACGACGCCACGTGCACGCCCTGTGGTCGAGTCGAGGTACCCGAGAGCTTCGTGGACGACGCTCAGGTCGACCCAGTGGGCAGGGTACTTGAAACGGGCCACGTCGAGGATGAGCACCTTGTCGGTGTCCTCATCGTAGCCGCCAATGGGAGAGAAGTGGCCATCGCCGGTCTGTCCCAGGGCCTTGCGGCTGTAGGAAATAACCATGGGCATGTTTGTGTGGGAAACACAGGCTCGGACGAGCGTGCGGAAGTCGTCGACGGAAAGCTGGTCGCCGCGAAAGGTGCGGATGGTGGGTGCACGGTTGCAGCGTGCCAGGCATGCAAACTCGTCAAAGGTGATGCCCTGCTTCTTTGCGAGTTCGAGGCTGACGCAGCAGTCGAGAAACTCTTCGGCAAACCAGCGCCAAGGCCCCTTCCACACGCGCTCGGGGTCGATGTGGAGGGCGTTGAGCACCATACACAGGGTGGTGAGGCCGCAGAAAGCAGGTTCGGCCTGCGTGAGGAATTGCTGGCTGAGAAGGAAAAAGGACTCCATGTTGCCCTGTGCCAACGCACTTGCAAACAGGCTCTTGCCCTCCTGGCTGCCATACGCGATGCACTTCTCCGGAAGCACACGCTGGTGAAACGATGTGGGCTGCTCAGAGGTGGACATGTGTGCCAGGGGGGGGGGGGTAATGGTTGGATGCGAAGGGGGAGACACAGCAAACCACCAGACAATGCCAGGCATCCAGCACTATCTGTCCCAGGAATGGGAGGCACTGGGAAGCGGACAGTACATTGTGTACTTCTTTGCGCTGCTGGTGCTGTTTGTGATTGGGGTGGTGCTGCTGGGACAGTTTGTGGCTGGGGCACAGCACTACGGCCAGGCGTATGCGGTCGTGAATAGGACGGTGGACGAGGTGTGGGAGATGGTGCACGATGTCAGCAAGCTTCACATGTCGGGAGATCAAATGCGTGCCATGCAGGTGCCCGACCAGCCCGGAGAGGAGCTCAAGGAGTGGCGAGAGGACATGGGCTCGTCGGTGATCACCGTCCGCGTAGTCTCCCAGGACAAGGGCTCCAGCGATACGGACATGCGCATCGTGGAGCGGGTAATGACTGATTCCGAGGTGCCCATGACGGCGCAGGTGACGATCCGCATGTATCCTGTGGAAGAGGGAGCAAAAACGTGAGTTCCCGAAAAAGTTCCCGCGAGCAACAATCGTGTGTATTCGACCCACGACGACTAACACACAGCCCACACGCACCCGACTCGCACACACAGCTTGGTGCACATGTTCCAAAACATCGAGGTGCGCAACGGCACATGGCACGTTCCCCTGTTCCGGTTTGTGCTGTGGATGGGCGGCAAGGACGCAGGCATGCGGCAATATTTGGAGCGCATGCTGAAACTGTGCAAGGGCGAGGGACTCATGCTCGACCCCAAGGACCTGCCGACCGACAAAGAGGTGCTCGAGAGCCTGGCGAAGGAAGAAAAAGGCGAATGAACTTCATCGACCACTCTTGGCGTAGTCGCCAAAGCCACTTCCGCTGCTGTACATGCCTGCTTCTTCCCGAACTGCATCCTCGATGATGTCTGCTTCTGTGTGGAGGCCCTTTAGCCGTAATTTGTGCGCGTAGAGCCGTTTGACCTCCGGCGGTTGATCCTTGAGCTTCCTGAGGAGCTTGTGGCGACTTGCGAGGCGCTTGGCCTGCTGTGCGCGCTTCTCTTGCAAGCGTTGGGCCTTTTTCTTTGTGGACTTGTGACGGTGGATGTCTCCAAGCGGGTCGACGAGCTGTTGCTGCTTCTGCTCGACGGCCTGGCGGATGGTGGAGGACGAGGACGAGGATGAGGATGAGGAGGCACTTGTGTTTTCGCTGTGTGTCTTTAGGTAGAACGGCTTGTTCTTTTCTGTGTCGATGGCAGTCTGGCCAAGGAGAAGATGAAAGCGTCGCAGCTGCTTCTCCGTTTCTGCTCGCTTCCTGGCCTTGGTGCGCTCCTGGTTCTCTTCGTACCCAGCCACGTGGTTGTTTTCCTCCCGTTGAAACAGGTTGATATGTGCAGGCTTGTCCTCGTGGTCGCTGAGGGGGGCGTCGTCGTCGTGACCCGGTGTCTCGCCTTCCGCGCTCACCTTCCGCCTTTTCACAGACGAGCGCAGGGCTTGCATGCGTAGCTCCGACTCTGCCTGTGCCTGTGCCTCCCGTTTGCGCTTCTGTTTCTCTTCATGCTCGCGTTCGTCGCGCTCGATGCGCTCGAGGTTTTCTTTCCGCCACACATGCCAGGACTTCTTTGGCAGGATACTGCACGAGGAGGGTGTCAGTGCATGCAACGACATGAACATGGTGACCGTGGATGCATACTTCATGGGTGGAAACGAGCCTGGAGTGACGACGAAACGTTGAACGGCTTTTGTTTAGATTGGATGTCGTTGGGTCACTCTGCATTGCACAGGCCACAGGCCCAACCACACGCGCTTCACTCTTCTGGAACGCTGAAGCGTAGCTGGAGCAGCGAGTTGTCCTCCACTCTGGGAGAATGGCGTGGCGCGGGAGACACACCTCCTCAGGAAGAACCGCCACGTCCACGACGCAACAGGGGTCCAAACACAATGGCGAGTAGGTACAAACCGGGTTGGCGGCGTAGGTCACGGAGGAGGAAGAAGGCAAAGTAAAGGATGGCGAGGAGAAAGTAGCGAGAGCGGACGAGGAGCACCGTGGAGGCACGCAGCCAGACTGCATCGTCGTCCTGGCGGCTGAGTTGGAAGAGGAGTGCTGTGCTAGCATACTTGCTCAGCATGGCCCATGTGCCTGGATTGCGCGCGTGTTCCAGCAGATCGCGCATGGCCAAGGTGCGATCCTGGCCGTTCAACGACGCCAGGTTGTGTTCCAGGTTGTGTAGTTCTGCGGTGCGTCGCACAGTGTGCATGGGAAGACGCGCAAGCGGGATGTGAATGAGATGAGTGTGAGCACGGTTGTGTCAGTGTCGTTCCGTGCCCCTCGCTCGGCCCAGGGCGGTCGAAGCACCCAAGAGCGCGCGCACCTTCGAGAGAAAGCGATGCATCGTCGCCGTACAGGTGCACAAAGGCCAATGTGGTCAGCCTCTGCACGCTGATGACGCCTTGGGCAGCAAAAGAATCCCACAGGCGCACGGCGTCCTTGGCCACAAGTGAGTAGACGGCCTTGAGGACGCCCGGAACCTGACCCAGAGCGGTGCCGGCAATCTGCAACAAATCCGTCTGCTTGGTGGCCACCACATTGCTTCGCACAACCTGCCTCTCCCCCTCCCCCCGCATGTCCTGGGAGTGAGACGGGGGTGACGAAGACGACGACAAGGGTGGCTGCTGCGGAGTGGATGTGAGGGGCTGCTGCGGGTGACGACGGGACATCGGTGGGTCTGCCTGCGGACAGGGCCCCATTCAAATCACTGCACTCACAGAAACAGCATGTCGTCACGCGACCTGATGGTCATTGGATCCAGCAATGTGGATCACGTAGTCAAGGTGGCCGCCTTCCCCAAGCCGGGACAAACGGTGCACGGGAGCGGTTTTGAAGTGCACTTTGGCGGCAAAGGAGCCAACCAGGCCGTGGCCGCAGCGCTGACCGCAACCAACAACACCCACGTGCGGTTCCTGAGCTGTGTGGGCTCGGACAGCTACGCCGACCAGATTGTGGAGCGCATGCAGGCTGCAGGGGTGGACACCACGCACGTTCGCCGCTGCGAAAACATCACCACCGGCATTGCCACCATTGTGGTGCAGGAGAGCGACGGCGAGAACACCATTGTGTTGACTGCAGGTGCAAATGCCCTTTTGTCGACCGGCGATGTCGAGGCGGCGCAGACAGAGGTGGAGGGCGCTGCTGTGCTCCTTGCCCAGTTGGAAACCAGCGTCGACACAACCGTGCGTGCGTTTGAGAGCAACCCCAACGCCCTGCGTGTGCTCAACCCGGCCCCTCTCACCGAACCACTTGCCAAGGAGCTTCTGGCCTGTGTCGACGTGCTGGTGCCCAACGAAACCGAGCTGGAGGTGCTGTGCGACGGCCAAGTGGACCGTGACAACTTGGTGCAGAGCTCCATGGATTTGGCACAGGCCTTTGTTGAACAACACAAGGATCTGGTGTTGGTGGTCACCCTGGGTGCACACGGTGCCCTGTATGTGGATGCAGAGCGCAGCCTGCACCTGGAAAGTCACGCGGTGCACTCTGTGGTGGACACCACGGGTGCCGGAGACGCGTTTACGGGCAGCATGTGTGCAGTGCTGGCCGACTGTGTGGAGGACGGCCGCGCAAGCATGGAGGACTGGGCCAAGGCCATCGATGTGGGCCAATTCCACGCCTCCATCAGCGTCACGCGCGCAGGTGCACAGTCTTCCTACGGTGACTGGGACAAGACATCGTGAACTGTGTGTGTGTGTTCAACCATGGTCAAACGAGTGTGTGGTGGGAGCAAAATGCAGCCTTGCCTTGATTGTCCAAAGCTGTGCAGCTTGTTCGCTCACTTCTCCTGCGTCGCAATGTAGGCAATGAGGTCAACGACACGGTTGGAATAACCCCACTCGTTGTCGTACCAGGAGACGACCTTGACAAAGTTCTCGTTGAGAGCAATACCTGCGTCGGCATCAAAGATGGACGAGCGGGCGTCGCCGAGAAAGTCGGTGGACACGACCTGATCGTCGGTGTATCCAAGGATGCCGTTGAGCTCACCCTCGGCCTTGCTCTTGATCAGGGCCTTGATGTCATCGTACGAGACCGACTTGGCCAGACGCACGGTCAGATCGACCACAGACACGTCCGGGGTCGGCACGCGGAAGGCCATGCCTGTCAGCTTGCCGTTCAGCTCGGGGATCACAACACCCACAGCCTTGGCAGCGCCAGTGGAGGCCGGGATGATGTTCTGGCCGGCACCACGTCCGTCACGCCAGTTCTGTGCAAGAAAGGGTTGATGGGAAAAACAAACAATGTGTCAGCCGTGTGCGATCCGTGTAGGTCTGCGCATACGCACAAGTGACCTATGTCACCTACCTTGCCGCTGGGGCCATCGACGGTCTTCTGGGTGGCCGTGGTTGCGTGGACGGTGGTCATGAGACCCTCGACGATCTCGTACTCGTCGTTGAGGACCTTTGCGAGCGGAGCCAGGCAGTTGGTGGTGCACGAGGCGTTGCTGATGACAAAGTCCTTGGACGGGTCGTAGGAGGTGTGGTTGACGCCCATGACAAACATGGGGCAGTCGTCGCTGGGCGCGCTGATGATCACGCGCTTGGCACCACCCTGCAGATGTGCACTGGCCTTCTCGTAGGTGCGGAACACACCGGAGGACTCGACCACATAGTCTGCGCCGTTCTTGCCCCAAGGGATGTCCTGAGAGGAGTGGATTAGGCCAACGCGCGCGCACACGTGTCAGCGGTTCACGTCACAGCCGGAATCCTCCCGTCACCCGTGTCACAAAAACTCACCGCAGGGTTGCGCCTGTGTGATGGCAGCGCACGGACGGCACGTCAAAGGTTGCCCCGCGAGGTGGGCGAGCGAGAAGCACGGTTTCGTATGAGTACAGGGCCATGGGTGAGGCGAGGCAGGCCAGAGAGGGTGCAAAGGAAGGTTGGAGAATTTGTGCCCAAAGAAAAAACCGTGTGGCCACACAGCCGCCACAAAACGAAACGTACTCGGCTGACACGGCGATCTCGTTTCCGTTGACCGTCAGCGTGTTCTCGGTGAAGCTGACCTCGCCGTCAAACTTGCCGTGGGTGCTGTCGTAGGTCACCAGGTACTTCATGTACTCCGAATCGATGAACGGGTCGTTGACGGCCACAACCTGCACGTTCTCGTTGGCCAGGCTGGCACGCAGAACCAGGCGGCCAATGCGGCCAAAGCCGTTGATGCCGATCTTGATGGGGCTTCCAGAGGTAGACATGGTGTTGCTTGTGGTGTGGAAAGAGAGTGTCTTTGCGGTGGTGCGCATCGCGCAGCACCAACCAAAAGGTTTTCCACGGCTCCTGCGCGCATGGTCAAGATTTACGTACATTTGCGCGAAAAGACTGTGGGTGTGGAGTGTGGCGAGGGCTCGCAGACTCTGAAGTGGCTGACCAACGTGGCCATTGCTCGTTACGATTCAAGCTACGGCATGGACCTTGGTAAGTTCATGGCGCCGGTACACACCAATCCATTGTCCACACAACAGGTCTGTGTGTGACACAGCCTGCGGCGGAAACTGTTGTCCGGTTGTGCTATGCAGACGGCGCAGGCGACCGTTGCAGGAAGTGTTTTCGCCCCGCACTGCACGTGCTCCTGCGCACGAAAGGGAGGCAATGAGAGATCCTCAAAGAAAAGCAGACGGGGTGGCGTGGAATTGCCTGTGTGCACGCGCACGCGCAGGGTTGCCCTTCTACGTGTTGATTGCGAGGCTGACACGGATTCGGAAACAACGTTCCTTGCCGTGCAGGACCTGCGCTGGCTCTGCGTGACTCGAACGGCAACGAGCTGGAGTGGGACACGTTTATTGCTGAATCAGACGTGGGCCACGAGGAACACGTGTGGGTTGTCCTCGAGGGTGACAACGACGAAAACGAAAGCGGCGAGAGAAAGTGAGCATCGAGGCATTGTGGGCATTGTGGGCGTTCGGCAGAGGTGTTCCCCCGGGGGGAGGACACGGTTTCAGCCAACTCCCACGCTTTTGTGTGCGGATTGGATGTGTGTTGGACAACGTGGCGTCGTGCGCGACAACCAAAAAAACACTCGAGATGAAGTTTACTTTCACCGTCTTTGTTGTTGTGACCTTTGCGGCCGTCGTCCTCTGTGGCGAGTGCCCCGACCAGAAGAGTAGGTTGTGCGCACCCACATTGCACCCGGGGGGGCCGGCGCGTGCCGTTTGGCGCTTTTTTCCAACCGGACCGAATCCGTGCCACCGACGTTTCTTTTCCACACAGCATGTGTTGCAACCACCTGACTCACACCCAATGCCTCTTCCCGCCTGCTTTCGCACGTACTCAGGCCAGTGCCCGGGTATGTTGGCACTCTAGGCCACGCACAGCCGTCTTTGTGCTGTTCACGCGGCGCCTGGGAATTTCCCCTCTCACGGCCCTCCTTTCTGTGTTTGCCGCAAAACTACACGCCCTCACGTCCACTGACACCCCCCACTGCTTGTCCCCTCGCCCACGTGCCCACTGCGTGCGCGCATGTGTGGTTGTACGTGTTTGTGCGTCGACTGTGACTGTGTACGGCTGTGTATAGACGGGTAGGTTGGAAACGCATTGCGCTCTCCTTTCGCGTGTATCGGCTCCGGACATCTTGGCGTCCCCAAAAGCTCCACTTGCCTTTTGTGAATCCCAGCTGGTCCACTCACACATCCATTGTCGTTGCTGCCTCGTTATATTCACAGCTCCACCTGCTGCCAGCTTGCGAGCGGCGGCTATGGCTGCTGCCCGTACAAGGAGGCTGACTGCTGCTCCGACCACCAGCACTGCTGCCCCAACGGTTACACTTGCGACGTTGCCGCCGGCCAGTGCAACAAGAACTCCACCGGCCACGTTGTGCCCATGAAGAAGAAGTTCCCGGCTCACCCCAAGACTGAGGACGTGCAGTGCGGCGACGGCAAGAGCTCGTGCCCGGACGGCACCACCTGCTGCCAGCTGGAGAGCGGTAGCTATGGCTGCTGCCCGTACCCCAACGCCACCTGCTGCTCTGACAAGCAGCACTGCTGCCCCAACGACTACACCTGCGACCTGTCCCAGGGCCAGTGCAAGAAGCAGAGCGACGAGGACGACGTGATCCCCATGGGCAAGAAGTTCCACGCCAAGATCGCTGACGACGAGCCCGTTGTCGGTGACGTGAAGTGCCCCAGCGGTGGCTCCAGCTGCCCCGATGGCTCCACCTGCTGCCAGCTGCAGAGCGGCGGCTATGGCTGCTGCCCCTACGCCAACGCCACCTGCTGCTCCGACCACGAGCACTGCTGCCCCAACGGATACACCTGCGACGTCAGCGCCGGCACTTGCAACAAGTCCCAGGCCCACTCCTTCCTCTCCATGCCCATGAAGAAGACCAACTAAGCGCTCTCTGCGTCGAGCCTGCTGAGCAACGCGTCGTTTTCTCCAACACGCACGCCCATCCTGTTCCCAGGGTGGTTGTCGTGCACGAAAATGCAAGTTCGCGTTGCCAGGTCATGTTGTGCATCAGTGTTGAGGTGTCCTCTTGCGTCCACCACCACCACCACCATGCGCTCGCCCAACCACCTTGAGAAAACCACACATTTCCATGTCTTCCTCTGCTGCAGCTGACTATCGCGACGAGCTTATCGAAACCGCCGTACGTGTCTCCCGTCCACATCAAGGCGTGCACACACACTCTGCAGCGTGCTCGGCCCTTTGCCCTCGGCGGACCGGAAACTTCCAGCCGCCCGCACGACCTTTGCCTTTTGTTCGCTGACCTCTCCCACCCACCACTGCACACAGAACGCCATTGCCCAGCCGGGCAAGGGAATCCTGGCTGCTGACGAGTCCACAGGCACCATTGGCAAGCGCCTGGCCTCCATCAGCGTCGAGAACACCCTCGAGAACCGCGTGGCCTACCGCGAGCTCCTGTTCACCACCAAGGGTAATGCGCGCATCCTTCCATGAGCCCGTTTTCTTCCGCGCCCCGCCCTCGCTTTCTCACACACGCGCACTTTGCCCCACAGGCATGGGCGAGTACATCAGCGGTGCCATCACCTATGAGGAGACTCTTCTCGGCAACGCAAGCGACGACACCCCGTTTGTCGAGCTTCTTGCCAAGGAGGGCGTGATCCCGGGCATCAAAACCGACAAGGGCGTCAAGGTCCTCCCCGGTACCGACGGCGAAACCACCACCCAGGGCCTCACCGACCTGGACACCCGCTGCATCAAGTACTACGAAGCTGGTGCCCGCTTCGCCAAGTGGTACGTCCCTGCACACAGTTTTCGCACAGTCGTCGTCCGCGATTTCCCCTCTTGCCCCGGTGCTCTCTCACTTGTCTCTGGCGTGCGGCCACTCACACCTACACTGTCCTCCCAACCACCACGTTTTGTAGGCGCTGCGTGCTCAAGATCAACCCTTCCAACGGCCAGCCCTCGCAGCTCGCCATTGAGGAGAACGCGCACGTGCTGGCACGCTACGCCGCCATCTCGCAGGCAAACGGCCTGGTGCCCATTGTCGAGCCTGAGATCCTCATGGATGGCGACCACGACATCACCGTGTGCGCCAAGGTGACCCAGAACGTCTTGGCACATACCTTCAAGGCCCTCAACGACCACCACGTCCTCCTCGAGGGCGCCCTCCTCAAGCCCAACATGGTTCTTCCGGGCTCCGAGTTTGCCGGTCGCGACAAGGTGACCGCCTTTGACATTGCCCTGGGCACCGTCACTTCCCTCTCGCGCACCGTGCCTGCTGCCCTGCCCGGCATCAACTTCCTTTCCGGCGGTGTCTCGGAACTCGACGCCACCAAGTACCTGGCCGCCATGAACTCCAAGGAGCTCAACATCAAGCGCCCCTGGAACCTCTCCTTCTCCTTTGGCCGCGCCCTGCAGGCTTCCTGCCTCAAGGCATGGCAGGGCAACCCGGAAAACGTCCAGGCTGCTCAGGATGCCTTCCTCGCACGTGCCAAGGCCAACGCCATGGCCACCCTCGGCGAGTTTGAGGAGGATGCCCAAGGTGACAGCGAGAGCCTCTTCCAGGCCAACTACACCTACTAAGCCATCAGATGCACACGCACGCGCACCCACCCATACATACACACACACGCCGCATGCACCGTCAATGAATTTGTCGCTGGTGTCTTTGTCCCAATCCGCTCACTGCTCTGCTCAGCCAACGAAATGTCTTCGGTGTTTGACGAAGGCGAGATCGTCGAAATTGACCTTTCGGCCAGCGTCGATGACGGGGCAGGTCTGGGCGCGGCCTCCTCCTCCTCCTCCTCCTCGTCGTCCTCCTCGTCATACATGCTAGGTGACGGAGGCACGGGCTACGACGAGCACGACGACCTGGCCATGGCGTACGCACTCTCCGAGGAAGGACAGCACGCAGCAGGCGGCGACAGATTCGGCCTGGGACAAACACAAGAAGAAATCGACGCCGATGCAGAGCTGGCACGTGCGCTGTCCGAAGAGGAACACACACACGCAGCACAGCGGCTCGCCGAGCAGGCCGGACTGCACACGCCTCAATACGCACCGCGCACCGCACACATCCTGGAGCAACAGGGCCACGTGGCACGTACTTCGGAAGGCATGTCTGCTCCCATGATGGATCTGTCCGTGTCTGGCATGGGCATGGGCGGCGCAAGCGAGTTTTACCAGATTCCACCCACCGCCACGCAAGTCTCGGGTGCCTATGGCATCGACACGGACGCCGCCGATTATGATGATGGCTATGCCATGGAACCGTCTGTGGATAGGCACGGCAACGACGATGACGACGAGTCCTCTCCCGTGGTGCTGACGCGGAATGGACCGCAGTTCCGTTCCACGGGCTACGGCGAGCCCATGCTCGTGACCCCACCCCACACTGAGTATTCCGGGGAGCAGTTTCTCCTTTCATGCATCGGAATCGAGCTCACGTTGTCCAGGTAGGCTCACCTCGGCTCCTACTCGCGCTCCCACGGGGGAAACGACGCGGCGGAAACGGTCCCGAACTCTCTCTCGTCGCTGACACAAACAACACCGCCACGTGCGCACCACACAGGAAACGGACAAAGTCGAAATCCTCCGGGTTCTTCACCAGTCTCACAAGCATGTTTAGCAGCAACGAAGAGGTGCTGTCCACACAGGGTGTGGTGCACGTGTCAAACAAACGCCTTGTGGTGACCCTCACCGAACCCAACCTCGCCGACTGCCTCATGAGCTTCGATCTCCACTCCCTCGCCGACGAAAAGTTTCATGACAACACCCTACGCGACAACTGCATCTCCTTTGACGTCCTCCTCGACGCAGACCACCTATTCCGTTCCGTTCCCGCTGACGTCACGCAGCACGAGCACACCCCTCCTCACGAAAGTGACACAGAAGCAACCACCGCCAGTGACCCCTCCACGGGATCTTTGGGTGTCGCCACCATGGCCAGCGAGGCCGACATGGACCCCGAGAGCGACGAGACCCCTCACTCCAGCGGACCGGGCACCCAACCCGGCACCATGAGGTCCGAGGAGCCTGCAGACAGTCGACCAGAGCATGATGAGGCAATGGCCAGGCTGTTGGAAATGGGCTTTGAGCAGGAACATGCTCAGCAAGCGCTGCGCAGACACCCGCAGCTGGAGGAAGCTGCCGAATGGCTCATGTCCGGCATGCCCGGTGCTGACGACGACGAGCATCAGCTCCCAAGCAGCTCCTTGGCCACAGATACAGCCTCCTCTATCCACGACGAGGCCTCTCTCGACGCACCCAGGTTAAACTGGGACGACCTCACCGCCCTCCAGGTGGGCAACGAAAACATTGTACAGATTCCCAGCTCCGACGGCATGCACTACCTCCGTGTGCAGCCCCCGTTTTCAGCCACCATCAAGTTTGAACAGGGTGGCTCAAACATCACCTGGCGCTCCCTGCGCAACCACATAGTTTCTGCTCGCTCCCTTGCCCTGCGCAAGGGCCGCAGGTGAACTCCACGACCACAAATGCATGTTCAATTGGCGTCCAGGCCCCACTTTGTTTTATCACATCACTCCTCTTCTTCCTCCTCGTCGCTTGATGACGAGTCACTGTCGCTGTCGCTGGCCATCGCGTGGAACCGAGCGTGGTTCGGATTCTGCAGCAAATCGTCCTCTCCGTCCTCTTCTGCCTCCAACTCCCCGTCTGCTCCCTCTTGCTCGTCCTCCTCCTCCTGTACAAAGGGCCTGTGTGTCCCCAACTCCCGTGGTGTGAGCACACGCGCCGTTGCCACCTCCCCGAGCATCTCCCCGCCACGTACCATGTGCCCTGCTTGCGCATACTCTTGATGCTCTTGGCATTCATCACAGTCGCAATCGACCCAGCCAGTCCCTCGGTAGCGTCTTCACCAGTGTCCACAATCACGTAGGATCCCCGCTTGACGTACAGCGCATTCCTGAACTTGGCCGGCAACCGCACAAGCACCTGCCGCTCCTCCTCGCTGCTCTCTACCCCTTCCTCACTGGCCAACTGCACCAAAAAGTTGTACGATCCCTTGTTCTCCAGCACCAGCGCCACCTGCTGGCCCTCCTCGGGTGTCTCCACCTCGTTTGCAAACTGCTGCAGCAACGTCTTGCGTTTCGACTGTTACCCCCACACGCCTTTGTCAGTGACCGCCAACTGTGTGTTTGCACACCCTCCTTCCTCTCTGTCAAGTCCGTCGAATCACTCACCATCCCAGGTGCGTTGGAAAACAAGCGTTTGCTTGGGGCCGCCAACGCAGCACCTCTCTCGCACTTGCACAAGGCACCGTCTTTCACTGTATTCTCCTGCCCCCTTTGTTCCTTGTTCCCATTCTCACTCCTTCATTCAAACTGAGTGTGTTTTGGTGTTCGTTCCCGTCAGGGAACAACGAGTCGCACGATCCTGTTTCCACTCTCTCCAAACACTTCCACATACTCCGAGTTGCCTGCACACGCAATCACCTTTTGCACGTCCGTTTGTCGCTCCTGGACGCCGTCTTCGCTGTTGTGACTGACAGTAAACACGCTGTTTGCACGCGTGCGAATGTTCTGCTCCAGCTCACCGTTGTGATGCCACTGCCACAGCAGGCCCTGTTCGCCCGCACTGTAAATATAGTCGTTGTCCATGCTCAACGCCTGCACAGCTGCCTCTGTCGGCATCACGCTGTTCAGATCCTGCGACGCCAGGTGCCACATTGTCAGGTAGCCGGCCCCGCCTCCACACACCATCCAGCTCTCGTCCTGGTTTACCGCCACACTTGAAATCCACGGCCACCACCATTCCCGTTGCTGCTCCCTGTCCGCGATCCGCTGGCCTTCCCTGTGCTCGGGTCCAGGACAAGCGCCACGCGACTGCTGCTGCGCACATCCCACATACGCACAAGGCCGTCCTCTTCTCCTGTAATGAGATCCTGTTCAGAGTATTCCAGGGCGTGCACAGCGTGCACAGAAGCGCTTCCGCCGTCAAACGTGTTGCTTGCTTCCAGCTTCTCCAAATCCCAGCTGTACGTACACCCGTTCCCTGCTGCACTGTACAGCACCTGACGCCGCCTGTCAAACGCAATGTCGTTTGTCTCGGCCACAGCCTGCATCACGCCCCGTCCCAGCTGCTTCTGTGGGTTTGTCACCTCAAACACGGGCTCCACACCTTCCTTCCCGCCCTCGCCCTCCACAAGTTCCTCCCACGCCCACGCCACGATGTTCTGGTCGCCTCCACTGCACCACGGCGACGCGAGCACAATCCATGCACACCGTGTCAGCATGTCTCCTGCACATCTGCCCTCTGCAACGTCCTCTACTGTGCCCACTTGCACCGCGACTCACCTAACCAGCAACGATTGCCCGTTCTCCAACTGCACAAAGCACACCGTGTACACAGGTTGCTTCCCAGGCATCCACAGAGTGTATACGGGTTCTGACGACGTTGCGCTCGAGTCCAGACAATACCTGGCCGACAGGAACCGCGTGATCTCCCACAACATCACCCTCCCTTGCGAGTCGCCGCACGCGAGCCACTGGCCATCTCCGCTGAATGCGCTCGCATACACCACCCCCTGCGTCCGCTTTCGCTCGTCCAAGATACCTTGAAACTCCACCTCCATGCTGGTGCGGTGTTGTCCAAACCAGCGCGCTGTGCACACTCTGAGCGCGGTTCATTTTCCAACAAAAGCGGTCACACAAGTCATTCTTATCAGCTGTAAGAGGAGCGCAGTGTTGCTCTAGGCACTGCTAGTAATCTTGTCGCATGTGCAGTCCGGAGGTGGCAGAAACGAACGCAGGGAAACAACAGACCAGCAACAGGCCAACACTCTGGACCGCTATTTGGGAATCCATCGCAAGGAACTGGTGGGTGCCGACTGGCACACATCGGAGCTGTCGAAGAACAGGTTCACGGGCAGACCGTGCCAGCCCCCACGCACCCAACTCTGCATGACCATGGACGGGATCGCCGACGATGAAAAGCTGGAGGTAGCCAAGTCCATGCCCTCTGTGGTCAACGCCGAGTATGACAACGAGCACCGCTTGGTGGTGACACTGCTCAAACCTCCCCCACCGCTGCACATGCCGCCAAAACTTGACCTGTTGCGGCGCCTGGGATTGTCTGACGGCACACCCGCCGAGAATGGGCTGAGCGACAAGGAGACCGATGATGCAGAGGAGCAGCTTCCAAAGGATACTATCACACGCGTTGATGAGTTGGACCAGGAAGAACTGGCTCAGCTTTTGGTTTTTTCTGGAAAGAAGAAGGGCCGGAAAGGGAAAGAACGCCTGAAGCTGGTGCAGGACTCTCTGGACGAGCTGGCACTTGACGAGTGGCAGGCGTACTGGAATGGACTGCATGAAACAGTACGGGAAGACTTGGAACGCGCAACCCAACGTCAGAGTGAGGAGGGGAGGGCAAAGAACGTGGAGGAAGGCCATGCACAAACACAGCTGTCCTCCAACTCTCTAGAGAGCCTCAAACTGGCACTCACAGTGTACTTCAGAGTCGTAGAGACCGTCGAGAACGAGCAGGCCCAGAGAGATGCCGAAATGGAGCCATCTGCCAGCAGCAGCAGCAGCAGCAGCAGTAGCAGCAGCAGTGGCGGAGGGAGGGGCCGGAATCGCAGAAATGCCAAGGGAAAAGGCAAGAAGAAGAAGGATGATACACGGAGTGAGAAGGAAAGGGTGGTTGATGACCTGTACGAACTGGTTTCGGATGGAAAGGCCACGGTCGAGGGAATGGTGTCGTTGTTGGCCACCATTGGGAACAACGGCACCCGCAAGAAGCTCCAGCCATGCAAGGAGGTGTTCGGCTTGCAACATGTACAACACACGGGGTGGGATATGACAAACCGGGAGGCGAAAACACTCGTTGTCGACCTGCATCTGGTTACGTCTGCGATCATCAAGAGCCCGTCGTCCACCACCACGCTGAACAGCAGCCACAAGGGCATCAGGCAGCTGCTGTGCCTTGTGCGCAGTGCCAAGTACGAGCAGATCTGTTTTGTTTCTTCAAAGCCAACGCTTGACGCAGCTCTACGTGGGGAATGCCCTCCTGGCGACCAGATTGCGGCCACACGCTCTCTATCTCGGCTTTGTGCCTTGCAGTCTCTGGGTGAGAGCGCCAACAGCCGGCAGAAGCGTGCTGCTGCAGTGGCAGGGTCGAGCGATGTCAACGGGGCGCAGGCGGTGTGGCTGATCCGGAATGCCATCCCGTCTGAGGTCACGGAAGTTACCATGGACGAAGCATTGGAGGAGGAGTGCCTGGACGTGGTCAGCAACAATCTGAAACTGCCCTCTGTTATGTATGTGCTAGGCTTCCAAGGCAACCTGGCCTGGTTTTCTCCGGAGCCGATCCGCGAATTCGCGCAGTGCGCGGACCTTGAAGGCGCCGCTGAAGAGGAGGACACAGCTGAAGAGGAGGACACAGCTGAAGAGGAGAACACGGGAAAGGAGGAGGACACAGCTGACGAGGAGAACACAGCGGAAGAGGAAAACACAGCGGAAGAGGAGGGCAAGCAAGGCGGGGATGCGCATGATGGAGACCCTCTGCACGGAAAACACGTTGTTCAGCAGCTGCACAAGCATGGTACCGCCGCAAAACTTGCCCTGCAGCAGGCCGTTCGCCATGTACAGGCATTCAACGACGTGGCGCAGCAGGGAGGGGACGTTGGGGCCCGGTTGGAGGTGATTGAGACCGAGTTTGAGCAACTGCTGGAAACGGCGATCGAGAAGGCTGACGACGCAGAGGGAAGTACAACCACCACCGGCTCGTTGCACGAGTACACGCTGGACGGTGTGGTGCTCGAACGGAACGCAGTCGGGGCGCTTGTTTGCGGGATGCACACGGGGATGGTGGGCCTGCCATTTACGAAGCACCAGCGGACCGTGATTGTGGAGACTTTGACATCTCAATCACCGAAAGACTGCCTCAGCTTGAGGTTTGTGAAGAAGAAGCTGGTGGCGGTCAAGAGAAACGTTGCGGTGCTTGGAGCCGCTGGGGCAACCCCGTGTTCTGATCGAGAACGCACACACACGCCTGCAGGCGTGGTGCAGGAGGCACTGGGCACGGATACCATGGACTGGGCTCTGCTCAACAGGCTGTGCACCTACGCGCGCGCATCCACAGGCAACGTGAACCTGCTTGCCGAACCCGTATTGGTTGAACACTCCATTCAGCTTCCACACACACTTGCAGTCCACAAACGGCATGAAGTGGAGCTCAAGGACGGCAAGAGGGGGGTTGTTAACGTGAGCATGCACTCCGTGCTACCGCGCAACCCGTCCGTTTTCGTGGACGAGGATCTCAAGGAAGCGTTCCGTGTGTTGATGAGCCCACCGGCTCAAGGGGGACCGCAACTGTCGGAAGAGGAGGCAACGGTCATTGGGGATATGGTGAAGAGGCTGCAACGTGATCGACCAGGTGCCGAGGGAGACGGAGAATCGCCCAGGGATGATGACGAAATCGATGCACGCGACGAGTTGCAGCCACAAAGAAGCAAGGTGGCATCGAGCAGCAGTGTGGCAAACACGATGGAGCAGGACACGACGCTCGACACCACGCAGCTTGGTCTGCTCAAATACCTGCTGCAGATGATGCGCTGGAAGGAGCTGGCAGAAGTGACAAAGTCGTTGGGAAGCGTCTCTTCCCAATGGGCACCTGCACACGAGTGTACGGCAGCCACACAGCTGTGTGCTGTTTCGAGGCTTGCCAACGACGTGAAGGTGGAGGAAATGGCACGCGTGAACAAGCTGCTGCGGCTGGATGAGCCCAAGGAGCGGGAGCGAGCTGGAGACGCACGCCTCAGCCGCGCCAGCAAGCAAAAGGCTAAAGCAGCGCTGTCGAGTCGTGATCAAGAGCTTGTACCGAACGTATCAACGCTGCAACTCGCCTTCCAGGCGGCCCGGAGCAACACAGAAGCAGCGACTGAGCTCGGCCCAAAGCCGACCCTCTCCCCATCCATGTGCGAAACCCTGGTCAAGTTCACTGCAGCAGAAGTCAAGGCAAAGGTGACAGCGTCTTCTGTGCCCATCCGCTTTGGCAAGTGTGTGGCTGAGGCGCTGGACCTGCTCGGCGGCGATTCGCAAAACCCTGAGGCAGTGACTGCAGCGCGAGACCTCGCTGTGTGTGCAATCGCCAGGTTGGAATACTGGACGGTGAACGGGGTGCTGAAGACGCTGTCTAACCACGAAATGAGCACGACTAATTGGAAGGTGCTGGACTGGAAGAGGAAGAAGACGCACACGACTCGTGAGTGGAGGGAGCACGTGAAGAGTATGTACAGGAAGCGACACGGCCAACAGGGTGTCGCAATGCTGCAGCACTTGGGTGAGATTCTGGAGAACGACGGGGTGACCAACTTTTTCGACACGGACACGACCACGGAGGAAGAGGACGATGGGGAGGAGCAGGCGGAGGACACTGTCGACCACGCAGTCGTTCAATACCTGAAAAGCTCTGGTGTACAGTTCAACAGCGACGACAAGCAACTCGTTCTCACCCCAACCCATTTCAATCCGGGCGGTGGGTTGAGCGCGTTGTTGCCAACGGGCTCAGTGAAGTCAGAAGCAGATGCACTGGCGCATTGGGACGTGGTCAAGACGTCTCCCTTCCTGTATAAGGAGGAGTACCTGTCCGTAGCCGAGTACGACGCGAGCTGGCACCGAAGGGTTCATGGGCTTCCTGTTGACAAGCACTCGGGGCTCACGGCGCCAGCACTTGCGGCGTTGCCAATGCTGCTCTTCATGGCTCCCCTGGTGAGCCGCATGAGCCGACAGATTCTCGACGCATGGTGCGGTGGGTGGAGCGTGTCACCAGAAGGGAGGCTTCGCGTCGTGTTGTACAAGGCTGCGAAGGCAACAGCAAAGACCAACGACCTGCAGGAGATCCTCCAGCCCACTGATGGGTTCAGGAGGGCGATCGACAATGCACGTGGGAACCTGAGCAAAGCACACGACGTGCACACCCAGCGGCAACTTGCCAAAGACTTTGTGCGCGTGCTGGTGACGGCCAAGCGGGCTGGGCTGGGCAAACAGGTCGTGCAGGCGTTTGGATTCGACCTGGGGTTTGACTGGCTTGCCCGTGTGCCTGGTCATCGCCGTACGGGAAGGAAGCACCAACGGGACTTTTCGGGTATCCACGGCGACCCATCGCTTGTCAAGGACACGGTGTTCCTCGTGGACGACATTGGGAGACGCAAAGACACATACTGTGTGTTTGTGTGGGATGGGAACGAGCTCCTGCAACACAAGATCGGCAACCCGTCGCACTCAGACCTGCGCGCAAAGGCCCACCTGCATCGACTCGCACGGTTGGACAAGCACAAAGACAAGCACAAGTGGAGGGCCGAGCATGAACACAGCAGAAAGGTACTACGACAAGAGGCCCAGCGTCTGGTGAGCATCACGCGGCAGGTTGCAAGGGCCTTCGGAAAATCTCACTGTGTGCTGCTCGCACAGAGCAAATTCTATGGCGGGCTGTCGCTTTCGAACAGGGTCAACACACTGATTGCAGAGGAGATGCCTTGGGTGGATGTGGCTGAGTGGCACACGTCCAGCGTGTGCATTTGCGGGCGGGCACTCACACGCACGGTGGAGCACACTGTGTCCAAGTGGGATCGCCAGTTGGCCTGTCTGCACTGTGGAGGGTCCCAAAACCACCACAACGAACGCACGGCTCTGTTTGCGTACATTCAGGACAAGATTGGGCTGCCGGTTATCTCGGACCGCGATGTGCGGGGCTGCCAGGGAATCGTGTGGCGGATGATGTGCTTGTGGGCAACGGGGAAGGAGCCAGAGGCATTTAGCCCCAGGTGCAAGAAAGCGCAGAAGAAGAAATGCGCAGAGGAGGAGCTGAAAGCGTGCCTGCAGCGCGTGTTTGGAGATGCAGAGCCGAAAACGGAGGTGATCGAGGTTACGTTGCAAGAGCAAGACAAGCAGTCGGAAGAGATGGCGCAACCTACGAGGAGAAGTGCAAGGATTGCTGGGAAGCGACGAGCGGATGTACAGGGAGGGGGGAAGGAGTGAGATTTTTGATTTCGCAGCCGGCATGGGCAGACTTGCAGAGCACAAAACACATACACAAGAGGGGTCCTGCGGGTTAGTATCACCAACCCCGCAGGCATTGTCGCCGTGTTTCACCGCCAGGCGCACCTTTAAGTTGTAGGTGTCGTGCTCTGCCTGTGTGCACAGCCGGCTGACGCCAACAATTGGTTCCATTTCCTCATCACCCCCCGTGTGTGCGTGTGTGTGTGTGTGTGGTGTCTTTGTATGTGTGCATGCGTGCGTATTCATGATGCACGTCAACGCAGAGCTGCGCTCACGCTCTTGCCCATCTCTGCAGACAGCTGGCGGTGGTACTCGTTCACGTTCATCTCCAGCTTGTCAAACTGCTCCCGCAGGGCGTTCACCTCAGCCTCATGCTTGTAAGTCATGGCATCGATCTCCTTCTTCACCTGGTTCTCCTTCGAGCTCGTCTCTGCTGCCTTGACGCTCGTGGCGTTCTCCTTCTGACGCATCTCGCTCAGCTTCTTCTCCGCAGACGCAAAATCCGATGCAATGTCCTTGCTCTTGCACTCCTTTTGGTGCTCCAAGCGCTCCAAACGTGTCATGGTGGCCTCCAGCACCTTTTCCAGGCTCTCGTTCGCTTCTTGCAATTCCTTTGATCGCTCCTCTTTCTCCTTCACCTGCTCCAGGTTGCCTTCGATCTCCCTGTACACTGCAGACACCTTGTCGGCTTCCTCTTGCAGCTCGTCCAGCAGCTTGTTCACACGCTTCAGCTCCTGCACAGGGTGTCAGTGCCTGTGCATCTACTTTGTGACGCGCGCAGCTCCACACATCTCTCCCTTACCTTCTTCACAGTGCCCAGTGCCTTCAGCTTGTCTCCGTTTGTCTTTTTGTCGGCGTTGGCTTGCTTCACATGCTCCTCGGCATCCTCCAGATCCCGCCTCAACTTCTCGATGCGTGCCACCATCTTGTCTGGCGACGACACAATCTTGCTGCGCAGACGGTCCACGTCTTCCTGCACATCCATCACCGACGCACGTGCACTCTCCAAGTTCAGCTTCAGCTCCTGGTTGGCACTCTTCATGTCCTTGATGTCCTGCTGAAACTCGGCTTGCTTGCTGTTCAGTTGCGTAATCTCCTCCACCAAGCGCTCCGTCTCTGCTTGCACTTCCTCCACCTCCATTTCCTCCTGCTCGCGTTGCTCCCTGTGCGTGTGTCCATCGCCATCGCCATCCCGTGTCAGCCCAGCCGTTCCTTGGCGCGCCAATTCCCAATCGCCTCTCGCTGCCGACCACTTACTTAATCTGGCGCACGCTGTCCACCAGGCGCTGGTTTTCCTCCTCGAGTTCGATGCGTTCGTCCAACAGTCCGTCCGTTTCCGCCGTCAGTTGCTGGTACTCCGCCAGGCGCTCTTCGCGGAACTTTGCCAGGTTCACCACCGCCGACAGGTTGCGTACCGTGCGCTTGAACGTCGGCTTCATCACATCCTGCGTCGAAAAGTCCCGGATTCCCGCACCCTTCATCAGCTTGCTCCTGCGTGTGCGCACATATCCAGTGCGTGTGGTGTGGTGGGCAGTGTCAGAAGCTGCGGATTTTTGCTCGTTTTGCTTTTGGCGCCAAGGTGTCAAACGGCCAGCACGAAAAGCACGCCGCTCACTTACAGAGCCTTGTTGAACTCAAACTCCGCAATGCTCTCCTCGTGCATTTCCGGAAAGTCCAGCAACTCCATCAGGTCAAACTCGGGTTGCATGTGCTCCTCCCGCGAGTAGCCCATGAGCAGCTCCGTCAATCCTTCGTACACCGGCCGGATTGTCCCTGCCTCAGGCTTCTTCAGCTCCGCAACGGTGATTTCAATGTTCAGTTCATGCATGCACTGCACAATCTCCTGTGCATCCAGGATGGGGAACGAGTACTGTTGCGACATGCCTTCGTTGTCAATCCTTTGTCTTGTCTCCGACTGCGCCATCCAGCCTGTCCCCATCCATGCATCCCGGCTCGTTACCCACCCCTTCTCTGCAAACACTCTGAAACTGCACATACTACCTTCTGTGGAGCTCCAGGCCCATGTTTCCGTTGCATTCCTGACTTGCGCGGTCGAGTCAGGAACTTTTCGACCGTTTGCCGCTTTGCGCGCGCGCTTCCTGCCAAGCAAACCAAAACCGCACACGCACATTTGCTCGCATCCGCACAATGTCGACTGCATCCGCAAAGGTGAGCCCTGTCCTGCGTCGGTGGGCGCATATGACGCCACTTGGTGTGCCTCTTCTTCCGTTTGCATGTCTCTATCTACACCCGCACGCGCGTTTTGCTCGGATCACCTGTGCAAAATTCAAATTCCTGACACCTCACTTTGCAGCGCACGCAAAGCACAACCAGCAACCGGAACGCCATGTCCTTGGACGACATGGACGATCTGGAGAATGCAAAACCCAACGTGGGTCCCTCCAAGGGCTCCCACTCCAACCACTGGGCCAAGAGTGGCGCCAAGTCCGGCAAGGCCGTCGAGGACATCTACCAGCGCAAAACCCAGCTCGAGCACATCCTCACCCTGCCCGACACCTACATCGGTTCTGTTGAATCTGTACGTTCTTTGCCGCCTCCTCGACTCGCCCTCCACTCCATTTCCTATTGTCTATCCCATGGACTCCCGCCCACTCACATCCTCGTGTGGTTCCCTGCGATTGCTCCCTGCAGCAAGACACAGACATGTGGGTGTTTTCCCAGGAGGAGGGCCTGCACGAGCGCAAGATCTCCTACGTTCCAGGTCTGTACAAGATCTTTGACGAGATCCTCGTCAACGCCGCCGACAACCACAAGCGAGCGGACAACATGACCACCCTGCGTGTGGACATCAACGCAAAGACAAACACCATCACCGTCTTCAACGATGGCGACGGTATTCCTGTCGAGATGCACAAGGACGAGAAAATGCTTGTGCCCTCGCTCATCTTTGGCGAGCTGCTCACCTCGTCCAACTACGACCAAAGCGAGAAGCGCGTCACCGGCGGCCGCAACGGCTACGGTGCCAAGCTCACAAACATTTACAGCACCCGCTTTGTCGTCAAGACGGCGGACGCCTACAACGGCAAGGTGTTTGAGCAGGTGTTCCGCAACAACATGCGCACCAAGGACGAGCCCAACATCAGCGACAACCCGGATGGCGACAACTACACCCAGATCACCTTTTGCCCAGACCTCAAGCGCTTCGGCATGACCGTTCTCGACAAGGACACCATCGATCTCATGTCCAAGCGCGTCTACGACATGGCTGGCGTCTGCCGCGGCCTCAAGGTCTACCTCAACGGCGAACGCATCAAGATCAACGGGTTCAAGCAGTACGTTCAGCATTTCATCGACGCACTGCCCCACAACCCCAACAACAACGCCGCCAAGGCCGCCGCTGCACTTGATGAATCGTCCAGCAGCACGTCCACCTCCAAGAAGGGTGGCAAGAAGAAGAGTGCAAAGGCCAAGGCGGTCGAGGAGGCCACTCCCGCCGAGTTTCCTCTCCTCTACTACCGCTCGTCCCACGCAGACAGCAAGGGCCGCTGGGAGGTGGCCGTGTCTATCTCTGACGGCCAGTTCAAGCAGATCAGCTACGTCAACAGCATCTGCACCAGCGCAGGTGGCCAGCACGTCAACCACGTCGCCGACCAGATTGCAGAGTCCCTCATCAAGGTCATCAAGAAGAACCACAAGAAGACACAACTCAAGCCCTTCCAGGTCAAGAGCCACCTCATTGTGTTTGTCAACTGTCTCATCGAGAACCCGTCGTTCAACTCGCAAAGCAAGGAGGCCCTGACTCTCAAGCCGGCCAAGTTTGGTTCCGAGTGCGTTCTGTCCGACAACTACCTGAAAGAGGTTGAAGACAGCGGCGTCATCCAGCGCATCGAGCACTGGCTGCACTACAAGGAGAATTCAGTGCTGCGCAAGTCGGACGGAAAAAAGACCGAGATGCTCAGCGGCTTCCCCAAGCTCAAGGACGCCAAGTACGCCGGCACAAAGAACAGCACCCACTGCACGCTCATCATCACCGAGGGTGACTCGGCCAAGGCACTGGCCGTCTCTGGCCTCAGCGCCATCGAGGAATCGCACAAGTACTACGGCGTGTTCCCGCTCAAGGGCAAGTTGCTCAACGTGCGTGACGCCGAAGCCAAGAAGATCAACGACAACAAGGAGATTGCGGCTCTGAAGCAGATCTTGGGTCTGAAGAACAAGCAGTCGTACACGCGCGAGACCCTGAAGGACCTTCGCTACGGCCACCTGATGATCATGGCCGATCAAGATTTCGATGGCTCGCACATCAAGGGTCTGGTGATCAACTTTATCGAAAAGTTCTGGCCCGAGCTGCTGGACCCGGAAATGGGCTTCCTGCAGGAGTTTGTCACGCCCATTGTCAAGGCCACCAAACGCGGCGGCGGGCGTGGCAAGGCGGCCGACACCATGGTGTTTTTCACCGTGCCCGAGTACGAGGAATGGAAGCAGGGAGTGGAGCAGGCGGGCGAGGCCAAGAAGTGGAGCATCAAGTACTACAAGGGTCTGGGTACAAGCACAGCCAAGGAGGGCAAGGAGTACTTTTCGGACCTGGACCGTCACGTCATCAACTTTACGTACTCGGAGGACCAAGACGTGGACCACGACGCCATCGACATGGTGTTTGCCAAGAACCGTGCTGACCAGCGCAAGTTGTGGCTGAAGCAGGCGGCCGAGGTGACGTTTGTGGACCACACGCAGACGGAGCTCACCTACCAGGACTTTGTCAACAAGGAGCTGGTGCTGTACGCCAACGAAGCAAACCAGCGAGCAATTCCCAGCGTGATGGACGGCTTGAAGCCGGGCCAGCGCAAGGTGCTGTACGGCTGCTTCAAGCGCAAGCTGACGGGCGCAGAAATCAAGGTGGCGCAGCTGGCCGGCTACGTGTCGGAGCACAGTGCGTACCACCACGGCGAGCAGTCGCTGGCCGAGACCATTGTCAAGATGGCGCAGAACCACGTGGGCTCCAACAACATCAACTTCCTGCAGCCGCTGGGACAGTTTGGCACCCGTGCGGACGGTGGCTCGGACCACGCCAGTGCTCGATACATCTTTACAAAGCTTGAAAACATTGCACGCGTGATGTTCAACCCGCTGGACGATGCTATCCTGCAGCACACGTACGATGACGGCGTGAAGACGGAGCCCAAATTTTATGTGCCTGTGATCCCCACAGTGCTGGTAAACGGCAGCGAGGGCATCGGCAACGGCTACAGCAGCACCGTGCCCAACTTTGACCCGTACGACCTGATCGAGTGGATCCTGACCAAGCTGCACATTGACGAGCGCAGCTATGCGGAGATTGCTGCGGATTTCGGTGCGGAGCCCGATGTGGAGCTGAAGCCATTCTACCGCGGTTTCACGGGTGACATTCACCTCAAGGCGCGCAAGACCGACTCGTACGAGGTCCTGGGTCGTGTGGAACGCATCAGCGAGACCGAAGTGCGCATCACGGAGCTGCCTGTGGGCAAGTGGACAAACGCGTACAAAGGTTGGCTGGAAACCAACATCCACCGCAACAGCAAGAGCAGCTCGTCGGGATGGATCAAGAGCATCGGCAACAACTGCACAAACCTGAGCGTGGACTTTGAGGTGACTGTGACGGACGCATCGGTTCTGGACAAGGCAGAGGCAGCCCCGGGAGGCCTGTTGAAGTTTTTCAAGCTGACCGGAAGTGTGTGCACGTCCAACATGACGCTGCACAACCGCGACGGCAAGTTGAAGCTGTACCGCAGCGCTGAGAGCATCATGCAGGAGTTTTTCGTGACGCGTCTGCACTTCTACGTGAAGCGCAAGCAGTACCTTGTGGACGAACTGATGAAGGAGGCCGAAAAGCTGGAGAACAAGGTGCGCTTTATCCAGATGGTGATCGACGATGAACTGCAGGTGAGCAAGCGTGCCAAGGCAGAGCTGCTGCAGGAGCTGCACGACCTGGGATTCAAGCTTATCTGCAAGGAGGAAAAGGTGGAAGACCGCCGGGTGGACGGCGACGACGAGGAGGAGGAAGAGGAGGAGGAAGGAGACGAGGAGCTTCAGAAGCGACTCAAGGCTGGATACAACTACCTCTTGTCGATGCAGATGTGGAGCCTGACGGAGGAAAAGGTGGAGGCACTGAAAGCAGAGTGGGAGGCAAAGAAGGCTGAGATGGAGGAGCTGCTGGAGACCAGCGAACAGGACCTGTGGCGCCAGGACTTGGAGGCTCTGGAGGCAGAGCTGGACGCGTACGAAGTGGAACTGCAGGAACTGCTGCTGAACGAACGTGGCGACAAGTCGCGCAAGGGAGGCAAGCGAGGCAAGAAGAAGAACAGCGGGGCCAACAGCAGCAGCAGCAGCTACAAGAAGGTGAGCGCAGAAGACGTGAACCGCCGGTTGATGAAGTACGGAAACCGGGTGCGCAAGGCAAAGGAGATCAAGGAGGTGTCTGAGGAGGAGGAAGGGGAGGCCGGAGGGAACAGCAGCATGGATCTGGACGTGTCGAGCAGCAGCTCAAGCAGTGCGAGCAGTGCAGGTAGCACTGGGAGCAAGCGAAGCAGCGGTGGTGGAAAGAAGCGCAAGTCGGACCGCAAGAGCAGCAAGAGCAAGAAGGAGGTGATGGAGCTGCTGGAAGATGACGACTCGGACGCGGAGCTGGAGGCCATCTCGACCATGTCACTCGCGGAACGACTCAAGTTGCGCATGGAAGACAGTGCGAGCAGCCCGATGGCCAAGCGGCAGAAGAAAACGGGCGTCAAAGCGACAAAGAAGAAGCTGACGGCCAAGGCGAGCAAGAAGGTGGTGGAGGAGGAGCTGTGGGATTCCGAGGACGAGTTGGAGGACGACATCGAGGATTTCGAGTCGCTGGACACGGACGATTGTGAAGGTGAAGAGGTGGAACCACGAGCACGCTCGAGCCGTCGCGCAGCGGCAAGTGCCCCGAAGTATGATTTGGACGACTCGGCACTGTTTGACGACGAGGATGACGATGATGCGTTTGAAGATGATGAGGATGCGTTTGATGATGATGAGGAGTACGACTTTGAGGATTCGCCTGTGAAGAAGGCTGCTCCGGTGAAGAAGGCTGCTCCGGTGAAGAAGGCTGCTCCGGTGAAGAAGGCCGCTCCGGTGAAGAAGGCCGCTCCGGTGAAGAAGGCCGCTCCGGCCAAGAAGAAGAAGGCCGCTCCGGTGAAGAAGGCCGCTCCGGTGAAGAAGGCTGCTCCGGCCAAGAAGGCTGCTCCGGTGAAGAAGGCTGCTCCGGTGAAGAAGAAGAAGGCCAAGATGGAGATCGATCTGGCGTTCTCGGACAGCGAGGGTGAAGAGGATGAGGAAGCAGTGGAGGTTGCCCCGCGTGCACGCTCAAGCCGTCGCGCAGCAGCAAGTGCCCCGAAGTATGATCTGGACGACTCGGCACTGTTTGATGACGAAGACGACGACGACGAAGTCGACGAGTTTGATTTTGACGACGAGGATGATGAAGACGAATGGGAGTGAGCAGAAAAAAATTGCATCCATCCATAAAATGAGGTGTATGCACGATTCTGAGTCTTTTTGGATTTGTCATGTGTCCACGCGTGGCACGGGCCGAGGCACCGAAAACCCTTGATGCGCGAAGAACCCAAGGACACGACACCGCTGCGAGGTGGAAACAACGGACGTGGAGGCTCGTGTGGCTGTCTGCGCGATGCATGGGACAAGATCCCCAACAAGCGCGTGGTGGTGCCGCTGGCTGTGCTGTTCCTGATTGTGGTGATTGTGATTGCAGCTTTGGCTGGCGCTGCTCCAGAGGTGTTTGTGCCAGAAGGGCAGCGTTTGGCATTCTCTGTGACGTCGGACCAGCTCAACACACACCTGCGCGAGTTGGAGCGCATCGCATACCAGTCTCCTGGACGCAACCGAGCGGTTGGGACGCAGGGGTACAACTACAGCGTGGACTACGTGGTGCAGCTTCTGCAGGAGCAGCCCGAGTTTGATGTGAGCGTGCAGACGTTTCCATTCCAGTCGTGGCAGCCGCTGGCGACGCCCGTGCTGGAGCGTGTGCACCCTGGTGTGGAGAAGTACGAACTCAACAAGGACTTTGTTGCGTTTGAGTTCTCCGGAAGCGCAAACGTGACGGCCAACGTGAGTGTGGTGGGCCTGGGATGCTTTGACAGTGACTATGCAGGGTTCATGGGTGGCAACATTGCTCTGGTCAAGCGTGGCAACTGCTCGTTTGTGGAAAAGGCGGACATGGCAGCCAAGTACAACGCCTCCGGCCTGCTTGTGTTCAACCACGGCGAGACAATCCGGGACTTGGGACTGTTCCGCGCCAGCTTGGACGTGCCGCGTGCATTCCCTGCGTTTGTGACAACCAAGGCCATTGGCGAGACACTTGCAGCAGTGCAGAACCTTCAGCTGTTCATGTCGTCGCTGAGTGCATTCCCGACGGTTGGGACGACCAATGTGATTGCACAAACCAAGATGGGACGGGACGACAGAGTGGTCCTGAGTGGTTCGCATCTGGACAGCGTTCCTGCGGGCCCAGGGATCAACGACAACGGCAGCGGATCGTCGGGCAACCTGGCGATTGCACTGAACCTGGCACGTCTGCTGCGTGGTGGGTTGGTGAAAGTGGAGAACAAGGTGCGTTTCTGCTGGTGGGCGGCGGAGGAGGTGGGTTTGGTGGGCAGCACGTACTACGTGAACAACCTCAAGGCCAACCAGCCAGCCGAACTGGCCAAGATTGCCATGCATTTGAACTGGGACATGATTGGATCGCCCAACTACGTGTATGCTGTGTTTGAGCCCTCGGACGTCTTGCTGCCGTGGATCCGAACGGCGGCGGGAGTCATCTCGAAGAGGATGAAGGCGTACTTGCAAGACATCGAAAAGGTCAACACCACTGTGGAGCCCTTTGACGATCGCAGCGACTATGCCCCGTTCAACGAGGCAGGAATACCTGGCGGCAGCATCAGCACCGGTGCAGACGGCACAAAGTCGATGGACGAGCGAAGCAAGTTTGGCGGGCTCGCCAACGCCATTCACGACCCGTGCTACCACCAAGAGTGTGACACAGTGGACAATGTGGATCCCAAAGCTCACTTGACCATGACGCGAACGGCGGCAGATGCAATCTTCTACTTTGCAAGCCAACAGGATCTGGCAAAGGTGCTTCAAGGCTAAAATGCTGAGCAATGAAATGAATGGACACTCACACATCATCATCCACACTCTTCAAACTCCTTCTTCATCTTCTTCTTCACCCTCCTTCTCTGCCGCTGGCCCAGATTCCTCAGTTCCGGCTCGCTCTCCGAGCAGCTCATCCAGATGCAGCTGCAGCTCCACAACCACCAAACGCAGTTCCTCCAACTCCTTGCCAGATGACGACGATGACCCCATCCCGTTCATCTCCTCCAGTGTCTGTGCCACCATCGATCGCACTGCATCCATGTCTGCGATGTCCCCGGCCCTGTGCTTCACCTGCAGATCTGTCACCCATCTCAGCAGCTGTGGATATTGCCTCGCGAGTGTCTTGATCGCTTGCCATGACTTGCCCAGCCGCCGTTCCATGCTCCCGACACGATTCTCCATGTCTTTCCGCCACGCCTGCAGTTCCTTCAGTGCATCTTTGTCATCCAGCACGCGTCCATACAACAGCGCCTGGGTGTGGAGATCCTGGTTGTGCACCATGCACCACCCATTGTCCTCCTTGTCCACCTCCACCAGCGCAGTCATATCTACACGCAACCCATGCTGCGCCCAGTCCATCCGCAGCACCTCCTCCACCTTCTCACTGCCCACACACACGTGACACAGCGGATAGCACCGCATGCTCCCAGCCAGTCCGTCACACAGCCCGCTCTCGGCCGCCAGCCGTCGCACAAGCACCTCCACCTGGATCATCGTCTCTGCCACCCCACGCCATGAGTTTCGTGCCACCACAACGTCCATGTACCGTGTGTGTGGCTCATGCACAACCACGATGTGCGGTGCATCCATGGGCCACACGTGCATCCAGTTGGTGTGCACACGCTGGGCCTTGATTCCTCCCGGGTATGCCTCAATCAGCCGCACCTGCACCAGATTGAACAGTGCAGGTGGCAGCATGTGCCAGTTCTCTGCCTGCCATGCTTCATCCATCTGTGCGTCTGCGTCTGTTTGCATCCCATCCACCACCCACACAAACCGCCGTCCAATCCGACATGTGTTCCCTGCCATCCACTCCACAGGCAGTTCCGTCTCCACCGTCCGCAGAAACGGAAACACAAGCGTGTCTTCACCCACGCGTGCACACATCTCCACCTCACACAGCAGCTCCAGCAGCATATCCGCCACCCCATCTTCCCCACCACCTCCTTGTCCCCACAACCCCGCATGCAGCTCAGCAACCTGCTTTCGCAATCCATCATCCCATTGCACCAGCCCATGGTGCTTCCCCTCAGCAATCTGCTTCCCTTTGTCCAGCCCTTGCACCTCTGCACCGCTCACAAAACCTCCCATCAGCTTCGCCAGCCACACAGGGTCCAGCACAACCACCCCTGCGCCGCTGTGCCACACCACCTCCTGCATGTGGTGCAGTTCCTCCAGCGATGAATGAAAGATCCGCCCGCGCTTGCTCGGAAAGTGCTCCCGGATCTCCTCATTCCCCTTCACCATCGCCTCCAGTTCCTCCTCACGCATCCACGGCTGCTCCATTCCGCCATTCTCCCGCAGTCCCTGCACATACTTCTGCAGCTCCACTGTCCCGCGCGGCACCATCCTGTTCTCTGCCAGTGCCACACTCGCTTCCTCCAGACTGCCCAGCAGCCCATCCACGTTGCCCTTCCACACATCCCCATCCACCACAAACACTCCCTTCTCAGCATCCATCCGCAGCTGCTCGTACCTCTTGCTCTTCTTCCACCCTTCCACCCACCCTTTCACCATCCCACGTGCTTCTTCCCGATCCAACCTCTCCCCCACCTTCACCTTCTCTCCCAGATCTGCATGGGTCACCACAAACCACATCTGCGGCTTCTTCTTCCCTGCCACCTTGGGTGCCACCTTGCTCGCCACCATGTCCAGCCACACCTCCAGCTCCGCACGTGCTGCATCCATGTCCACACTGTGCCCACCTGCCACTGCATCCCACGCCACCATCGATGCCACCAGCACAAACACCCCGCCCTGGCCCATCAACAGGTACTGGTGACCCACCCAGTACTCTGCCTGTCCACCATAGTCACTGATGCGCACACGCACATTCCCATCCTTCAGATCAAACTCATACACATCCATGCTGTGTGTTGCATCCGTCGTCCTCTCCTCGCTGTCCAGCTGGCGTTTGGCTGTGCGCCACCTGAACAACACCTTGCCCCATTCTCCCCACGAGCTGTTCCGCTTCATCGTGTCAATCAGCGTCGTCTTGCCTTGCCCACCATGTCCAAGGACCATCCAGTTGACCCATTCCCATGCAGTGTCCATCCGTCCCAGATACTCCACCACCGTCTTCGCTCCTTTCTTCACCACAAACCCCAGGCACATCGTCCAACGCTTCGTCATGCTCCAGCAGCAAGTTTTTCAGCTTCCCCAGCTTCGCCATTGCCTGTCTGGGCAACACGCTGATGCCTGATCTGCGCAGATCCAGCACTCGCAGCTCCACACACATGCCAATCTCCTCAGGCAGCTCTGACACATCGCTTTCACCGTCAGCCACCAAACACAGCGCTTGTGCTTGCATGCAGCGATCAGAGGACAGCTCAGCAGCCAACTGCTGCGATGTGGAGAACGACACAAGGCCATCCCGCTCAGCCCAGGCACCCAGCATTGCCAGATGTGTCGACGGGTGCCTACTTGCAGCCATGTCGAGTGGAGACCCTCCATACGTGGATGTGACATTGACATCTGCACCACGAGCGATGAGAAGCGTCGCCGTCTCTGTGTGCCCGCTCGAGGCTGCAATGTGCAACGACGTCCACCCGACCTCGTTCGCCTTGTCCACTTCTGCTCCTCTGTCCACCAGCATCGTCGCCGTCTCTGTGTGTCCATTCTGTGCTGCAATGTACAACGGTGTACACCTGTCCTCGTCCGCCTTGTCCACCTCTGCTCCCCTGTCCAGCAGAAGCGTCGCCGTCTCTGTGCGTCCGTTCCGTGCAGCAACGTACAACGGTGTGCCTCCAGTCTTCTCCGCCTTGTCCACTTCTGCGCCTCTGTCCAGCAGCATCTTCACTGTCTCTGTGTGCCCATTCTGTGCTGCAATGTACAACGGTGTGGCCCCAGTCTTCTGCGCCTTGTCCACCTCTGCTCCTGTGTCCAGCAGCATCGTTGCTGCCTCTGTGTGCCCGTTCCGTGCTGCAATGAGCAACGGCGTCCACCCGTCCTCAGCCGCCTTGTCCACCTCTGCTCCCCTGTCCAGCAGCATCGTCGCCGCCTTCGTGTTTCCCTCCCGACCCGCCACCATCAACGCCGTCCACCCAGCCCCATTCAATTCGTTCACATCTGCACCCCCCTCAATCAACTTTGCCATTGCACTCACATCCCCCTTCTCCACTGCCCCAATCAGCTCTGTGCTGCTCATTCTCCCTCTTCGCCCCGCACGTCAGCTCTTCTCACCTCCAACAACCTCCCCAATAACCCCCACCCGCTTCCCCCCCACTCCCTCTTCCTATGACCCACTCCTTTCACAGACACCACCGTCCCCTCACCTTTCACAATCAGATTGCCTCTCCCGCCGCACCCTCCAGTTTCCTTCTCCCACCCTCACTCCTTCCTTCCCATTCCCAATCACACCACCCCCACCATCAACCATCCCCACTCATCCCTCCTCCCCCATGACCCCTTCCCCTAGCCCACACACCCATCTCCGTCCCCCTGACGCCACCGACCATTCTCCACTCCACCCACCCACCCCTTTCGCAATGGATTGCACCGCCTCCGCTTTCACCGCACCTCAGCCTTTCATCATGTCCCTCAGAACTCCAAGCCCCCCACATGCACGTCAGCCCCACATGGGCCAGTGTCCAACTCAAAACACCCACTCACATCTTCCTCATGCCCTGCCAACCGTACGCACGTGTCCATGTCACCCTTCTCCACCTCTATCATCGTCCCTCTCAAGACCCGCACGATGACGGCAGCCTGCTTGCATCCAACGTGCGGCAGGCTGGAACACGCTGCCAGGACCATACGAACGACGGGCACCACCTGGCGGTTTACAGTCATTGCATTCACAGCTCACTCTGATCTCACTGCACCATAGCTTTTCCCTGGTCTTGTCGCTGTCGTCCGCCGCTGCACCTGCCACCATTGCTCGGCATGTACAAACAGGGCAACCACCGCTGTGCCTGCCGCAAGCCACAAAATCGTCGCTGACAAACTCAACACCCACTGTTCCGTTTCCACATACAGTTGCATGTCAAACCGGTTGCTGACGGGTAAGAAACTGATCAAAACCCCGCCGGCAACAAACCACAGCACCAGCCCACCCACCAGACCACACAGGGTCAGGAACGACCACATGCGTGGGCCCCACACCAATGCAACGACTTGGCTGACAACCGGGAGGCATGTCCCCACCAGCAGAGCAATCGCAAACTCCCCCCACGATCCACGCTGACGATTGCGAGCTGCGTCCTTGCTGTGTTTCCGCGACCTCTCCATGATCCATCGGATCAATGAGCGAAGAACAGGGTGTGCAGCAAGCAGAGACCCAGCCAGCGAGATCACACGAAGCGCCGCCTGCACAAACACTTCCTGCACCACCTGCACCTCCTTGGTCAGGTCACTCACGCTCACTTCCGTGTCCAAAGTGTCAAAGTGGCCGATAGTGATCGGTGGGTTGCGCAGTTGCATGGCCCATCCATGGATGGGTTCCTCCGAGTCACGGTTGGACACCAGCAGCGTCGAAGCCATGCCAAGCTTGCTGCCCGGCAGCAAGTAGTCGACACATCGCACTGTAGACGCCAGATAGTGACGTGCAAGCAGTACGGTACTGTCTGGGAACAACGGGCTGGTATCCATGGGCACATCGGCATCCACGGCAGAGTCCATCCGCAACGAGACACTCGGCTGGCAGTTTTGCGGCCTGTGGAACCCGAGCACCAGCTTCGGGCTTTCCTGTTGCGCTGACACCACGTCTCCCGTCCACCAGCCTGACACGAGACACACCGGAGCTCCTTGTCTGGGAACGGCTTGCATTGTGGCGTTTACCACCGCGTGTGAGCCCAGCTGCACTGTGGGCTTCAACACATCGCAAGGAACGCCCATGATTGCATACTGCACCTGCACCCTCCACGATCGTTTGTTGTGCTGCGCCAGCCTGTCTCCGAGAGTGCTCTCTTGAGTCACCGTGGCCGGCATGGACGTTGGTTGCCGGGCCACCATCGCGTACACCAGCGAAGCAGCCACAAATATGACCATCAACACAATGGTGGCACATCCTCCGGCCGCGTTGCGAGCCTGTTTGCGCAACACCACCGCCTGTTGGGTGCGCTCCTCCGCTGCAAAGCTGTTGTCGCCGCCCTGGGCATCCTCCGAAATGCCGTCCCCATTGTCATCCAACTCGTCCGTGTCCCGTGCAATGTACGCTCCGGGGAGGGCCTGTGCAGCGCGTCCGGTCATGGGGATGGGCCGCTCAACAATGTCTGTGCGAAAGTCCATTCTGCGAATGCTGCTGGCGATGCGAGAGTGCCGCTCTCGGCGGTGCTTGTCCATCAACGCCTGGAGGGCAGCTTCCTCGACGTCGTTTGTCCCTTCAGTGCGGCATCGCTGGACGACGGCGGCGACGAGGAGTCCCATCGAAAACAGAAGCAGCAGCGCAAACGCCCCGGTGCCCACGATGCTCAGGGCAAGGGCAGTGAACAGACCCAAGTCAAACGGAGCGATGTTGCACACGGCGTTGGGCTGGGCCCTCCAAATGAATGGTGGGTACATGTCAAAGGGGCAGGAGTCATTCTGCAGCTGTTGCTTGTTTGGGATGTGGCACATGCTGGAGAACAACACGTCCCCGGTCAGCTTCGAATGGTTCTCCTCAAACACGCTGTCTTCGTCGACATGAAAGGCAACCTGCAAGGGATCCGCAGCATGCGTGTTCGGATCGAATTCGTTGTCAAGGCAAGACAACGCGCCACCGCCGACATGCGCAAAGTTGTCCTCAAAGCGATTGCTTGCATCCACATACATCTGTGCTCCGTGGGCATCGACAGCCAACGCACCGCCCAGCGAGGCCCGATTGTTGGCAAACACGTTGCCCTTGAGGTGCACCTGCGCATGCTGCAATGCATGCCCGACCATCGAGAACATACCCAACGCACCCGCTGCTCCCGGACGACATGGGTACTTGACAGCGTTGGCCACAGGCTTGTCAAACATGGGAAATTGGCGAAAGTAGTCGCCTGTGCTGGTTGTCTGCGTGTGCTCAGGAACACTGTTGTCGAGAAAGGTGGTGTTTGTCACTCGCGAGAGATTGGATGTCGTCAAAAGGGCAGCCGCACATGCAGCGGAACACCGCTCAAAACGACTGTCGGTGACAGAGACTTGCTTGCAGGTTTGCGCAATGACCGCTGGTCCAACACGTCCACAAAGGAACAGTTGCGAATGACGACGTCGGGTAGGTCACTGCAGACGATGGCAGTGCCTCCCACACGTTCGAAGCGACTGTTTTCGATGACCAAGGGTGCCGTGTTTGTCGAAAGGTAGCCCGACGCCACCAGAAAGGCCATCGATCCGGCATCATGCACGTACACATTGCGCACATGACCACTCATGTCGCCAAAGGAAGAGATCCAGGTGATTGCAACGCCTCCTTGCGCATCAGGATTCAGAGCCGGGTTCCGGCAAACTTGCCTGCCCGTGAACTCCACCGTGTCGATGTCCAGCTGGATCGGATCGGGTGGCTGGCCTGGAACTACACTGTTGCGCAAATGGAGACCCCACATGTTGGCACTCCCCTGGATGGAGTTGTCGCGCACAGCTAAAGTTGGCCACCTTGACGTCGTGCATGCGCAGCATGCGTGTCGTCACACTCTGGAACCATCCGGTGTTGAGGAAGGAACAACGCACAAACGAGAGCATGTCGAAGGAATTGCGCGTGATGAACACTTGCCCGTCTTGTTGCCACTCCAGCGATGAATCCACAAAGGAGATGTTGCGCGTCGCATTGGCCACAGAGCCATCGGATGGCTGCACAATAAGGTCGTACGTTTTGCAAAACGTACTCTGAAAGTCTACGAACGCGCCAAGGTACATGATTGTGCCGTTGAACAGAGTGTGGTCTGCGCGGAGCTGTGATCCACGCAAAACACCGTTGCCCTGCTTGAGTTCGGCACGCCTTCTCAAGTGGACGTGAGTGAGTTGCAGCAACGAAGCATGAGTGGCTTCCAATGTGCCGCCGTCTGAAACATCAACATTGACCAGCGTGGCTTGACCAAAGTTTGACAAGTGAAGCACCCGAGCGCGAACTGCTTCCAAATGGATGTTTGCCACTGAAGCGGAGCCGGTGACAATGCTATCTACGTATGCTTGTGGCGCGCTGGTCTTTCCATCGCCAACGAGACGGAGGTTGTCGACGGTGACGTTGGCAAGGGCAAACGAGCCAGCTGCGTGCAAGGTGGACGTCTGTGTGGCTGAGGAGCACGTCTGCATGCGCTGCATTGCATGTTCCATGGTACGCCAGGCCTGGGTGGCGTTCAGACCCGTGTTTGTGTCGATTCCGCTGTCGGAGTTGACCCAAAACTCCGGACACGCTGCGGCTACTGTGCATGGACCCACCACGAGCAGCAAGAAGAGAGCTACAACACAGAGAGTGGTTGATGATGATGATGTCCTACCGTGCACATGCTGAACGTTTCGCGATGACAAGATGTGGGCCATGGATTGGTTTGCGGCCGCTTGGGCAACTCCTTTGCTTTGATGCATGCACACACACAGCGTACCTGGTCCTCCTTGTTTGGCCCACACATGCTTCTTTCATTGGATTCCTCCTTTGTGGCTTCCGATCAGCCTTGAAGCACCTTGGCCAGATCCTGCTGGCTGGCAAAGTACTGGACACCATGTGCAGCCGCACGCACCATGAGCAGATGGGCCTTTTGGTCGATGTTGTCAAAGTTGTCACACTCCTGGTGGTAGCACGGGTCGTAGGCAGCGTTGGCGAGGCCGCCAAACTTGCTGCGCTCGTCCATCGACTTGATCTGCTCGGCGCCCGTGAACAGACCACCGGCAGGAATGTTGTTGGCGATGAAAGGGCCGTAATCACTGCGTCCCGTGAACGGAGTCATCGTGTAGTTGGCCTTCTGGGTGCCAAAGTAGTTGACAAACTGGTCCTGAATGACCTTGCTGGCAACGCGGATGTTCGGGTCCTCGGCCTTCTCTCCCTCGTACACGCCGTGCATGGCGTTGGGCGAGGCCAACATGTCGTAGTTCAGCACCAAAGCAATCTTGGCCAGTTCGGCTGGCTGGTTGGCCTTGAGGTTGTTCACGTAGTACGTGCTGCCCACCAGACCCACCTTCCTCCGCCGCCCACCAGCAGAAACGCACCTTGTTCTCCACTTTCACCAACCCACCACGCAGCAGACGTGCCAGGTTCAGTGCAATCGCCAGGTTGCCCGACGATCCGCTGCCGTTGTCGTTGATCCCTGGGCCCGCAGGAACGCTGTCCAGATGCGAACCACTCAGGACCACTCTGTCGTCGCGTCCCACCTTGGTTTGTGCAATCACATTGGTCGTTCCAACCGTCGGGAATGCACTCAGCGACGACATGAACAGCTGAAGGTTCTGCACAGCTGCAAGTGTCTCGCCAATGGCCTTGGTTGTCACAAACGCAGGGAATGCACGAGGCGTCTTCAAGCTGGCGCGGAACAGTCCCAAGTCCTGGATTGTCTCGCCGTGGTTGAACACAAGCAGGCCGGAGGCGTTGTACTTGGCTGCCATGTCCGCCTTTTCCACAAACGAGCAGTTGCCACGCTTGACCAGAGCAATGTTGCCGCCCATGAACCCTGCATAGTCACTGTCAAAGCATCCCAGGCCCACCACACTCACGTTGGCGGTCACGTTTGCGCTTCCGGAGAACTCAAACGAGACAAAGTCCTTGTTGAGTTCGTATTTCTCCACACCAGGGTGCACACGCTCCAGCACGGGCGTCGCCAGCGGCTGCCACGACTGGAATGGAAACGTCTGCACGCTCACATCAAACTCGGGCTGCTCCTGCAGAAGCTGCACCACGTAGTCCACGCTGTAGTTGTACCCCTGCGTCCCAACCGCTCGGTTGCGTCCAGGAGACTGGTATGCGATGCGCTCCAACTCGCGCAGGTGTGTGTTGAGCTGGTCCGACGTCACAGAGAATGCCAAACGCTGCCCTTCTGGCACAAACACCTCTGGAGCAGCGCCAGCCAAAGCTGCAATCACAATCACCACAATCAGGAACAGCACAGCCAGCGGCACCACCACGCGCTTGTTGGGGATCTTGTCCCATGCATCGCGCAGACAGCCACACGAGCCTCCACGTCCGTTGTTTCCACCTCGCAGCGGTGTCGTGTCCTTGGGTTCTTCGCGCATCTCAAGGGTTTTCGGTGCCTCGGCCCGTGCCACGCGTGGACAACTGACAAATCCAGAGCCACCCATCATGAAGAACTCGAAACACCGCTGGAGAAGGTTGGTGTCACAGGCAGTATGTGCGAATGAGACCGTGGAATGCGCCGTGGGCGACAAGAAAACGATGGCTGAGGAGGAAGAACAGCAGGGTGAGTCGCGGAGAAGAGGCGCGGGGAGGACAAGTGGCGAAGCCCTGACACCCAATCTTGTGCGGGGTAAACTCGGCATCACGCGTGCCATGCTCATGGTTGTGTTTGCTTGCAAAAAAAATTGTCTGGTGGATTGTGCGTGTGGATGTATGGGCTGTTGAGCAGACTTTGTGGTGTTGTGCCGCAACTGCCACGAAGAGATCCAGCTTGCAGACATGGATGCACACAGCCACACGTGTGCGGGAGAGGCTGAAGACAAATTGAGGAGGCGACAGTCGACGATGCGTGTGGAGTCGAGCCACCAGGTGGCGTGCAATCGCTGTGGGGTGTTTCCCATTCGCGGCCTCCGCTTCCGCTGCCAAACGTGCGACCCGGAACTGAACTATTGCGAGGAGTGCCACGTACAGGCATCCATCGAGACATACCAAGCAGAACTGGACAAGACGCTGACGTCGGTGGACCACAATTCGTCCCACCAGTTTGACGTGCTGGCCTTTCCCAGCGATGCCGAGTCGGTGCCGTCGCAGCAGGCAGCGCTGCAGGCGCAGGAGGGTGGGACAGAATTGATGGAGACGCTGAAGCAGGTGCATTTGGACACAGAGGCCGGCAATCACCAATGTGCTGACTGTGGACGCTCGGCAACGACACACACGTCGGCGGTGGCCGGTGTCTTTGTGTGCGACCGCTGCTCCCGTGTCCACCGCATGCTCATGCGCAGTGGTTCGGTCAAGATCATCGGAACGGATTTGTACGAAGCAGATGAGGTGGAGTGGCTTCGTAGCATGGGCAATGTGCGTGCGCGCGTGCTGTTCCCGCCACCCGAGGACATGCTCCTGGCACAGGATGCCAACGAGGACAAAGTGGAACGGTTTGTACTCGATCGCTATGCCATGTTGCTGATGAGCGAACTGCCCGAGGTGGACGAGGACGAGGAGACAGAGGTTGAGAACGGGAGCGCAGATGCAGGCTCTTCCACGACCTCGAGCGCCGCCAATGGAGAGACCGCAGACGAGACGAGTCCTTCCATGCCCATGTCGTACCACTACGACGACGAACTGGCCAATTTCGACGAGGAGGAGCAGCAGGTGTTGGCAAAAAGCAGGACGGTGGTGTTCCCCACGTTGAAGTTTGAAGTGACCGAGGTGACGTTCTTCAAAAAGACGATGCGCACGCTGGTGCTGACCACAGACCAGCTCATCCTGTACAAAGCGCAGCCTCGATTTGGCACACCACGATCGCGCCTGGGCAGCACATCGCGCGAACGCACGCCCAGCAGCGACGAAAGCAGCGTGCCTGTGTTTAACCTGGCTCGCACGCGCATGGGCAGTTCCAGCAGCAGTGGCAGTTCCAGTAGCAGCGGCAGCACCGGCGGCGGCAAAGCGTCGGATGCCTTTGAAGACGACGAGCTCGATGTGGACGAGGCGACCGAGGTCCCATTGCTGGCAGGCAGCGGCGACTCGCCCAACCGCTCCTCGTTTGACACGACAGGCAGCGGTGGTGGAGAGACAAGCGGCGGCGGAGGCGGCAAGGAGAAGGAGATGGAGATCAAGGTGGCGCTGTTCTGGTCGGACATTGCACAGGCGAGGCTGCTGGACGTCAACACGTTGAGCATCGTGGGACCCGAACGCGAGCTCTTCAAATTGGAGGCGGAGCTTGCGTCGCAGATTGTCGCCGAGGTGACCAACCGCAAGGCCAAGTTCCGATTGCGCCACACACACTTTCACAAGAAGCTGGCAGAGCAACGAGGCAGGTTGCTGTCAGAGACATCCAGCAGGCGCAACAGAGACATGGAAACAGTGTTGAATCTGGAGCTGGGCCTGGGACTGGACCTGGAGGACGACGAGGAGGAGCAGATGTCGTTTCGCACACGCCGCACAAACAGCAACGCAAACAAGCTGGAGAAAATGACCGGACTGAGCGAAGAGACACGCGTCACAGAGTTTCTGGATCTGCGTCTGTTTGACCGCAGGCAAGCCGAAGGAAACACAATCTTCAAGTTTGTGCGGCGCTTCACAAAGGATGCGGAGAATTCGAGTTTCGAGCCGATGGCACACAACCTGCGGTACTTTGTGGACGGGATGAAGAATCATATGGTGGACGCATACGGTGCAGACATCGACATGATGTGTGTAAAGCTGAAGCAAGTGAGCGACGACGATTCGGTGTTGGACGTCGACCGATTGCTGGAGCTGAGCATGGAAAGGGCGGTGATGTTGCCTCTGATGGACCATATCACCGAGGTGTGTCGTGGCCATGTGTCTCATGACGACGGCGTGCTGCAGCGCAAGTTTCGACTGCTGCAAGACCACACGCAAGAGTACTTTGGTGTGCGCAAAGACCTCATCTCCAGCAACGGATGGCGTCTGGCTGTACAAGAGATGAAGCGCATCGATGAACAGGCACTGCCAGCGGAAAAGCTGGCCACGCTGAACGGGGCAGCGAAAATGGTGTCTGAGAACGCCAATGCCATTCTGAACAAGCGCTCGCTGTTGGCGTTTGGCAAGAAGAAGGAACAAGAGTTTCTGGGTGCAGACGACTTTGTGCCCATCTTTATCTTTGTGTTGGTCAAGTCGGGCATCCAGCGGCCAGCAGCGACGGCGACCATGCTGCGGCACCTTGGAGACCAGGAGAGGCTGAACGGCATGGATGGGTACTACCTGACGGTGCTGCAGAGTGCGTTGGAGTATCTGCGTGACCACGCCGTGGACGACATGAACGAGGAGGAGGAAATGGAGGCGTACGAGATGATTCTGGACCAGGAGCGCTACGAGATTGTGGTCCAAACACTAAATTCGACGGGAATTCTCTAAGGGCACAAGAGCAATGAATGATGGGCACATGCGCTGCATGACTCAGCAAAATCGAGTTTCGATCCACCGAACATGAGCGAAAAGGACGTCGCAGCGCTGATGGCAGAAAATGCCAGACTGCGCAGACAGTTGGAGGAAGCACAGTCGGAGAAGAAGCAAGATGATGGGAAGAGCAGCAGTGGCGAGGTAGCAGTGGCGGAGCAAGCAAGGAGGACGACGGACTGAACAAAGAGGAAATCGCACGGTACTCGCGACACTTGCTTGTGCCATACGTTGGCGTGGAGGGCCAAAAGGCAATCCGCAGGAGCAGTGTGCTTGTACTGGGTGCAGGTGGGCTGGGCTCGCCCGTGTGTCTGTATCTGGCGGCAGCCGGGATCGGGAAGCTTGGCGTGGTGGACTACGACAGCGTCGAGCTGAGCAACCTTCAGCGGCAGGTGATGCACACCGAGGCAAGGGTGGGCGAGAGCAAGGTGGCATCGGCGGAGCAGAGCGTAAAGAGCCTGAACAGCGACGTGGAGTTTGTGGCGCACGAAACGCTGTTCAATTCGGCGAACGCGGTGGAGCTGGTGCTCCCATACGATATTGTGGTGGATGCATCGGACAATGTGGCTACAAGATATCTGGTCAGTGACGTGTGTGTGATCCTTGGCAAGCCCCTGGTGTCTGGGTCGGCGCTGAAGATGGACGGCCAGCTTGCTGTGTACGGCGCGTCACCCAGCAGCCCGTGTTACCGCTGCGTGTTTCCAGAGCCCCCACCGGCGTCACAGGTGACCAACTGCAGCGACGGTGGCATCTTTGGGCCCGTGGTGGGCATTGTGGGCACGCTACAGGCGCTGGAAGTGTTGAAGCTGGCCATGGGCAAGGAGGCGTCTTACGACGGCAAGATGATGTACTTTGACGGTAGCGAAGGACGCATACGAGTGGCACGTCTGCGAGGACGTCAGTCAGGGTGTGCGGTGTGTGGCGACGAGCCGACCATCACGCTGGACGCACTTGTGGACTATGAGCAGTTCTGCGGCATGCCAGCAGACGACAAGGCCAAAGCCCCTCTGGAACTGGTGGAACAGTCGCAACGGATGAGCGTGCACGATTTGGCGGCTCTTCGGGAGGACGATGCAGAGCAGGCGTTGCTGCTTGTGGATGTGCGTCCGAAGCTGCAGTTTGACATTGTGCACCTTCCGGAAGCAATCAACATCCCAGTGGGGGACCTGACACAGGAAACAAAGGAATCGCTGGATTTGCAGATGAAGACAATGGGAGAACGCACGGGCAAGCCTGTGCAGCTTGTGTTGATGTGTCGTCGAGGCAACGCTTCGCAACGTGCGCACCAGGCCCTGGCAGAGCTGGGCATGAAGGGACACAAGGACGTGGTGGGCGGTCTCACTGCCTACGCCAAGGAGGTGGATGCCGATGTGGCCATCTACTAAACAAAGTAGTGTAATTCATGGAAAATCGGCCCACTCAAAGTCAGCCAGCGCTTCCACCTCTTGCTGGGAGGCTGCGATGCGTTGGCGTTTGTCGTCTGAGGACACGTGCGCCTCATCGTCCCCGTCGTCGTCTTGTTCCTCGTCTGAATCGGGAACGATGCCGTCGTCGTTGTCGTCGTCGTCACGAAGACTGGACAAAGGCACACCCTTGCGCTTGAGAGAGATGGGGATGGGCTCCGGTGGCAGCGGAGCAAACAGGGCAAAGTCATCCAGGGACTGGGCGTCGTCGTCGTCGTCGTTGTCCTTTTCTGACAGGCTGTGGTGCGGGGCAGCCGTGGTGGTGTGATCAGCAATGTCGACGTTGACCGTTTCTTCAACGTCGATGGGATCAGAGGCGGTGTTTGTGACGCTTTCCTGCATGGCGTGTTTGCGTGTCCACTGTGTGGCTGTTTGTACGAAGCGCGGGTAGTTGTTTTTGTACTCGCTGGTCTGAAGGATGTGCGGATGTTTCGGGGCGTCAGCGAGGGTGCATATCACACACAGACACTCAATCTCTCGCATACCCTCTTGCGTGTACTCACAATATCGGGCATGAGGCCATCGTCTGGGTTGGGTTGATCCATAAGCAGCCGGATGGAGGTGAGGACTGTGGGGAGGTTGAGTGCAGGCTTCCAAACACCCTTTGGCGGTGGATTGAGGGTGTCCAGGCAGATGCGTCCACCAGAGTCGATGTTGGGGTGATAAATAGGGGTGGTGAACTTGATTTTGGGCGGTGCGATTGGGTATCTGAGTGCGCACGCGGGTGAGTGTCATGTGGAACCGATCTCGGGAACCCAGCCAGCCACACCTACTCGTTGGGGATGGAAACGTGGAGGTGGAAAAGGCCCCCTTCAAAAGGAGACCCCGGTGGCCCCTCAAGGGTGGCTTCAATGGATGTGAGATTATCCGTGTCGTCTGCAGGCCAGGCGGCAACGCCCGGAGGCGGCTGAGTTGCCAACATCTTCATCTCGCGGCCCAGACGGACCATGGACATGCGCGAGGACATCTGTGCCACTGTTCTACGTTTCTTTTTGTTGTTTTGGGGATAATTCACTGGAGTTGCATTGGTTTGATCAGCGGGCGCCGCCATCGAGGTCGACGCTCGGCAAAGTGACGGGTTCGTCGTCGTCTTGGCCTTCGTCGCCGCCGTTGTCTGTGGGGAAGTGCACTGTGGACGAATCCATGGCCGAATCGTCCTCGCCTACGTCGCTGGAGTCGCTTTCGTTTGGCAGGAGGTCGAAGGAGGAGCCGTCGTCGCCGTCGTCGTCTTCGTCGGTGTCGTCGTCAGGAAGCAGGCTTGTTCCTGCGGGGGGAGCACTTGCCACAGTGCCGCCTGTGGTTGTGGTTGTGGTTGTGTTGGACGTGCTTGTGCCGATGCCCTTGTTGCCGTTGTTGTGTGCGATATGTGGCATGTCCACAGGCACGGGTCGCATGCCCGGGATGAGCTCGGCCTCGTCGTCTTCTTCGTTGTAGTCGTCCACGTAGTCCTCCGACTCCTGGGGCAGGTTGAAGACGCCGATGGAGTCCTTGGCCCAACCATCCTGCTGGCCAGGCCCCATCAGTCCTTGCCTCATGCTCACCGGGGTGTTGCTGTTGCTGTCATTGTCCCCGCCTGTGCTGCCACTGCTGCTGCTGCCTTCTTCGTTGGCTGTGGTTTCTGTGCTCTCTGGAAGCAGGGGCGAGTCGACACGCAGGGGCACTGGCTCGTTGGCCTGCCCCTTGATGCGGTTCAGGCCACCTGCAGCCTGCACCAGCTCCGTGGCCGCATGAGCCACCGTGTCGACCACCATGCTGCTCACACGTCCAACTGTGCCCATGAGCGAACTGTCCAAATCGTCGTCGTCGTCATCGTCGTCGTCGTCGTCCACAATGACAAAGGGGTCCCCAACGCCTCCGTCGACGTCGCCACCCAGCAGCGGCTGTGCGTTGTCCGGACGGTATCCTTCGACAATGGACGTGCCGCGCGAGTCCTTCCACGTGCGTTCGTCGTGACGCTTGAGCTGGATCATGGTCAGCAGCGCCGTAAGCAGCAGGAACATAAAGGCAAGCCAGGACACCGATCCGCTCACGGTGCATCGTGCCGCCCCCGCAGGCGCATACATAAACACGGGACAGGGCTGGCACAATGTGGCGCCGGGACCCACTGCATACTCCGTTTCCTTGCATGCCGTACACTGTGTGGAAAAGTATTCCGACGAGGCTGTGCCCGGCGGGCAGGCCTTGCAGCCCAGCGCGTTGCCGATGGAGCCCTTGGGGCATGTGCACGTGGCGCTGGCGTACGGATCGTTGTCTGCACTCCCGCCCGCAATGACGGGCTTGGGGCAGTGAAACATGTTGTCACCAAAGTCCACCTTGGCCCCCTTGGCCAACAGCGAACGAGGCAGCTGCGGGAGCGTGCCCGTAAACGCGTTGTCGTGCACGTCCAGCACACTCAGCACGTCCAAATCCACAAGAGACGGCAGCGAGCCTTCCAGCTTGTTGTTTGCACAAGCGCTGCGACAGAAGGAGGGAACAGTGGTTGGTGGGGGGGGGGAAAAGACGGGGTCAGCAAAATGGCCAAGTGCCAGCGCACGAGATCCCAGCGACGTACAATTTGCGAAGGGAAATCATCTGCTTGAGGGATGGTGACAGGGGCCCGGTAAGGTGGTTGTGGTTGATAAACATCTCGCTGACGCTCTTGTAGACGGTGAAGAAGGCGTCTGGCACCGGGCCGGAAAACTCGTTGTCGCTCAGGTCGACAAACTCAAGGTAGGCCAACTCCTTGGCGGGCATCAGCAGGCTGCCAGAGATGCTGTTGCGGTGCAAATCCCTGTTGGGGGTTGGTACGCAGGTTGTGGGTGGGAGGGGGGGTAGTAGGGGAGTCAGCAGGAGGGGGGGCGCTGGTTGGGGTGTGTCTCCTCGGCTGCGCGTTTGCGGGGCTCACTCACAGTTTCTTGATGCCCACCAGGTTGAGGGAGAAGCCCGTGAGGTCGCACACAAGTCCATTGTCGCTCAGGTCACTGTGAAGGGCAAGGGATGGAGATGGACACATGTGAGCAGGGACAGGCAGAAACGTGGACGGGGACGGAGGGGGAGGTGTGTGGGAATTGAGGCGGTGGAAACGCAGAGAACCGCCGGCCACAACCGGACGCACACGCGCGACACACAACAAGCAAAGCTTACACATCATATGTGCTTGTGCTACAGGAAACACCTGCCCACTTGCAGGGGTCGTCATACGACAGCCAACCACTGTTGTCCTTCCAGTTGCTGCCGTCGCACTTTACAAACAACTCGCGCAGTTCCGTGCCTGGTTTCCGAGGTGTGTGTGTGTGTGTGTGAGCAGCCGCAGGGAGGTGGGCAGCCATCCATGCGTGTCACTTACGTTCGGCTGCGGAGAATGTGTATGAGGCCAGGCTCAAATGGGTGAGCAGCGCGAGGAGAAATACAAACCGGAGCAGCCGCGCCATTCTGGAGGAAAGATGGGTTGGGTGGAATCGGGCAACAAAGAACAACCCAACAAAGAGGATCGCACAAAGGTGGTGGATTTGTATTTTTGTGTGTTGGGACTCTTCATCATCCGTACGCTCCTTCCGGGGCGTACACAATCTTCTTCTTGGGTCCTGTGGTGTTGCTCATGCCAGGGAGACCCTCACTCCACTGCATGTAGGCAGGCTTCTTGCCACCGCTGCTGCTGGATGACTTGCTGGAGCTGGTGGAACCTCCCCAGGTGCGTGGCTGCGAGCCGGCTCCCGTGTTGAGCCCTGTGGAACGCAGCTGAACGCCCATGTATTGGCCTCCGCTGCTGTTGAGGTAGACCCCACTGCTGGAACTGCCGCTGCTCCAAGTGGTGCGCTTGTTGCTGAGCTGGTCCTTGAGTTCGGATTCGGAAAGGTCGGACCCGGAGCGGATCTCCATCTTGGTCTTGATGGTGATGCCCAGGGACTCGACAGACTCCACCACAGAGGGCTTGGTGGTGCTGTAAGGCATGCGCAGACGGATGGGCGACTCGTCTGGACAGCAGTAGATGAAAAACACGGGTGTGCCAGACGGGGCACCGCTGGTCCACTGCCACACGTAGAAGGCAGGCTCCTTCGTGTCCACCTTGTCCTCGAGCTCCGACTGGGAAACAAAGGCAGTGCCGGTCAGGTCGAGCGTCTTGCCTTTGCCATCGATGCTCATGTGCACAAAGTTTGTGCGCCCTGCCTTGAAGTCCTGCAGCGCTTCACGCACGGCAGTGGACATGGGAATCTTGACGGCATGGTAGCCTCCAATCTTGCCTGTGGTGCGGATACCCACGTCCTGCTCCATGCGAGCCTGGTCCTCCATTTCGCGTGCGCGCTGCTGGACGAGCTCCGAATTGGAGTATGGCTTTGGCGTGGACTCGGAACGGTAGTCCTGGTACTCGTCCCATGTGCAGTCGGACTTGTCCTTGACGGTAAACTCGTCGTCGATGAAGCGGTAGCCCAGGGTGGACTTTAGCGAATCGACGGTGCTGGCGTACACCATCTTTTCCTTGACCTTGAGGGAGTCGGGCACGTAGGTGACCAGCAGGAAGAGGGGAAAGTTGACACCGTTGCGACGGATGGCGCTGCGCTTCTCCAGGCGCACGAGAACAAAGCAGGCGGCGTCGTCGTCCAGCGCTGCCTGGATGTCCTCAAAGTCTGGGGCGCCCGTGTACGTGTGTGTGAGGGTCAGCGCGGCTCCACATACGCACTCATGGCTGGATATCAGGGAGAAGAGTCTAAAGAAGGCACTTAGAAGGCGACTTACCGGCGGACATCTTCCAGGTGGCGTCGCCAGAGGCCACAAGATCGAGGGCTTCGTCGACAATCTGCACCTTGAGCCAGCGGGTCTTTTTGTCGGCGCAAGCCTCAAAGGCCTCCTCCAGTTTGGACGAGACGGTGATACCGGACTTGAGGGATGTCATGGCGTGTGAGTATAGCTTGTTTTGGCTGTTGCGTTGAGCAGGGAAATATGTGCGTGAGACGACGCGCTGGGAGAGCCAGACGAACCAATCCATGGTGGGCACACGCATTGCACACACTACCATTGCGTGTGACTACTGGAAGCAAGACGCGCAGGTGCGTCAGCGGTTCCTGTCTCACATGCACAGCGACCACACAGTTGGGCTTTCCAGTGTGTGGCGAACCGGTCCTATTTATTGTTCGCAGGTGACCGCCAAGCTGTTGCAGCTCAAGTTTGGTCTCGCAGACGAGTACATTGTGAGTGTGTTGCGTGGAGATGGAAGCGAGGGGAAGGCCGGGTGGTTTGCTAGATCGGGGGGGGGGGATCGTGAGTGTGATCGCTCACCTTTTCGCGCGCGCGCTGCCGGACACTCTACAGCGGGTACTGCCGACAAACGAGACAACGGTGCTATACATGGATGCAGACGAGAGAAATGGAGAGGAGGGAGGTGAGGTGGCATTCAACGTGACGCTGATCGATGCCAATCACTGTCCAGGGGCCGTGATGTTCTTGTTCGAGGGGTACTTTGGACGAGTGCTGTACACAGGCGACTTTCGCTACCGTGAGGGGATGGTGGACGAGTGTGCGGCGCTAAACTACCATGGGGCGTTCCTGGACGAACTTCACCTGGACAACACGTACTGCGATCCGAAGTACGAGTTTCCGAGCCGGGAGGAGGCGCTGGAGCAGGTTGGCGAGTGGGTGGAGGCGCAGGTGGAGGCCTCCATGGGTAGAGAGCTGAAGGTGGTCATCGGTATCGATTCACTGGGCAAAGAGGAGGTGCTGGAGTATGTCGCACGCAGAATGGGGACGAAGATCGTCGTGCCCGAGCAACGCTTTGCAGCGCTGAAGGCAATCGGGCTGGACATGGATCTGTTCAGCTGCGACTACACAGACGAGCAATTGTACATACGCATAGAGCCGCGCCATTTGGTGGGCAGCAAGGCGCTAGACCGGTGGAACAAGGACAAACCGACGGTGGCGGTAGTGCCGACTGGGTGGTCCTGTGCACTGGGAAGCAACAACACAGACACGCGTCTGTGCTTTGTGCCCTACTCACTCCACAGCTCCTTCTCGGAGATGAAGGCGTTTGTCGCTCGGTTGCGTCCTGCGGCGCTGGTCAACGTGGTTGGGGATCTGCACGACACGGCCATGCGCCACTTTGGCAATCTTTTGTCTTCACCCAGGCTGCCCGAGCGTCTGGAGATACCCAAGGCACTGACTCGGAGTATGGTGCTGGACGGCCAGGTGGCGTCGAGTGCATCTGGTGTTGGGAAGCGACGACGAGGGGCGCGCTTTGACCGGGACTCGCAGGCAGAGGACAAGGAGAACGTATTGGACGCGGACAAAGATTGCGCACGGGCCAGTTCGTTGTTGGATCTGTTGTGTGAGCTGGCAGACGAAGCGAAGGAGGACGTTCCGGTGGAAGGTGACGACAGAAAGCGAAGGAGGGTGGATGGCGAGCAGGAGGAAGACGAAGGGGAAGAGGATGACGAAGGATGGCTGTTTGATCTGAGTTGGGTGGACGAAAGCAAGGCGAACACAACACGCAAGGGCAAAAGGCAGCGTGTGGGCTGAGCAGCGCAGGGAGAAGCAGAAGAAAACAAAGAGCGCCGCTTTTCGCCTCCCTGTTGCAAGCCATGTCTGCTTCGACACGCAAGCGCCAGCGTGGCAAACGCGTCAAATCGGAAGAACAGGTGGCAGAGGAGGAGGAAGAGGAAGATGCAGAAGTTCCGGACGTCAAACGGTCCAAGGTAGCCTCCGACGACTCGGACTCTGACTCTGACTCTGACTCTGACTCTGACGACGACGAATGGACAAGTGTGCCGGTGGCTACCAATGAGGGCGACTCAATGTCGAGCAGTATGAAGATGGAGGAAACGGCATCGGACACAGACTCGTCGTCGGAGGAGGAGTGGGAGCGAGTGGTTCCCGACAACTCGGCGTCCAGCAGCAGCAGCAGTACAGGGCCAGCAACGCTGGACCTGGAGGAGACACGGAAGCGTATGAAGGCACAGCTTCTAAAGGAAGCAAGCAGCATCGACCTGGAAGGAAACATCCAAGTGGGCGAGATGCGCATCCAGGTGGGGACGCAGGCAACGGAGAAAGTCGCCGCGGATCTTGTGGGTGGGCCGAAACGGGGCCAGAAGAAGCCCAAGAAGGCGGGTGTGACCAAGTCGCAGCGACTTCGTGCCGTGGCGATGCAGCAGGTGCACCTGTTGGCGCTTCTGGCATACGAGATGCAGCTGAGCAGTGCTTGTGACGACCCGGAGCTGCGTGCCGATTGCCTCGCTGCGTTGCCGGGCTCGGTAAAGAAGCTGTTTCGTGCAAGCAGCAGCAGCAGCAGTGGAGACGACAGGGATGGAAGTGGAGGCGGCTCCACGCAAGACACGCAGGTGATGATCAACAACACCGTGGTGACGGTCGTCCACGACGAGGACGACGACAAGGACGGCAACGACAACGGGGAAGACAGCAGCGACGACGACATTGAACATCTGGGCACGTTTACACGCACATCGGGTGCGCACGTGCAGCCTCGCACCACCGCGTACAGCACACGGCTCCTCAAACGCAATCTGTACTGTTTCCTGGACTGGTTCCACGACTTTTTCACCATCCAGCAGCCCAACTTTGACATCAAGAGGCTCAAGAGCCTACAAAATGGCCACTTTGGCCGAGGCAAGGGCACACATGTGGAGACGTCGTCAAGCAGCAGCAGCAGCAGCAGCTCCAGCAGCTCGTCGTCATCCAGCACAACCAGCACAACCAGCACAACCAGCACAACCAGCACAACCAGCACAACCAGCACAAAGATGCCTCTGACAGCAAAGGAGCGCATTATGTTGGCGCTGACGAGTGGTGACAAGCCAAAGGGACGCAAAATGCTGGGAGTGCTGGTGGCACTTGCAATGTTGCGTGCGCTGCACGTGGAAGCTCGGCTGGTTATCGATCTGCCTGTGGTTGACTACAAAGAGTGTCTGGACAGGTGCATCAAGTGGGGCCGGCGGTCGGCTGCGTGCTTTGAGAATCTGGACAAGGAGGAGTATTCGACGCACATGGTGAATCTGTTCAAGTTGGAGCAGGCTGCGCTGGCACAGATCCAACCCATGTTTGCCGAATGGAGCGAGAGCACGGTGTTGGAAGCGTTGCAGGTGTCGCGGTACCCCATGGAGTCGGACAGCATGGATGCATGGATCGAAGTGTACTGTGCACAAGACGGGCACTGGATGCCTGTGGACGTGCAGTCGGGCAATCTGGATGACATTGAACGCATGACGTGCAGACCTTCGCCCAAAGGCCATCCCAAGGTGAACAACAAGGGCAGCAGCACGGGCAAGAACGCAACTCCAAAGAAGAAAAAGGTGAACAAAGTGTTGCGGCCGTACGTGTTTTCATGTGCAGGCTCACAGGGACGAGATGTGTCGGACGTGACGGCTCGGTATGCGTTGGTGTGGTCGCGCACGCTGAAGGAGCGCAAAAACCTGCATGATTGGCTGACGGAGCTGGTGGCTGGGTTGCGTGTGGCATACTACAAGCATTTGGGCAGCCAGGCGAAGGATGGGGTGCCATGGGAACGTGTGCAGACACAGGTGGGCCATGCCAAACTGCTGTACCAGCGGGATGTGGACGAGCAGCAGGCGTGGATCAGCAAGGAGCCGATCCCAGACAGCGTGGCGGCAATCAAGGACCACCCGCTGTATGCGATTGAGAAGCACATCACCAAGTATGAAGCGATCTATCCACTGCAGCCCGTGCTGGGCTACTGCGCAACGCACAAGGTGTACCCGCGCGGCAACGTATACGAGTTGCACACGGACACGAAGTGGAAGGAGTACGGGCGTGAGGTGCGACCCAACGAGTATCCGTACAAAAAGGTGAAAGCAAGCCACTGGTCGGCCAAGGATGTGACGGATCTGTTTGGGGAGTGGCAAACCCAACCGTACCAGACGCCGCGTGCGCAGAACGGCATTGTGCCAAAGAACAGCATGGGCAACGTGGAGCTGCTGCACCCGTCCATGCTGCCCATTGGTGTGTGTGCACGTTCCGCTGAAGGGCGCGGTGCGCATTGCTCGCAAGCTGGGCATCGACTATGCGCCAGCGATGACCGGGTTTGAAATGCATCACCGGCGTGCCACGCCTGCGTTTGAAGGCGTGGTGGTGTGTGTGGAGCACGAGGAGGCATTGCGTCTGTGCTACGAGGAGCAGCTCCGCATTGACACGGAAAAGGCGGCACGAAAGAAGGAGGAGCGCGTGCTGACGAATTGGGCCAAGCTGGCAAACGGGTTGTTGATCGCACACAGCGTCAGTGCCAAATACTTTAACAACAGCAACAACAAAGGGAGCAGTGCGGCAGAGATGGCACGCACGGCAGGCAGTGGTAGCGGCAAGAGCAAAGGCAAAGGCAAATCGGCTGGCAAAGGCAAAGGCAAGGGCAAGGACAAGACCACGGACGGCAAAACAGTGACAGTGGTGGATCCGTACGCACGGTCACTGAGCCACGAACATGCGTTTGACATCACAGAAGAGCCGGTGGAGACCGAGAAGCATGGTCTTGTGCGGCGATGCACCGTGTGCGAGTGTTTTGTGCCGACAGTGGGCAACTGAGATCGCGCAATCGCAGTAAAATACGAGGCAAAGGTTGCATTCCTTGTGTGTGGACGACTCACAGCACGTTCACATGCCTGCGTCAAAGCCAAAGGCAGGCAGAGCCGGGATGGCCATGCCTGGAAGGGTGTCACCAGCAAGGGGATAGTCGTCAGGGATGGAGCCCGGGGCGTCACCAATGATGCTGACGGGAGGGGCAGCCTCTGGGGAACGTGGTGGCAGGCGTGTGTTGACGGAGGAGTCGGCGCCGATGACATAGTCGTCGGGCACGTTGACAAACTCTTTGTTGCCGTAGAGGGGCGGAAACACAACAATGGACGTCTGCTTGCGTGTGTCGGCTGCCGAGGCGCCTGCACGATCGCCTGCTCCTGGCCCTCCTGTCTTGTTGCGGTTGCGGGAAGACTTTTTGGCGAGAGCACGCGTGACGCGTACGTACTGGCCGCACACGTAGCTGCCATTCATGGTGCGCAGGGCCTTTTCCGTGGATTCCAGCGACTCAAAGGTGACAAAAGCAAAGCCTTTGTGTGTGACGTGGTTCACGTTGCTGATGGTGCCTGCCGCCCGGAAGGCCATCTGGAACTCGGCCACGTCGTAGCCCACAGGCAGGTCGCCCACATACACCGTGTTTCTCATATACATGTCCTCTACCTCGTGGGAGGAAGCCACGCCGGAGGCAGAGGAGGAGGAGGCAGAGGAGGAGGAGGAGGAGGAGGAGGAGGAGGAGGCGGGGTCAATGTCCATCTCGTCGTCGTCTTGCTCCTCGTTGTCGTTGTCCTGTGGTTCCCCGACATCCTTGGCGCCCCTGTCATCTCTGTGTGCGGCGGATGATCGGCTTCCACCGCTGCTGCTGGACGAGGTGGCATTGGGTGGAGAGAAGGAGGACGGCGAGTCGTCTGACTCGGGGCGAGCCCTCTTGCTGGCAGGAGGCGCCATATCACTTGTGCTGGGCGATTCCTGCCCTGTGCCGTTTGCATACATGTCTGCTGGAGCGCGTGCGTCTGTGTCCATGGTTGCACTGTGTCCAGGCTGTGTGTCGTCGCCTTCGTCGCGGCGTCGTCGCTTTTCGCCAACCCGCGTCGCGCTCTGTCGTGTGTGCCCCCGTCCCCAGTGTGTCCAAATGCCACGCCATCCGAGTGTGTCAGCCTCTGTGCGTGGACACGTCCATCCAGGCTCTTCCTCCCATCTGCATGTCGGCTGCATGATGTCCACCTACCGCATTTCGGACGCTTTCCAGCGCCTTGGCTCGCGAATCGAGGAGCTCCTGCTGCTCGGCGCGAGTGCGCTCCGCCTTTTCCGCCTCTATCCTCTCCTGCTTCTCCTTGCGCAGCCTGTTGAGCGTACGAAACTTCTCCAGCAGCTGTTCTTCCTCCCCTGTGTATTCCTTCTTCTTTGCCATCGGCTGCGTTGTGCTGCTGCGCGCCACCCGCCAACCCGCAAACAACTACAGTAACCAACTTGCCCATAATGTCTCGGCGTGACGACTACCGGTCACGCTACGATGACGACCGTGACCGTCGACGCCCGAGCCATTACGATGACGACCGGCGGCGACACGGCGGAGGTGGAGGCGGCTACAGGAGACGCGGACCAGTGGAGTACGATCACCAGCGGTACGACGACAGCCGAGATCGAGGAGGCGGCGGACGGTACAACGACCGCCCGCGACATGACGACTATGACGAGCGTGGATCACGCCGCGGTCCGCCTTTGCATCATCGGGGCCACGACTCTGGCGGTGGACGACATCCACGCAAGCGTGGGCCGCCGCGGCGTCGAAGCGAGGAGGAGGACGAGGCGAGAGGAGGCGGCAAGAGGCAGCGAGCGGAAAGCGAGCCCGAAGTGGTCAAAGCACCTGTCAACCCTTGGTTGGCCAAACCAAGCGACACAGACGAGGATGGTGAGGAACGCAAGGCCAATGAGCGTGCCAACCCGGTGTCCATGGAGGAGTTGCAGGCGCAGAAACGAGCGGCGGCCGAAGCCGAATCCAAACCCAAGTTTCTCAGCAAGGAGGAGCGCATGAAGCTGGCCATCGAACGACGCGAGGCCCAAGTGGCAGAGAAGCGCAAAGCCGAAGAAGAGGCACGCATGGCACGGATGCAGTTTATGAGTGCGCCGCAACAGCGGTACGGTGGCGCGGAGTTTAACCACAGCAACAGCACATCATCATCATCTTCATCATCATCATCGTCATCCTCTGCATCGACAAGCAAAAACGAGGATGGCGCGTTGGACGAGAGTGGGTCAAACCTGAACCAGGAGCAGCTGCAGGAGATCCAGAAGGAGTATCTGGGTGGGAAGAGAGGCAACCGAAGCCGCAAGCGAGACCGAAACCGGTTTGTGTTTGATTGGAAGGAGGAGGAGGACACAAGCAGGGACATCGACCCTCTGTACGACCACAAGGTGCAGGCGACGCCGATGTTTGGGCGCGGATTCATGGGCGGCGTGGACAGGCGTGCGCAGCTGGACGAACACGCACGCGCTGCACAGAGCTCCACGGTGCACAACGCCCTCGTGGCAGCGTCGTCTGCGTCGTCAGTGTACAACCGGCGCCACAAGGTGGACTTCCGCGACGCCCACTGGAAGGACAAGCCGCTGGCCAAGATGAAGAACCGCGATTGGCGCATCTTTCGCGAGGACTTTAACATCTCCACGAAGGGAGGACGCATGCCTGCACCGTTGCGGTCATGGAGCGAGTCGCAGCTGCCGAGCAAGGTGTTGCAGGCTATCGAAAAGGTGGGCTACACTGAACCGACACCCATCCAGAGGCAGTGCATCCCCATTGGGCTGAGCAACCGCGACGCCATCGGAGTGGCTGAGACGGGATCGGGCAAGACGGCTGCGTTTCTGCTGCCGATGCTCGTGTTTATTAGCAAGCTGCCAGCGCTGGATGAGAGCAACCGCAAGGAGGGGCCGTACGCGCTGGTGATGGCACCCACACGCGAACTGGTCCAGCAGATCCACGAGGAGGCAGAGAAGTTTGCAGAGTTTTTGGGGTATCGCAGTTACCCGTTGGTGGGTGGTGTGGACGTGGAGCAGCAGATGTTTGACCTGCGCAACGGGGCACACATTCTGGTGGCAACACCAGGGCGACTTGTGGACTGTCTGGAGCGACGGCTGCTGGTGTTGAACCAGTGCACGTATTTGGTGTTGGATGAAGCCGACCGCATGATTGACATGGGATTCGAGGAGCAGGTGAAGAGCGTGTTGTCGTTCATGCCCGTGGACAAGCAGCGCAAGGCAGGCGAAGGCGGCGTCGGCGAGGAGGAGGAGGAGGAGCTGGATCTGAGCTTGAACAACGTCAACGCAAACCGGTTCGAGTATGACAGCGACATTTCCGTGCTCAAGCTGCTGGACGACAATGCCCAGCTGCACCGGCAGACGTTTATGTTTTCGGCCACGATGCCGAGTGCGGTGGAGAAGCTGGCACGCACGTTTATGCACAACCCAGCCATGGTGATTATCGGCAACCCGGGCCAGGCCGTGGACCGCATCACCCAACAGGTCGAGTTTGTGTCGGAGGGCAAGAAGAAGCAGCGGCTGGTGCGTCTTCTCAACGAGTTTGCACCGCCCATCATTGTGTTTGTCAACACCAAGAAGGCGGCCGACATGTTGGCCAAGAGCTTAAGCGGCCTGGGCCACAGCGCCATTGCCCTGCACGGTGGCAAGTCGCAGGAGGATCGCGAGTGGGCGCTCGACCTGTTTCGGGAGGGCTCCAAGCAAGTTCTTGTTGCCACCGACCTGGCAGGCCGCGGTATCGACGTGGCCGGCGTCACGCTTGTGGTCAACTACGAAATGCCCAAGGACATCGAGTCGTACACACACCGCATTGGCCGCACAGGCCGCGCCGGTCTGTCCGGTGTTGCCGTGTCCTTCCTCACCAACGACGACAAGGGCGTATTCTACGCCCTCAAGCAACTGTTGCTGGAGGCCAAGCAAAAGGTTCCGCCCGAGCTGGACCGCCATGAGGCCTCCAACGTCAAGCCTGGCACCGTGAGCCAGAAACGAGCAAAGGTTCAATACAGTGAGCGTTAATCAACTCTGTGTTCTGTGTGTATGTGTGTGTGTGTGTGCTGTGTGCTAATCATTCCTCCACGGTCACCTGCTCTTCCTCGCTGGCGCTGTTGCTGCCGCTGTTGCTGATCAAGCCACGCTCAACCAGCTCCTCACGCGACGGGCGGTTTGTGATCTTGGCATCCAGGATGGCTTGCAGCTTCTTCTTCTGTTCTTCCTCATAGTCTGCGGTCATCTCCGGTGCCACCTCATCGTATCCTGTGCGTGTGCGGGCGTTGGGTCAGCGCTCGTCACCCAAAAAACGCAGGATCAACCGAGTCCTGCTCATTGCAAAGGCCATGCACGTCCAAAACAGCCTCCGCGAGGCCTCCAAACGGACCACAGCGATACACACGTGCGGTCGCATGCGGACAATCGCATGCAGTGGTCATGAATGGGGATACAACGATGGCTAGAGCGCTTGGGACAAGTGGGCAAAAAAACGGGGCCCCAAGCCCTCTCCCACAAAACCCACCTCGAAGGATGTTCTTCTCCAGCAGTGACTGGCGGGAGGCACGGTTGGCGAGCTTGCTGTTCAGTCCGTCCTCCAGCTGGCTGCGCATCAAGTTCTTGCGGTTCTCCAACAGCGAGGGCGACAAGTTTGTTTCCTTGCCAAGGATGTTGCGTTGTTTGAGCGAATCTTTGCTCGGACGCATCATGAGCTTTCGCGACAGCTGATCCTCCAGGCGGGCCTTTTCCAGCTTCTTTCGCTGCACCATCAGCGCAGGCGACACAGCGCCGCGCATCATGATGTTGCGCTCGACCAAATCTGTGTTGCACATGGGTGGGGAGGAGTAGATTGGAAACCGGGGGGTCCAGGTTGAAGCCACGTGTCAGTTTCCCGCACGCCGCCCGTGTCTGACCAGCATGAATCCGCGGGCTCTTTTCTCACCTTCGCGCATGAGACGCGTCTTGAGCTTGTTCTCCAGCGACAGCTGCACCTTCTTGTCCGAGGCAGAGATGTTGCCACGGTCCACCTTGATCTCCTCCACCTCATCCCCTCCCTCCTCAGGCACCTGCTCCAGGACCTGCTCCTCCTGGGCTTCCGTGTTGGCAGTGGTTTCCTCGGTCGTGGACATTGCGAAACGGCAGTACGTTGACTGTGTGGGTTGTTGTGGGCGCGTGCAGGCATTGTCTGTTGGCAGGAGCAAGCTTTCCAATCATGCTTCCAGCTTGCCTTGGAATCAGCAAGCAACCATGTTCTGTGCTCTCCCTCTCCGCTGGCAACTCGGGATGACCGTGGCGATTGGGCGGGCAACTCAACTGGACCTGATTCCGATGTTTGAGGCTGGATCCTTGGAAGTTGTGGCCGCAAAGGCGGTTGCCGCATGGATGGTGTTTGGTTACATTGTGGCGCTGATCATCGGGATGGTGAGCCACGTGGACACATTCTGGGGCTTGGGCTTTGCCGTGGTATCGGTGGCAACCTACGCCGCAAGCGAACCATTCGGAGGCTGGGAAAACAGGAAGCTGCTCATGGTGGGGCTCACGTGTGTGTGGGGCATCCGTCTGGGCACCTATCTCTTGTCGCGTCTTCTCAAGGTACGTCGGACATGGGCGGAGAGTTTTTCCAGCCCCAGAGAAAAGCAAACCCGCTGACCAGTGTGTTTCCACGCGGGACTGGCCTTTTGGCAGCACGGCGAGGATCCACGATACGTCAACATTGGCAAGCGTGTGGGTGGCAACTTTGTGCTCAAGTCGATTGTGTACGTGTTTGGCCTGCAGGGGGTGATTATGTACCTGGTGTGCCTCCCGATCGCCATGACGCCGTACATCACCACGCCGCACTGGACGGCGTACGATGCAGTGGGTGCTGTCATGGGCGTGGTGGGCATTGTGTTTGAAGCCGGTGCAGACTACCAGCTGGCCAGCTTCAAAGCCAACCCGGAAAACAAGGGCAAGCTGCTCAGGACGGGTCTGTGGTCCCTCTCGCGCCACCCCAACTACTTTGGCAACGTCTGCCTGTTCTGGGGTATGTATGTGATTGCTTCACAGTACGACTGGCGCCTGTTTGTGTCTCCGGCGCTCATCACCGCCGTCATCCTGCGTGTCAGCGGCGTCACGCTGACGGAGAAGCACATGAACAACAAGTACAGTGACGAGTACAAGAAGTATGTGAAGGAGGTGGCGACGTTTGTGCCCTTCATCTGGTGAGCATGCGACGGGAGTCGTCGCAACAAAACCCCATCCAAAACAACAAAGGCCTTCATCGTCGCCATGAACAACAACAAGCAGACGTTGGTGACCATTGTCGTGGTTGCTTTGTGTATCCACGGTGTGTTTGGTGCGTTGGCCCGCAAGCAGCTGGCTGGCCCGCCCAGCGAGTTTGAGCAACATCGCGTGCCCAGCCCTGCGCTGGGTGCCATGACCAGCCTCAGTGCAGAGCAGCCGTTCTATGTGGACGTGGTGCGTGCAGACGAGAGCGCCCAGGAGGTGATGGGTGCCAAGGAGTTTGTGGCTGGCTTCGAGCAGAAGCTGGTGTGCGATTCGACCGACCAGTTCCTGTTCACCGTGTTTTCTCCCCACGAGGAGTCGCTGGTGCTCAAGCTGGTGGATCCCAACGGAGCCGAGGTGAACCTGGGCGCCATTGCGCAGGCGGTACGTTGCGTGTGAGGGTGTGTGCAGAGAAGGAGGGCGCAGAGTTGGCTGACGCAGGCGTAAAAAAACGGCATGGTGGCTGAAAACACGCAAAATGTGGGCGCAGACGGAGTTTCCGCTGAGCGACAGCAACGGAGCGGCGGTGAAGGGCACTGCGTATGTTCTGGAGAAGCCTGTGCTGGGCGAGTATGTGCTGACGGCCCACTGGGGTGGGGAGGACCACCGCATGAACCTGGCGGAGGTGATGGCGCTGCGTGAGACGCTGCGCAAGACGGGCGGGAGCGAGACGGCGCCGCACGGCGTTGTGTTTGTGCGCAACGAGGCCCAGGAGACGCTGCACACACAAATGCAGTCGTATCGCCTTGTGAAGGGCCAGACAATTGGAGTCAAGACACGTGCGTTTGATAGCGCAACGTTTGACGACAGCGTGCGCGTGGCAGCGGTGCCGGAAGCGTTGAAGGACGCAGTGACGGCAGCTGAGATGGACGTGCTGATGCCGGACGGCCACGAGGTGGACGTGCCCATGCACGACGACGGCCTGCACGGAGACGAGCTGTCGAACGACGGCGTGTTTGGAGCACAGATTGAAGCCAGCGAGGTTGGCGACTATGTTCTGACGACGGTGGTGAAGTACGTGTGTGGACACCGAACGCCTTTGCCTTTGCCTTTGCCTTTGCCTTTTTGACAAGCACCATGCTGACACACGAGGATGGACACAGGGGAACGAACAACGCGGGAGCAGCGTTCAAGCGCACGACGCAACAGCTGGTGCGCGTGGTTGCAGACACTCTGTCGCTGACGGGCGAGAGCTGGGCAGCGATGAAGGAGGGCAGCAACCGTGTGATGGTGTACCTGGGAGTGCAGGAAAAGGTGCCTGCAGGCAAGGCAGTGACGTACCGTGCGTACGCAGAGGTGTACGGCCAAAGCACGACAGACAGCTCGAGCGAGGTGGCGGCGTGCTGGGTGAGTGCACTGGTGGATGTGGAGCGTGTGCAGGGCAAGGCAGCGCTGGGTTTGGAGGTGGATGTGGCGTGGCTGGAACGTGCCAAGGTCAAGGCGCCGCTGCGCGTGAAGAACGTGTATGTGACGGAGGTTGAGGCACACGTGCCGCTGAGCGAGGAGAGCGAGATGAGCGTGTCGATGGAGCTGGCTGAGGAGCTGAAGCTTGCCGAGGCGCTTGTGTCTGTGGAGTTTGACGGAGTGCGTCCGATCACGCGTGAGATGCGCGAAGGTGTGCGCCCCGCGCGCAACGTGAGCCTTGTGGCTGCGGGCAAGAAGGGCCTTGTGCTGTCGCATGGCTACTGCAGCGCCGTGAACCCGTGGGAGGCACAGAAGGAGCTGTGGACGGACGCAGCGTTCTTCCTGAACCCCAGCGCATCGGAGACAAACGATCGGTTTGCACAGATGCTGGGCGAGTTTGGAGACAGCAAGTTTGAGTCGTACGGTGTGATTGGTCACTCTCAGGGTGGTCTTGCAGCACTGCACCTGCACAACTACTACTTTAGCGGTCTGGAAGAGTCGAGCAACGGCCGCCAGCTGCAGAGCCTGGGGTCGCCTTACTATGGCTGCTCGGGCGCCGGATCGGCTGCCAACTTGGGCAAGACCTTTGGTGTGGGCTGCGGTTCGAACACCGACCTGACGACGGACGGCGCAGCGCTGTGGAACGCAGGGATCACTGGCGAGAGCCGCAAGGACGTGTACTTTTACACGACGCAGTACAAGACGGGCGGTCTGGTGAACTACTGCAACCTGGCGATGAACGCGGTGCTCAAGTGGCCCAACGATGGTACTTCTGAGCTGAAGTTTAGCGAGCTGAAGGACGCTCACAACATGGGCCACACCAAGGGCCAGTGCCACACCACCGACATGAAGTGGGAGCCCCAGTACTGGGACAAGTCGAGGAACGCCGTGCTGAACAGCGAGGCTGCCCGCTAAGCTGTGTGTTCTTACACTGTAGAGATTTGTGATGCCAAACAAAAGTGGCGATCGTTTCCTCTCCAACATGAACCATTGCATCCACAGAGGACGCACGGGCATTTTGTTTCACTGTTGGATGGTGGTGTGTGTGGTGGAAAGGGCATTGCCAAGTCCAATGCACGCGAGCAGCGGCAACAAAACCATGAGTTCTTCGGTTGAGGCAGTCCCTTTGGTCCCCAGCGAAAATGGAGATCGTTCGGTTGAAGCAAAAAGTGGAACTGCACAGGTTCCCGCTCGACCGCTCAGTGCCCACGACTGGACCCTGATTGTAGGTGCACTTGTCGCGATGTTCTTCTGCGGCGGCCTGACCTTTGGCTTCAATGCCATCCGAGCCGTGCTGGTCAAAGAAGGTGTGTACAGCCACGTGTGTCCTGATGACACGGTTGAGTTTCCATGCCCAAGTCAGTTGGTGCGGTTGAACACCATTTTCGAGGCGGCTACTTCTGCGCTGAATTTTGGCGGGCTTGCGCAGGGCTTGCTTCTCGATCGCATCGGGCGTCGGTGGTCTCTCATCATCTGGGCGGGTGGCTGGACGTTCAGCGCATTGCTAATGGGGCTGGCGAGCCCTTCGTTCGACGTGTACGCGTTGGCGTACTCGTTGATGATGGCGTCTGGCGGAGGACTCATGCTAGCGTTCATCTCCCTGGGTGGAGACTACCCACATGTTCAAGGAAGGATTTCTGTAGCGCTGGTATCCCTTTGGGACGCGTCTGCAATTGTGTTTGTGGGGTTTCAAGCGTTGGCTGATCTCCATGTGCGCAGCTCGACGCTCTTTCTCGTCTACGGCTTTGTGGTGGGGATCCCGTTGATCCTGTTTTGTGTTTTCGTGATGACAGACCCGGTGCACACCCATGTGGCTGAAGAAGGAGAATCCGAAGACGTTCTCGAAGAGGAGGAAGCTGCTGCAGGCGAAGCCCACCCGCTCTCGTTCGACTGGAATTTGCTGCGACAACCGCACATGATTCTCCTCATTGCATCCGTTGGAGTCATGTTCATGCATGGGGTATGTTGGGGGTGTGAGCATGGGAGTGTGGGACCAAAACTAACCCCGTTGCCCCGCAGTACTTCTTCATCGCCAACGTTTTCCCGTTGGCTCTATGGAGCACACATCGCAACTTTCAAGCAGCAAAAGCACAGCAAAACGTGTTTTCGGTTTTGTTGCCGACGCTTGGATTGGTGGGCACGTACCCCTTGGGGTTGTTGGTGCAAAACACAACGCAATCGACCTGGTTCTTGATCCTGAGTGGGGGTGCCCTGGTGTGGGGAGTGCTAAGCACACTGCAGCAGCCTGTGGTGCTGTACGTGGTGTACGCGATCTTTGTTCAGTGGCGCGTGCTTATGTTCTCTGTGCTCTCCACGTTCCTCCTCGCAAACTATTCGCCACTTTATGGGCGCCTGTTTGGGGTCACAGTGCTCATCGGCGGTCTGTTGGCCTTGCTTGTGGTGCCGATGAACTCGTTCGTCGCATTCAACCTTCATGGCAACTTTTTCTGGATCAACTTGGGGCTGACAGCACTCACGACCCTCACGACATTCGCGTGCTCGAGGTACGTGCGAGCCTACATCGCCGAAAAGCATCCCAAGACACTGTAGATGGATGTGTGATGTGTGTGATGTGTGAGCTTTGTGGAGCAAGAAACTTCATTCATCGCCGCTCCATCTGCATCACGCTGCACCCGCAATTGGCTCTGTGTCGTCTGAATCGGCGACCGAGTCACTGTCGGGACAGATGATGACGTATTCGGCAGCAAGAAGCTTGGTCTTATCGCCAGCGCCGGCGTTTGTTTCGACCTGGGACGAGGCATCGCTGCCAGCGTCGTCCTCGTCGAGCTCGATCCACTGGTTGCTGTTGGCAGCCTTTCGACGCAACTCGATGCGCACAAAGTACAAAGCCATTGTGAGGGCGGTGGCGGTGGCAACGAAGCCAAAAAACACCTGCACGTCGTCCGGGGTGAATCCCAAATTGTCGATGAGCACTGCAGTGAGCAGGACACTGATCAGCACAGCAAGCTCATCGAGCATGAAGCGCAGGGAGGAAACGCGTCCCATGACCGCGTTCGGAACCACCTCCTGGAGGATGACGTCCATGAGGACCGCGACGAGACCGACGCCGATGGACTTGACGGCGCTGCCAATGAAGAAGAGGGCCAGATCCCATCCAAAGTTGCTGTGGGTGCCCACCAGCATGTACATGCCGACAGCCGTGCCCATTGAGCCGCATGCCATCCACATGCGGTACTGGCGGTGGCTCTTGATGAAGTGCATGGCGACCACGGGCCCCAGTCCCACCATGAGTCCCTCGAGGGCAAACAGGAGGCCCAGGACGGCGCTGTAGCTTGAAAAGTAGCCTTGGAGGCCGACCACGCGCTCCTTGATCAGCAACAAAATTGATGATGTCCATGTTGGCCCAGGACAGTGTCGACATGGTGCGCAGCACAATCAGCCACATCACATACGGCTGGCTAGCGAGGAACTGGGCCAACACACGCAGGTCGCCCACAAAGGTGCGCTTGGAAGCGGGTGGCGGCTCGGAGTCGTCCACAGTGAGCCCGGTTGTGTCTGCCACATCCTGATCCTTTTGCTCGTCCGTTTGCTCGTCCTCGTCCTCGCCCTCATCCTGCAGAGGCATACCAAGCGAAGGATTCAGGCTGCGAGCACGCCAAAGGGCGGCAAAGGCGACCAAGTATGTGGCGCTGTCAAGGAGAAAGCAGAACATGGGCGGAAGCGTTGCGATGGCCAGACCGGCCATGCTGGAGCCCAGGAACAGCTGAGCACACCACGACACAGACATGATGGCATTGGCAGTGGGCAACTGCTTCTTGGGCACCAAGCGTTGCATGAGGGCCTGTTCGGCGGGGCCGACACAGGTCTCAAACACCGCCTGCAGGGCACTGTTGCCAATCAACACAGCCAACGCCAGATTGGTGTCCGGCGAGAGCAGAGCCAGACCGAAAAGGGGCACGGTCAGTCCGCGGCCGGCATCGCTGAACAGCAGCATGTCAAAGCGGCTCATTCGATCTGCCAGCACTCCCGCCGGGGACAGCAGGGCCACCTTGACAAACACAAACACCATCACAAACAGGGTGAGGTACCATGCTCCAGGCGCTGCGTCGGAAATGAGCTTGAGGCACAGCAGGTACGTGAACCACGTGCCAAACTCGGACACCGACACACCCACAAAGAGCAGGCGGAAGGCCTCATTGTCCGCCAAAACGCGGTAGTACTTGTTCCCGCGTATCCTGTCCATTCGTACAACCAAACAATGGGTCGGTCGGTTGGAGCAACAACGACAAGTGTGAGTTGGTTGCGCTGGCGCGGCGTGAACTTTTCCTTGAAAAGTCGATGACGTCCAGACGAGCCGGGTGTTTCCAAGCAACCGTGTTGCCTTTCCAGAGAAGATTTTTTTTTGGGGTCGTTGGATCGATTTGCGTGTACGGTCACTCGTTCTCGGTGTGCACGCATGCATACTCGGGCAGTGGAGACTTGCCTGGAGGCCTCCGGCGCTCCAGGATGGCGAACCATGCAATCATGGCCGCAGAGACACACATTGCAACGACACCACAGACCACTTGGACACCATCGGGGGTGGCATGGCCGTCCTCGATGGCCGCTGCGGTGGCGAGCATGGCGACGACACGGACGCATGCCTCCAAAGCCTCTTTGGCGGCAAAGACGCGCCCCAGCATGGCGTTGTCCACCACCTGTTGCAGAATCACATCCACAAACATGCTCAGCACGCCGCCACCAGCGGCCTTGAGCACGTTTCCAACAAAGACAAAGGCGAGGTCGACTGTGGCCGCTGCGGCGCCTGCCGTACCAGCAATGAGCAGCAGTCCCACCGCCATGGACAAAGTGCCTGCGGCCATGGCCGCTCGGTACTGAGAGTGGGTGCGTGCAACGTGCATGGCCAGAGGAGGGATGAGGCCGACGGCGGCCCCTTCGGCGGCAAAGACAAAACCTAGCACGGCTGCGTAGTTTCCCCAGATGCCATCCATGCCCTGTGTGCGCTGTTGGATGATGAGTAGGTTCTGCACATCTGTGTTGGCCCACGTGAGCACAGCAAGGGTGCGTCCGAGCAACAAAAGCCCGCAGTATGCTGATGGAGAGGCCCCAGCACCGGCCAGGAACCGCCACAGTTCTGCCAAAGCCTGGGTCATGGTTGGATGCCCAGTTCCATTTGCATCCACCTGTTCTTCTTGCGCCTTGAGCAAGGACTTGTCGTCGTCGTTGTGCTCAACGTCCACGTCTGCATGATCGAGAGGGAGTTCATCATTGCGCATGGAGTCCTTGCGTTCTTCTGTTCCCGGGGTGCCTAGGTGGGCGCCGTGGTGGCGTGCGAGAGCGAGAATCAGGGCGGAAAGCAGGAAGGAGCAGGCATCGAGAACAAAACACACCGCCGGGGAGTACAAGCCGAGCAACACGCCCGCCACGGCGCTGCCTAAGAATACTTGGACACAGGCTGTGGCAGAAAGGAGGGCATTGGCTGTAGGTACCTGGTGCGCATGCACTAGACGAGGGAGCAACGCTCCGGTGGAGGGTTGCACCACACTCTCGAACGCAGCCTGTACAGCCGTGTTGGCAATGAGGAGACCCAAAACAGTGTCTGCAGGACCCTGGACCAGGGACACAAACGCAAACAAGGGCACGGTGAGCATGCGGGCAACGTCGCTGAGAATGAGCAGCGTCCAGCGGTTGTGCCTGTCCGCCAACACTCCAGCTGGCTGCAGCATGATCATGCGTGCGCCCATGTAGACCATTATGTACAGCGTAAGTGCCCACACCGAGCCGTCGGAGGCGTCTGCAATGAGTTTGAGGAGAGCCAGGTAGGTGAGCCAGGTGCCAAATTGCGACACCGAAACACCCAAGAAGAGGAGGCGGAAGGTGCGCTGCTCAACCAGAACGCGCACATATCGGTTTTCCATGCGGCGTGTGTATGTATGTATGTGTGTGTGTGTGTGTGGATGGGTGTGGATGGGTGCGCGTGCGCGAGTGCAACCAGCCACCAGCCAGACGTCACGCACTGCACAGGTCCGAACACATGTCCACACGAATCACAACACGGTTCACGCGGCGTCGCAAGCAGTCTGTGCCGTCCACCACGGCGCCACGGAAGCGTAAGGAGGTGGAACAGTCCGAGGAGGAGGAGACGGGCCGCAAGGAGCCAGATGTCAAACGCCAGCGAAGTAGCGGCACGTCTACGCCGTCGTCCAGTAGCATGCAGGACGCATTTGCCACGGCTGTGGAGCGCATGGAGCGCAAACACGAACCAAGTGCAGATCTGGTGCGCAAGCAAATGTACAAACGGGTGTGGGAGCAGGTGGAACGCAGCGCACAAGACAGGAAGGCAGCCGGGTTGTACCTCTCAGGCCATCCGGGCACAGGGAAGACCCTTCTGGTGTCGCAGGTGCTCGAGCAGCTGCAGGCAGACACGGAACTGCGGAAGCACTTTGACGTGCATGTGTACAAATGTGCCAGCGATGGCATCGACTTTTTCGCCAGCCTGGCGTCGGTGTTGCTGGGTGATCAGAGCGCAAGCTTGGACGCGTTCATGAGCGCCACAGGCAGCCAGGAGCGCATCACACTGCTCGTACTCGACGAGATCGATCACCTGAGCCAGGCAACCATGCGTGCCGTGTTCAACTGGCTTACCCTGCCCGGCAGCTCCCTCCTGCTGGTCGGCATTGCCAACGATGTCGGCCGTGGCAGCTTCCAGCACATCTCTGCCCTCTCGGACGGTAAGTTTGCATCTGTGGAGCAACACATCGTTTCCCCTGCGTCCACACATGTCCCTGCCAGGTGACACGCCCCACCACCTTGTTTCCACGTGTGCCGTTGTCCCCTGTGCCAGCCCTCCGAAACTCACCCTTTGGCCCCTTTTTGCGTTGTGCACAGTGCAAGTTGATCAGCTCGTGTTTGAGCCCTACAGCCAGGCCGACCTCACCGTGATTGCCAAGGATCGACTCCGGGGCCTGGACGTGATGACTGACGAGGCTATTGTGTACATTATTCGCAAGTCGGTGTCTGCCAACGACGTGCGGATCATGCTCGACTATTTCGTGCGAGCCCTCCAGCATGCCCTGGACACGGGCCTGGACAAGCCAATGCGTCTCATGGACGTGTACCTGGCATTGAGCAACAAGAGTGCACACGACCCGTCTGGTCGCATGTCCATCATCTCCTCCCTGCCCCTCAACCAGCACCTCCTGCTCTGCGCCGTCTTTCGCAGCGGCGAAAAGGTCAAGCAGCTGGACATCGACACCCTCAAGCAGCGGTATCGCTCAGCCATGCGAGCTCTCTACGGCAGCGGGCGCCAATCTACCAGCGACTTTCGTGAAGTCCTCGAGGGCCTCCTCAACTGCTCCATCCTGCGTCAAGAGCGCCGCAAGGTGCGTGGCAAGACCATGCTCGAGGTCAACGTTGAGCTTGACACCGTTCTGCGTGCCTTGCGTGGTCAGGTGCCAGACCGCATGCTCCATGCCATGCTATGGGAGGATTGATGAACACAACCCCGATTTCAATTTTCGTTCGCTTCACCCGGTCTCTTGCCCCCTCCCTACACGTCCACAATCTGCACAGTGTGGTCCCAGGAACCAGACACGACCTGGGACGGCGTGACGGGGCTCCACGACAGCGCACGCACATAGTCTGTGTGCTTTTGGCCCACGACGGTGCAGGAGCCCTCCTGGTCCGCCGTGCTGTCTAGCAGCACAATGGTGCCGTCATCGGATCCACTGACCAAACGTGTGTGCGATTCGGGTGCAAAGCAAAGGGAAGAAGAAGCCAATCCGTGTGCAGCGTCCCATACGTGCAGGGGCTCCTCGCTGCTCAGCTTGCGACTGTCCTGCAATTGCACACTGCCGTCCTCCATGCCCAGCGCAAACACTCCGGCGTCGTCTGTGCACCACGTGGCACTGGTGACCATCCCGTCGGACACCAGGCGCGCCGTGCTCTTGTCGCTGCGGCGATCCCACAGTTTGGTGGTCATATCCCCTGCCATGGACGCAAACACGTCGGCCTCATGCGTCGACCACATCACCTGACGCACAGGCGCACTATGGCCGCGGTACGTGGCCACCAGCGGCTGCTCCGGCTGTGCGTGAGCCCACAGCTTCACGGTGCAGTCCGCCGAGCCCGAAAGCGAAAACTCTCCCTGCGTTGGGTGTGTGCACACACACAGCTCACACCTGCCGTGTGGCCAGACAGTGCGTCCAGAAACGTAATGTAATCGTCGTCGCCTGGCCGGCACACTTGATACATGTACACCATCCCGTCGTCTGCGCCTGCAAGTACCAGACTCGACTCTGCATGCCGCCGGTCAGTGTTGGCCCGAACACACCCGTCCCGACTTCCCCACACTCCACTTACTCTCCTCCATGGCCCATGTGGCACTGGCAATGCCTGTCTGCATCGACACCTTGCCAGCAGGCGTCTCTGCGTCCATGGCCGCTGCATCGTACACCGCCACCGTCCCGTCCCACTCGTTTCCCGTCAGTGCAGACGTTGCCACCAGCACAGGGTCCTGCACGTCTCCCACCGCCCTTCCAGCGTGCTTCACGTCGCACACATGCCGCGTGCTGTCCACCACATGCACGTTGCTGCTGCTCTTGCTGCTGCTGCTGCTCATTTTTCTCTTCGAGGTCAGGTGCTCTGGTTCTGCCCGCGCCCACCCTGCCAATCCTTCCGCATCAGGTCCCCCCTGACCATGAGCGTCTCATCTCCTCTCATTGTCGGTCTCACGGGTGGCATTGCCAGCGGCAAGTCCACCGCCCGCAAGATGTTACAGGCCAAGGGCGCGCAAGCCATCGACTGCGACTGCCTCGGCCACTCTGTGTACGCCATGGGCACCCCGGGCTACCACGACATTATTACAGAATTCGCAGGCGTGCCCCTTGTACATGAAGACACGGGCGAGATTGATCGCAACCGTCTGGGCGCGCTTGTGTTCCAGTCTCCCCAAAACATGACCCGGCTCACAAACATTGTCTGGCCGCTCATCTGGGGCAACGTCCACGACACCGTCCAGGATATTGTTGCCGAGGTGCCTGACACCCCCGCCGTCATCATTGAGGCTGCGGTCATGATGGAGGCTGGCTGGCACCAAGAACCGCTCCTCGACGAGGTGTGGGTCAGCACCGTGGAACGAGACATTGCCAAGCAACGCCTTATGCGCCGCAACGATCTCACGGCAGACCAGGCAGAGGCGCGCATTGCCTCACAATGGTCCAACGAAGAGCGTCTCAAGCACGCCCATGCACGCATCGATCACAGCGGCACCCTCGACGACCTGCAAACTCAGATCGACCGCCTTTGGGACGAACGCATCCTCGCCAGGAATCAAAAGTGAGCAGTCGGCTCTGTGGTGCTTTTGTGTGCCCTCCTCTCTCCATTCTGCTCTCGTCCATGACCTCACATTCATTGCCTCACATGTCTTGCTCAAAGAAAAACAAGTCGCCCCACTTTGCTTTCCGAACGTACTTGTACACGTCTGCATCGCTGCCCCTCTTGGACACAGTGTGTCGCTTCAGTGCCCCATCGCTCGCACACACATCCACCAGCACGTGTTTGCCTCGCTTAAGCGGCCTACGCACCATGCGATCTGCACGGCCTCCCGGAAGCACCGCGCGCACGTCCGGCTCCGGCAGCGCCCCACGGTGCATCACCAGGTATGCAAACTTTTCATCCTCGTAATTGATGGTTGTATCACCCGGCGGCGGCGCGTTTCATGCGCTGGCGTACAGAATTCAGTTGCAGCCGTTGCGAAAAGTGGCACCACGAGTTGGCAGGCATGGGACAACGCAGGGCGTGTGCACACGGTGCAACCATGGTGGCCATGTGCAACGCACTCGCCTCATCGTCTCCCTCCTGCCGTGCAACGCGCGCGTTGCCCTTGAGCAGTGCCGTGCGCGCCTCCATGATGTTGTCGTACCCCACCGGCGACCCTGGCTCGATCAACACCAGAAAGCCGTCGGTACGTGACCACATGTTGCGAACCATCCGTTTGCGTTGTTCCTTGCTCCGAGCCTCTGCCAGCACATGCGACCCAATCACGAGGTTGTGCGAACGTCCTCGCGGCAGCTCCTCGGCGTACTGCATCACCTTGGCAAACTGTGCACGCGACCTTGTCTTGCGTACCAACTCCCTACCCATGCGTTGCATCTCCTCCGCCTGCTCCACGGCCACGTAGGCCTCCAGCGTGTTTGTCGCCGCGTGTAGGGGCCAAAGCGCGTCCAGAGCCCACAGGCCCGTCGCCGGACCTGCACCAAAGTCAAGCACTCGTTGCGGAGACCACTCGGGGAATCGGGACTGCAACTCGGACAGCACCCGGTACAGCGACGCGTATGTGGCTGGCATGCGGTACGCCACGTACGCTTTGCATTCCTGCCTGCCGTACTCCAACTCCGGCAGCGCGTTCAACTGTGCTCGTTCAACCAGCGGCAACTTGACTTTGCCCGCCCGTGAAGTGTGTGGAATGCTTCCTGTGGCCGCTTCCATGTTGTCCTCCGCCTCTCCCTGCGTCGTGTACAGCTTGCGGTTCGTCCGCACTCGGAACCGAGCCGACAACTGGTCAGCCACCTGTGCCAGTCTGCGTGTGCTCTCATCCCTCACAACACGCTCCATGGCCTTTTGCAGTTCCCGTGGCAGGCTCACAGCTCCACGTTGCACCTGTCCGATGCGCTGGAACGATGTCGTTGCCATTCTGCTTTCTCCTGGTCCTCACCGTGCATCCGGCGCACTGGACTGCAACCATGACAGCTTTGCATACAGGCGCCTGTGGTTCGGGATGCAGGATGGTGTTGGAGATGGATCGTGGAGGAGAGGAAACGATCTTTTCTTTTTGGTTTTTGCTTTCCAATCACAACTCTCTCAGGAACACCACACAGCTTAGCGGGCAGCCTCGCTGTTCAGCACGGCGTTCCTCGACTTGTCCCAGTACTGGGGCGCCCACTTCATCTTCTGAGTGTGGCACTGGCCCTTGGTGTGGCCCATGTTGTGGCCATCGGCCAGCTGGCTAAACTTCAGCTCCGTGGTGCCGTCGTTGGGCCACTTGAGCACCAAGTTGGTAGCCAGGTTGCAGTAGTTCACCAGACCGCCCGTCTTGTACTGCGTCGTGTAAAAGTACACGTCCTTGCGGCTCTCGCCAGTGATCCCTGCGTTCCACAGCGCTGCGCCGTCCGTCGTCAGGTCGGTGTTGGCACCGCAGCCCACACCAAACACCTTGATGAGGTTGGCAGCCGAACCGGCGCCCGAGCAGCCATAGTAAGGCGACCCCAAGCTCTGCAGCTGGCGGCCGTTGCTCGACTCTTCCAGACCGCTAAAGTAGTAGTTGTGCAGGTGCAGTGCTGCAAGACCACCCTGAGAGTGACCAATCACACCGTACGACTCAAACTTGCTGTCTCCAAACTCGCCCAGCAACTGCGCAAACCGATCGTTTGTCTCCGATGCGCTGGGGTTCAGGAAGAACGCTGCGTCCGTCCACAGCTCCTTCTGTGCCTCCCACGGGTTTTCGGCGCTGCAGTAGCCATGCGACAGCACAAGTCCCTTCTTGCCCGCAGCCACAAGGCTCACGTTGCGCGCGGGGCGCACACCTTCGCGCATCTCACGCGTGATCGGACGCACTCCGTCAAACTCCACAGACACAAGCGCCTCGGCAAGCTTCAGCTCCTCAGCCAGCTCCATCGACACGCTCATCTCGCTCTCCTCGCTCAGCGGCACGTGTGCCTCAACCTCCGTCACATACACGTTCTTAACGCGCAGCGGCGCCTTGACCTTGGCACGTTCCAGCCACGCCACATCCACCTCCAAACCCAGCGCTGCCTTGCCCTGCACACGCTCCACATCCACCAGTGCACTCACCCAGCACGCCGCCACCTCGCTCGAGCTGTCTGTCGTGCTTTGGCCGTACACCTCTGCGTACGCACGGTACGTCACTGCCTTGCCTGCAGGCACCTTTTCCTGCACTCCCAGGTACACCATCACACGGTTGCTGCCCTCCTTCATCGCTGCCCAGCTCTCGCCCGTCAGCGACAGAGTGTCTGCAACCACGCGCACCAGCTGTTGCGTCGTGCGCTTGAACGCTGCTCCCGCGTTGTTCGTTCCCCTGTGTCCATCCTCGTGTGTCAGCATGGTGCTTGTCAAAAAGGCAAAGGCAAAGGCAAAGGCGTTCGGTGTCCACACACGTACTTCACCACCGTCGTCAGAACATAGTCGCCAACCTCGCTGGCTTCAATCTGTGCTCCAAACACGCCGTCGTTCGACAGCTCGTCTCCGTGCAGGCCGTCGTCGTGCATGGGCACGTCCACCTCGTGGCCGTCCGGCATCAGCACGTCCATCTCAGCTGCCGTCACTGCGTCCTTCAACGCTTCCGGCACCGCTGCCACGCGCACGCTGTCGTCAAACGTTGCGCTATCAAACGCACGTGTCTTGACTCCAATTGTCTGGCCCTTCACAAGGCGGTACGACTGCATCTGTGTGTGCAGCGTCTCCTGAGCCTCGTTGCGCACAAACACAACGCCGTGCGGCGCCGTCTCGCTCCCGCCCGTCTTGCGCAGCGTCTCACGAAGCGCCATCACCTCCGCCAGGTTCATGCGGTGGTCCTCCCCACCCCAGTGGGCCGTCAGCACATACTCGCCCAGCACAGGCTTCTCCAGAACATACGCAGTGCCCTTCACCGCCGCTCCGTTGCTGTCGCTCAGCGGAAACTCCGTCTGCGCCCACATTTTGCGTGTTTTCAGCCACCATGCCGTTTTTTTACGCCTGCGTCAGCCAACTCTGCGCCCTCCTTCTCTGCACACACCCTCACACGCAACGTACCGCCTGCGCAATGGCGCCCAGGTTCACCTCGGCTCCGTTGGGATCCACCAGCTTGAGCACCAGCGACTCCTCGTGGGGAGAAAACACGGCGAACAGGAACTGGTCGGTCGAATCGCACACCAGCTTCTGCTCGAAGCCAGCCACAAACTCCTTGGCACCCATCACCTCCTGGGCGCTCTCGTCTGCACGCACCACGTCCACATAGAACGGCTGCTCTGCACTGAGGCTGGTCATGGCACCCAGCGCAGGGCTGGGCACGCGATGTTGCTCAAACTCGCTGGGCGGGCCAGCCAGCTGCTTGCGGGCCAACGCACCAAACACACCGTGGATACACAAAGCAACCACGACAATGGTCACCAACGTCTGCTTGTTGTTGTTCATGGCCATGGATCCTTGAAGAAAATTCTGTGCATCCGTCTGCGCCGCGTTTGCCAAGCAAGAACAAGAAGCATGGGCCAGCAAGAATCTGTGGTGACTCAAGTCACCTTTGACTTTGACAAGATTGGCCCTGCGTACGGCGACGCAGACATGGGCGAAGTGGAGCCGTCTTTGCACCACGTTGGTCACGGCGACGACGACGCTGAGGGGGAACAACAAGGCAAAGGCAAAGGCGAAAGCAACACCCCTGCGTCGCTTCCATACGTCAACATTGCTGAGCCGTACGAACATGTCCCGCAGCTACTGTGGCCTGCAGACGTGAGAAAGGTGATGACATCGCTGCAATCCATTCTGGGCGACGTCGACGTTGGCTCGCTGCCCGAAAACAAGGTGGTGTTGTTCATCTCCCTGGTCTCCAAGCTGGGCAAGCAGCTTGTCGACTCCAGTCTGCTCTACGAGGCACGCAGTGTGTTGCAGCCCGTGGTGGGCCACCACGAGTCGTTGCGGGAGAAGCTCTTGGCGTCCCGTGGCTCCATCCTCAAGGAGGCCGCCTTCCAAACCGCCCAGCACCTGCTGCTTTCCACGCTGGTGCTGTCGGCCCGCCTGTACTTTGTCCTGGCTCGTTCGTACGACGAATACGCCACAGCAGAGACGCTTCTCTGCACTGTGACCGAGTTGGCAGATGCGGCCGTCGTACACCAAGTCGGCGACGGCGACGAAACTGCGCAAACGCGTTTGCTTGTTCTTGGCGGCTGCGCTCGATTGTGGCTCGTACTCGTGCTCGTGTATTTGCACGGAGAACGACGTGCAGCGGAGGAGATTGGACGGATGGACACGTGGGTGCAGCAGTTGCCTGATCAGGACGCACCGTACACTCGGTTCTTTGGCCACGCGGTTGCTTTCCGCACCGCACACTTCCGCTTCTTGCTGGAGCTGGCAGACCCTTCGACGGCACTGGAGGACATGCATGCCCTGTGTGCCATGTTGGGCAACCTAGAGGAGTGGGAACCCGTTCCTGCGGCCGTGGTGGCGTGCCAGGCAACCACGGCGGCCGACTTTCTCTACACCGTGTTGTTGCAGGCGTTGGATGACCACTATGTGGCGTATGCTGCCAGTTTGCATGAGGCGAATGCGCTGGACGCAGCCACGGTCAAGTTTTCAAGTAGGTTGGCAGGAACCAACGCCCAACAGAAGCACTTCTCCATGATGTGGGCTGGGATTTTTGCCAAACGGGGCATGTGGGGTCCTTGGTTTGGGAGCTACCTGGAAGTGGTGACGCTCAAGTCATGGGGCGCCAAGCGGAAGATGGGGGCTGTGGATCAGCTGTTTGAGGAGATGCAACGCGTGGGCTTCGATCTCTTTCACTGGAAGCATGAGCTGGACATGCAACTGGTTCACATTTGCTTCGAATGTTCGGACAACGAGCGTGCCGTGGACGTCCTGCTGAAAGACGAGGCGGAACTGGAGGAACGTGGTCTTGTCTCGCGCGGCTTCACAAACAAGCTCAACCGAGCCCTGTGCGCGCACTTCCTGTCCCACAAGGAGGAAAAGACCGCCCTTTCCCACGAACTGCTCGAGGTGGTGGACCAGATGCCCACAGGCATGTGCCTGAACACCCTGCGTGTGCTGTCGGACCTTCGCCTTTCTGTCGACGTTCAACAACAGCTGTTCGAGAAAGCACTGCCGTTACTTGATGACGTGGATGCATCTCAAATGACGGCCTCTCTGCTTGCAGCCAACTATGTTACTTTTCTGAAGGCGCAGGACCGGGTGGATGAGGCGATGGATTTTGGCGAGGCGTACCTCACGCGGTATGTGGACATGGACAACAAGAACCGGCAGTTCGTGCTGATGTCGCTGCATTACGCCATTTACGACCGAGACCGTGGGTATGGGATGGACCTGCGCAAAGAAGCCATGCGCCTGATGCTCGTGAACGAAGAGTGGCAATCGTTTGCCAACAACCTGGTCAACGTGTCGTACCACATGGCCGACGGTGGCAAGGCGCAAGAGGCACTTGACTGGGTTGCAGAGCATGTGGATGCCGTCTGTTCCACAGAAAACGAGGCCATCAAGTGTGAACTGTGCCGAGCGGTTTTCTCGGTCGCCAGCGCGCAATCGGACCAAGCCCTGATGCGAAAATCGGCTCTGGTGTGGTGGAACCTGCTCACGTCCGTGGACGCGACTGTGAGCGAGGATTTGATGACTGCCGTGTCCATGTTTGCCTACGACGTCGGCTCCAACGTCGACTTCTTCCCAACGCTGGACGACAGCGTGCGGGCAGGCCTGAGCTCTCTCATGGACGTTGTGCAAATCAAAAGCGAGCGTCCGTTTACGTTGTTTTCGGTCAAGGTCGCACAACTGGCCATGGCGTCCCTGGAGGCAAATGGAGGCGAAGCCGCTCGCCCCGAGAGAGTGGCTCTGGCCGAGGAGACGGTGAAACTGCTGGAGTCTCAGGTGGAAGCAGTGAACGGAGAGGCTATGATGCGATGTGGGTCGTGCGCATTCAACGCAGGATGCTGGGACCAGGCGGTGCGCATATTTCTGCTGGGCGCGACCGAGATGCGTCGCAGGGCATCAGACGAGGGCTGGGCCACATTCATGATCAAGGCGGCGCAATCACGCTATGCGTACGGAATGAACCCCAAAGGGGCGTCAGAGAGCATCGAGGAGCTGCTGGAGGTGGAGAAATGGCTGGGAGAAGCGTCGGAGCTTCGCGAGGATCGCAGCAAGCTGCAGATGCTGAAGACGGTGTACAAAATCCTGGAAGCGGGCTACGAGAGCCGGGAAGACCAGGCAAAGGCAAATGAGTTTGCCAGCAAGGTAACGGTGGTGGAGGAATTGCTGCTTGAGGAGGCGTCTGCAGGAAGCAACACGCAAGCGCAGGATCAAGATCTGATGAACGCCATGATGGCCAGTCTGAACTCGAACGAAAACACAGTGTCAGACACGGTGGAGGTGGATGTGTCGAGTGCAGAGGGCCTGATGGCAGCCACAGACGAACAGCTGACTGCTCACGTGTCCAAGTTGACGCAACAGGACTTTGACGATTCCGAGGTCACATCGATGGCAAGCGAGCTGCTGTTGGGCTTGTTCAACAGTGGCTCTGCGACGACCGAGATGATCGTGGCGATGCACGAGCAGCAACAGCAGGGAGCCGGTCCCAACATGGAGGAGCTGACCAGTGTGATGGGCACGACGCCCGAGGAGTTGATGGAAATGATTACCCAGCGTTTGCGAGAGCAGAAGCTGGAAGAATTGAAGATGATGAGGGATGCCTTGCGGATGTCTGTGGAATGAGGGCAATGAATGAAGCTGATCATCGATTGCAACCGTGGCCGATTCTCTGCTCGCGCCGCGCATGGGAGACCATTTCAAAACACAGCACATGTCGCGAAAGAGAGTGGCTCCAAGTGACGACGATGTGGGTGAAGATGGGTTCCGTGCTCCGCCTGCACCGAAGCGAGCACGCATGGAGGAGGAGACGGAAGATGGGCGTCCCGGTGTCGCATCGTCGTCGTCGTCGTCGAGCAGCGCAGAGGAGGACATGACCCGCAATCTGGAGTGGGAGGAGGATCTGAGCGACGACGAAGGCGATGGGGATGGACGCATTGGCAGCCGCAAGGTGAAGAACGCGCTGAAGCAGGCGTCGTTCGAAGGCGACTTTGATTCAGACGAGGATGAGGAGGATGAGGGGGCCAATGATGGCGCAATGAGGGACAGACGGCGGCAAGTGCGTGACGGGGAGGGGCTGGATCAGTACGCATACAGGCTTGTCAAGGGAGGCGGGGGCCGAAAGGCCGAGGAGAAATTGGCGCGCCGGATCGTGGCCGAGGCCGAAGACGTTGAGGACGGCGAGATGGAAAGCCACCGGTCGGGACCCAAGCTGGATGAACACACGCGAAGCAACCGGGAGGTGCAGTCGACGTTTGCAGGTGGCAGGAGCGCAGATGGGAGCATCATGTTGAAGGGGGGCAAGATCACCAAGGTGGACGGCGAGGAAACGGGAGGTAGCTACGTGGACGACGAGGGCCAGGCATTCATGGCCTTTAATCTGGTGGAAGAGCGACAAACGGGCATGTTTGACGCCACAGGAGCATACCACGACCTGAGCAAGGTGCAGGAGGCCAACCAACCCGAAGACGCGTGGTTGTCGTCGGTTCGGGTGAGCAGTGCGGAGCAGGAAAGGCTGCAGGCATTGCAGGCACAGCGAGAGGCACAACGCAAAGAAAAGGAGGAGGCAGAGGGGGCAGAGAGTGCAGAGGTACGAGAGGCGGCACTGCTGAAGCGTCTGCTACGCCTTGTGCGCATGGGCAGCACCGTGGGCAGCACCATGAACAAGCTGAGGCCGCAAAAGACAAACAAGCGCAAGAACAGGCGGCGACAGAAGCAGCTGGAAGCCAAAGCGGCGGCAGAGGCAAAGGCGGCGGGCGACGACGCAATGGACACAACCGCAGACAGTGAGGCCAAGCGGGCAGCAGACTTTGCTGAACTTGTGGATGTGACGGCAGCGCTGGTGGACATGGGCATGTATGACATCCAGAGCAAGCGTGCGGAGGAGCTGGAGGATCGTGTGGAAGAGCTGGAAGGGACGAATCGTCAGTGAGGGAATCCAAAATTGTTTGTTGCTGTTGGCTTCCTGTGTTTTCTTTGTGCACAAACTGCTGGGCGGATGACACCCTTGATTGCAGTTGCACACGACCACGTCGACGCGCGCGAGAGGGGGAGGCTGGCCTTGATCAGCATGGATGAAAGTGTTGCTGGCTCCGCTCTCGCTCCCTCTGCGCAATGTGCGTGTGTGTGTGTGTGTGTGTGTGTGTGTGTGTGTGTGTGAGGACATGTCCCATGACTGCCTCTTGTTGTGTGTCTGTTGTTGCTGTTGCTGTTGCTGGTGATGAGATGTGCTGTGTTGCAGTTGTGTGTTTTCACAACCGACACCCTCTTAGTCAAAGGTGACGCGGGAGCCCTGGAACTCCTGGATGGCGCCCTTGGCCTGTGCCGGAGCACCACCGCGTCCACCACCGCGTCCGCCACCACGTCCACCACGTCCACCGCGTCCACCACGGCCTCCGCCACGGCCTCCGCCACGGCCACCAAAGCCGCCGCCGCGTCCGCCGCCGCGTCCGCCTCCAAAGCCACCACGGCCACCGCCACGGCCACCGCCACGGCCTCCGCCACGTCCACCGCCGCCGCCGCCTCCGCCGCTCTTGGCAAAGTCGAGGCGGACAGGACGACCGGCCACGGGGGTACCGTTCCACTCCATGGCGGACTGGGCCGACTCTTCGCTGAAGAACTGCAGGTAACCATAGCCCTTGAACTCACCCGTGTCACGGTCGGTGATCAGGCGCACGTCCTTGATGTCACCGCACTCGGCAAAGGTCTGTCGGATGGTATCCTCGTCGACGCTCCAGCTGAGGTTGCCCATAAACAGGGTCGACGAAGGCGGGTTCTGCTCACGCTGGCCGTATCCACCGCCACCGCCACCGCCGCCGTAGCCACCACCTCCGCCGCCGCGGTTGTTGTTGTTGTTGCGGTTGTTGTTGCCACCCGAGTTGGCAAAGTCCAGGTTCAGGTAGCGACCCATCATCTCGGCGCCCTGATACTCCATGGCCTTCTCGGCGGCAGCGACGCTGGTAAACTCGATAAAGGCCACACCCTTGGGGTTGCCCGTGTCGGCAAACACCGGCATGCGCACATCGGCAATCTCGCCGCACTCGGCAAAGAACTCGCGCACGTCCTGTTCCGACGCATCAAACGACAGGCGGCCCACAAACACAGTCGTCTCATCGCGGTTGTATCCACCCGAAGACGACGACGACTGCTGGTTGTCGTAGCCTGTGCGCGAGCGCTTGTTGTCCTGCTGCGATGTCTCCTCCTCCTCCTCCTCATCGTCTTCCCCGTAGGCAATGTCCTCCAGCGAGCGCTTCAGCGTCTTCTTGGGCTTGGCTTCCTCTTCCTCTTCCTCATCGTCCTCGTCCTCGTCATCGTCGTCATCGTCCTCCTCCTCGTCATCCGAATCCGAGCTCTCGGCCTCATCGTCGTCTCCATCCTCCTCCTCCTCATCCGAATCCGAGCTCTCGGCCTCATCGTCGTCTTCGTCCGAATCTGAGCTGTCAGCCTCGGCCTCGGCCTCAGCCTCGTCGGAATCTGAGCTGTCGGCCTCGGCCTCAGCCTCAGCCTCGTCCTCAGAGGAAGAGGAGCTGTCATCATCATCCTCATCGTCCTCATCGTCTTCATCGTCCGAGCTGTCCTCGTCGACGTCCTCGACCTTGACGGAAGAGCCCTTGGTCTCCTCCTCCTCGTCGTCGCTGGTACCGTCGCTGGTACCACTGCTGGTACCGTCGCTGGTACCGTCGCTGGTACCACTGCTGGTACCACTGCTGGTGTCGCTCTTGTTGCCTTCCTCTTCGTCGCTGCTGCTGGAGTCGGCATCCTCCTCCTCCTCGCTTTCGCTCTCGCTCTCGCTTTCGGGTTCGGGCTCGGGCTGCTTCTTGCTCTTCTTCTTCTTCTTGCCCGAAGTCTGGTCCGCGCTCTTGCCACCCTTGCTGCTCTTGGCCTTCTTGTCGCTCTTCTTGTCGCTCTTCTTGCCCTTCTTCTTGCTGACCTTCTCCTCCGTCACCTGCTTGGCCTTGAACTCCTCCTCGTCGCTGCTGGACGAATCCACCTCCTCGACCACCTTCTTCGACTTCTTCACCTTCTTCACTGCACTCTCTACACACGTCGCCACGTCACGCACGCACGCCCCACGTGTGAGTCTCCCAAAATCCTCCATGCCCCACTCGCCACCGCCTCCCGCTGCGTCGCAAGGCGTCGCGGACCTGCCAAATTGCTGACGCATGCAGAAAACGATTAAATGAGAAGCCCCATTTTCCGCGAAAGGATCATTCACATCTTGCAAACCACCTCCTGCCATGGCCACACCTGTGTCCATGGTTTTTCCGTCGTTTCCCGTCTCTTCCACTTACTCTTTCCCATATTTGTTTGTGTGTTTTTGGTGGCGAGGAGCCCGCGGCGCCGCATCGACCGAACCAACCTTGTCCCGTGAGTTTTTCCATCCATTGTCTGCACTGCATCCCAAAAGCCACCTCTGCAAGACCTGTGTCGAATCTGACCCGTTGCGTTTTCTGCCCGTCCCCGCAACAGCCCTCAGCGAAGTTTGCCATGTCCTTCTTCCAGAAAATCTTCAACTACTGGGCCAACCAGGCCGTGGTCGACAAGCTGGCCAGCAACAAACAGTTCCAACGCTTTGCCGTGCGTAGCGCAGACATGATGGAGGACATCAGCAAACGAGGTACGTGGCACAAAAGTCGCCGGCAGCGCAGCCGGTGAAGCAAACAGACCCCGCCTAGCCACCCTGCTGCCTGATTGCTTCAGATACCCTCTCGAATGTGCACAGCGTGATTGTGAGACAATGTCACGGTGACCATGGAGCATGGGGGGTTGGCCATGGGTGTGCAGGAGCAGCAGGTTGTTTCCTGCCATTTTCACTCTTTCCGCCCGACTGACCCGTGGGCACACACACACACGGCACATCCTCGCACAGGCGCCAAGGCGATTGTAGATAGGTCCGCCAGCAGCAGCAGCAGCAGCAGCAGTGCAGCCAATGCTGCCACAAGCAGTGCTCGTGCAGGGCAGCCACCCAAGGGCATCTTTGGTCGTTTCATGAGCGACGAGATGATCAAGAGTGTGGAAAAGGCCATCATTGACGCAGGGACACCAAAGAAGAAGTGAAGTGGCAATTGAAGGTTGTTTTGCATTGTGCGCAATTCGCTAGCTCATCACTCACTTTTCCTTCTTGGGCTCCTCCTTGGCGGCATCCTTCTTGGGCGCCTTCTTGGGCGACTTGGGGGGCATGACGAGGAAGAGGACAAAGAGGGGCAGCAAAACAAGGTGGGTGGAGAAGCCAACGGCGCCCCAGGCCTTGCTGGCGTAGCCGTAGTCCAGGAGGAGGAAGGCGGCGCCGGCGTAGTTGAGAGAGAGCATGACGGCAATGAGGCAGCCAAAGTCATAGATGCGCTTGACGGTGGGACCAGCGGCGACGGCACGGTGGTTGAACATGCGACGCATGTTCTTGCCAACCTCGGTGATGAGGGCACCGGTGGCAAAGGTGAGGTAGTAGCCCGGGTAGAAGCCGTGCCAGAAGGCGCTGGTCATGTAGGTGAGCACGGTAACATAGGCGGCGGGCTTGGTTCCCACAGGGGCCAGGCGCAGGTAGACGCAGTTCTTGAGCCACTTGGCGGTGCCCATGTTCCAGTGGTCGGTCACCTGCTTCATGCTCTGGCCCATCTCCACATCCAGGATGCTCATGTTCTTGCAGCGGTCCCAACGCACGTTGCCCTGTTTGTCGTAGCCGTTGAAGGCCACACCCGAGGCCACGGTGGACGAGTCGGCAAGCGACCAGGCAAAGTAGTACTTGTAACGCGTCAGGATCACCGACACGGTCATGTAGCCCACACGCCACCACATGGGGTGGTTGAGAAACTCATCAGAGTGGGTGTAGGCCAGGGGCACCTTGGCGGTGGCCACCTGGTACACGCCTGCGCACAGGAAGGCGGTCACAAAGCGCGTCAGCACGCCCACAATGTCCAGGGGCAGCTTGCCGTCCTTGCCCTTCTTGGCAAGGTCGCCGTTCACGTAGTCCAGGTAGTACTTGATCTCAAACGCAGGGCCGGCCATGTAGCTGCCGAAAAAGTAAACGTAAGAGAAAAACTCGAGCAACGACGGCAGGTCCTTGATGGCTGTGTTGGCCTGCTCCGGGTGCAGCTTCTTCTCCTTCTCTGCATCCGACAGTTGGCCGTCGTGGTAGTTGTATGCAAAGGTGGTGAGCTTGATCGTGATGATCTGCGAGGAGGGCGGGGGGAGAGGTTGGGGTGTCAGCGAAAACACGCGGGTAAACGTTGCGCGTGTTCGGCGTCCTGCGCGTTGCATGCGGATGTGTATGTGTGTTGCGTACCATCTGCGGTCCGGTAAAGTCCATGCTCCAGCCCATGTAGTCGGTGTACTGGCGGTAGATGTGGCTGTGGGGCGAGTGGGAGGCGGACAAAGACGGGTGAGCATGTCATGGTTGCAAAGAGGAGCCAGCCACGTGGCATCTGGGTAAAAGGAGAGGATCCGGTTGGACAGGCGAGGCAATGGGAAAGGCAACACAGAGAGGGAAGGGTAGAGAGAGAGACAAAATGTCTGCCTTGCACTGCACATACCTGGCACTCATGTAGATCATGGTGAAGAAAAACACAGCGTAGTGGGAACGCTTGGATGGGAGCAGGGCAACGAGGAGGTAGACCATGAGGGAGGTGAAGAACGAGTGGAGGGTCTGTGCACCCAGGCAGAACCAAGACATGGCCACGCCGATGGTGATGGAGACGATGTGCTTGGCAGAGGCGCCTGTGTGGGTGGAGGGTGGTGGTGGGAAGAGGGGGGTGCATGTGTGTGTGAGCACCCAGGAGGCTATGGAGACATTGCAGACGGGAGGCAACTGACCAGGGATGGCGCGGAAGAGGAAGGAAAGGGGCACAGCGACAATGAGGCAGAGCAGAAGCTTGACCTGATCGACAGGCAGGCCCGTGTTGCCCGAGAGCGAGGTCATGGCCTCCTCGACGGCCACGGGGGCCATGGGCATGCTGTTGAAAAAGTCGTTGTATTCCAACAGAGTCGGATTGGTGGTGAGCTTCTCCATGAGGGGTGCAAGGCCAACACGAAAAGGTTGTGGTGGATGCATGCGAGCGACGAGGCAAAGGCAGGGGACGGGTCAGGACGATGGTTGGCTCGTTGCTGGACGAGGTGTTGGACACGCTGGACCGCAGGGAACAGAAGGAGGTGAAGAGAGTGTGTGCTCTCGTGGCTGTGTTGCTCAGTGTGACGGCTGTGGGCTGGGCACTGCTGTTTGTGGCGCAGGGGCAGCTGGACACGGCGCTTGCGAAACAAGGCCAGCTGGAGGGCATGCAGGAGACATACTCCGATGCCGTGCACCTGTGGTCCACTCGTTACTACTTTCAACTGGACTTGCACGGTCGCTTTGCACACTTTCGGGCCAACCGCAGCATGGGCCCGGCGGAAAGGAAGGTGTGGGCCCAAACGCCGCAGCAGCGCTACGACGACCAGCATCTGCGCTACGAACGCACTGTTGCTTGGCCCACGGGCACTTGGAAGGCGTTTGATCCGAGTGTGGACTTGGATGTGGAGTTGGACAGCCAGGAGGGCCAAGAGAACCTCACTGTGGCCGTGCCCCTGTTCCGTTTCAAGGGCACACGGCAGATTGCAAGTCGTGCTTGTGTCAGCGTGGGCCACCCACACCAATGGCGTTTGTCGACTCGGTTGTAAGTTTGCGCCCTGTTTGTGTGTGTGCTTGTGTGTGTGTGTGTGTGTGTGTGAGGAGACCAGAGCTGACAAGGTGCCTCTGTGCAGCGGCCATCATGCGTGTACATATCCGTTTGGAGAGAAAGAGGTGGTGAGGGAATGGAGAGACATCGATGAGAGGGTGGTGGATGAACAGGGACGTGTAAATATGGCGGAAGCGGGACCTGTGGTGGTGGAGGTGAGGCACGAGCGGGATCCGTTGCTGAGCGCTTGGAATGCCACGCGTGGCTCGCTGGACCTGATGATGGGCATGCGATTTGGTGAATCACCCGTGCAGCTGTTTGTGCTCGCGGTGAGTCTCATTGTGATCCCGTGCGGTGGGGCGGCGTTGGCCTGCGGATATACCGTGCTGTGTGGCCCATTGGCCGACCATCCACGAGCCTGTCTGTGCACAGACTGCTTCCAATGGCTTTTGGGCACTCGTGAAGCGTCTTCAGAGGGCACCTACCAGCGTGTGCGTCGCGAACTGGAGCTCGACGAGTTGCCAGAACGAGAACACGAGGAACACGAGGAACACGACGGCAACGACGACGACGACGACAACAGCGCAACCACAAGTGGCGTTGACAGTGACAGTGTGGACGACCAAGGCGTTGTGGACTCATATTGATGCGTTGTGGTACATTAATGGCTGACGAGAAAAAAACTGCGTCACCCTTGCTCCTCCTCCTTGTCCATCAAATCCAGGTCGTCGTGGGCGGTCCCATTGGTGAGCACAGTGCGCACACTGTCGAGCATCTGCTGGCCCTCGACCATGAGGACGGGTGCGGCCTGGCGGGACGGGCTGCGGCGACTGGGCGGGGTGGACACCGGAGAATCGAGCTGCAGGGATTCGACTCGAGCTTTGAGATCATTCAGACTGGAGGAAATGGAGCCGAGGCCAGCTGAGCCGCGCATGCCTTTGTGCTTTTGGTACTCGTCGAGGTTGGAGACTTCTTGCTCAAGCCTTGCGACGGAGCGTTTCATCTCTTGGTGAAACGTCTCCAGCAACACGGCTGCAGTGTCCTCGTCGGCCTGCAGCACTTGTTCCCGATACGCTTCCGAGGAGGAACCAGGCGAGCGAGAGCCGGAATCCATCTCACTACGCTGTCGTTTGGGGGAAAGGAGCCGCTCGGTGTCCAGCTCCCACTCCTGTTCCATCCCGAGGGAGATCTCGTTGTACATGTCGCTATGAGTGCTGTGGATGTGTGTGTGCACCATGTGTGATGTGTGAGTAGCCGCCCCGAAGCCTGCCGTGTTGTGTTGGGCCCCTGCTGGGTAAAGTTACGCGTACGTTGCACGAAAAAAAACGCAGAGCTTCTGGGTGTGTCGCCGTTTCGGGCAACAAACGCGCCGGTGGGCGCCGTTCTCGCGTAAGCTTACCTTTTGTTCGACGAGACCGATGAGCCGCGAGACCGATTATAAAGATCACTGCGGAAGTGCAACGCACGGGAGTCTCCAATGCCACTGTCGTCCACCGATGCGCTTCGAGCGAGCGGTTCGCTGCGAGTGCGCTCGTCGTGTCCGGACAGGACGTCTTCTCGCAGCTCGCGCTTACGTTTCCCCATAGGCGATTCGGATCGATCGGAGTTGGATCCGGCGGACGGACGCGTGCGCGACTGCGGACTCTTGGAACGAGAGCGTTGCAAAGTCACAGACTCCACTGTGGACCTCACAGAGGCCAGGTCTCGCACCGGAGCCAACATGTCCACCGTGTTGCGCCTTTTCGACGGTTGGACGCCCGCATGACGGCTACGCCTGGTTCTTCGTCCGTCATGTGTGTGCCAAGTCAGCATTGTGCCTGTGTCACCCGCCGAGGCTCCATGCGATTTTGCGCGGAGCCTGCGTTTTTGCTCCGCTCCGGTCTGGCCCATATTAAGCACCGGAACCTTGGGGCAAGGATTGTTCCAGTTGTAGGCCACATCCACCAAAAGTGAACTATCTCCAAGTGCACCGGTGTCGTATTCTTCCCACAGGTGCGGGAACTCTTCCTGAAGCAGCTCGTGGATCTCGCCGGCGTCCACGAGCGTGACTTTGACCATGTTTGCAGAGCCAATCACACCAATTTCCTTCAGGTATCGCTTCTCTTCCAGAGAGGCAGGACGCGAGAAGAGGTGAGGGAACTTGGCGTATAGAGCTCCACGATTGAGGCCCAGGAACTTGTTCACCTGCGAGCCGACGTAGAACGCTTGAGCTGGGTTTGTGCTTTCCCATTTTGCGGCAGGCAGATCGTCGCTTCCTCGTCGGCTGCTGGATACGCTGGAATCGGACGACGAAGAGGACGACGACGACGACTTGCTCAACGTCGTATCACTGAGGGCATCGGCAGACTCGTCGGAGGACCTGGAGACTTCGACAGAGGACAGCTCGCTGGTGTCCAACAGCGATGCCAACGCAAGCGGATCGTCGGGGAATACAAAGAGAGCGATGGGCATTTTGGCCTTATCGCTACGCTGCTCCTGCACAGGCTCAGCATTGTCTGTGCTCTGGCTGGTCGATCCAACTTCTTCGTCCATGGCATCGTCCACCTGCACCGCAGGCGGATCTCTGGGGTCGTCAATGTCCATCAGCGTTGCCCGTGCTCGCGCACGTGCCAACCTCTCCCGCCACACGCAAAGGGACCCCTCCCAGCCGAGTGGTAAGGGCATTCGCGCTCGTCGATGTGCATGTGTGAACCTCAGCGTCCAAGTGGGGGCCGATGGGACGATGGCGCCACACGCCCCAGGCAAAACCCAACATGAGCAACACCACCGAACAGGACTCGACAACTATTCTTGACGTCAGCTTCCACCAAATCCCGACCATTGGTGACGGCTACGACATCACTCCCGAGCTGAAGGAGATCTACCTGGCCTCGAACCGCATCCGAAAAAGATCCAGAACCTTGACGAGGCCACTGGATGCACTGTACGTTTCCCCAGCCCTCGTGCATGACCTCACTGCACGTTATCGCGTGTGAAAGTGCCAACGACAGCAATGTGTGTGCTCTTTGTGCGAGCACCGTGAACGGAACGCACGTTTTGTGTTGTTTCCGGCTGCTTGGTTTGCAACGCCGTACTGCGCGCACACAAGTCGCCAAGACAATGTACACATGTGCAACCGTGTACATGTGTTTTCGATGACTTGTGTGTTCACCTTGGGGCCGTTTGCACATCTGCATGTGTGCGTGCGGCGGGTCGGTCGCTGTGCGGTTGTTTTCCCCCTGGCTTTGCATGGATATCCACTGCTGTGTTGCTATGGAGATAATGCGTTTGATTGTGTGTCTTTGTGCATGGCTGTGCACACCGGTGGGGTTGTATGAGCGCGCAAGGCCGTGGACGTTGCTGACACGGTTGTGGCTGCACTTTTACCCCTCCAGCAACTGTCCCTGCGCAACAACTTTATCGAAAAGGTTGAGGGATTGGAAAAGTTGAGCGAATTGACGTGGTTGGACCTGTACGACAACAAACTGAGCGTGGTGGAGGGTCTGGAGCACCTGGAAAAGTTGACGTACCTGGACTTGAGTTTCAACGAACTGCGTTCGGTGAGCAACCTGGACCCAGAGTCGGACTTTCCGTTCTGGAACATCGAGGAGATGGCCGAGTCGGGATCCGGATCGGTCGCACAGGCGTCGTCGCAAAGTGCCGCTGCTGAGGACGACGGGTCGATGGTGGTTGAGGAGGAAGGCAGTCTGTCGGACATCACAGGGCTGCTTCCCATGAGCATCCAAGAACTGTTTCTGATCAACAACAAGCTGACGCATGTGGACGTGTCGCTGCAGCGGCTGACCAACATGACCAGCTTGGAGCTGGGCTCGAACCGCATCCGCACAATCAGCAACCTGGACGGCCTGGCGGGCAACCTGGAGAAGCTGTGGTTGGGAAAGAACAAAATCACGCAGCTGGCCGGTCTGGAGCGCCTGAGCAAGCTGCAGATTTTGGATGTGCAGAGCAACCGGCTGACAAAGATCGAGGGCTTGGATGGTCTGACCAATCTGGTGGAGCTTCACCTGGCAGACAACGGCCTGACCAAACTGGAGGGATTCGAGGCACTTGTCAACATGGAGGTGCTGGATGTGAGCATGAACAAGATCACCGAGGTGGAGAACGTGAACCACATGAGCAAGCTCCGCGAGTTTTGGATCCACGACAACGACATTGCCGCGTGGGAATCGTTGGAGCACCTGTCGACACTGGAAAACCTGGACACGGTGTACCTGGAGGGCAACCCGATTGCCAAGCACGTACGGTACCGCGCGACGGCGCTGCTGTACCTGCCACACTTGAAACAGCTGGACGCCAACGATGTGGTGCGAACATCAACAGAGTGACGGTATTGGAATGGGTGCGATGGGTGCGGGGGGACAGAATGTCGGGCCATGGCATGGAATGGAAAACGGAGAAATGGGTCTGTTGGAGGTTTTGTTTGTGGTTTCGTTTTGTGCATGAAGAGTGGTGACCTTTGTCCAATCAGAGGAAGTAGTCGGGCACCTCCTTGGTGTTGTCGACGGTGGGGTGGGAGCGCTCGCTCTCGGGCGCGTCGGTAAAGGTGTTGTAGAAGCGGTTGCCGTCGTCGTCGATTTCCAAGATGGCGGCAACGTTGCCGCAGCGGTAGCAGTAGTTGGGGGCAGACCAGACGGTGGACACATGGTCGTCCCACAGCACCTGGTAGCCGTCCATGCAGAGCTGGTGTGCACGCACAATATGTTCAACCTGATTGACCTTGAGGAACTTGTTGACGACGTCCTCTCCGAACGTGTAACCGGCTCCACGCGGCGACAGGGCATAGCCTTCCTTCTGCGGATCCGGATCACTCCACAGCAGATCCGTAAGAGGGCCCTCATGTGGCACCTCCTGAAAGCGGTCCATGACGCGGATCTGGTCAAAGGTGTGGATGGAAGGCGAAAGACCTGTAACGAGCGCAAGGAGGGTTAGCGAAGGGCCGAGCGAGCACGAGGTACAGGGCGGCAGTGGGGAGTGTGCCAATGGACGGGTGGGGCATGTGTGCGGGGCATTGTGGAGCGAGCGGCACAGGTGCATGCTGCGCGGGTTGCTGTGCGGGAGGAGCCGAAAAGGCGGGCGTGCAGGAGGGTAGCAAAAAGGGGCAAAAATCAGGCAAACACACCTCCGTGGACGCAAAAGACGCGGTTAGACACCACCGCGGCCGTGGTGAGATAATCAAACATGTCGGTGAAGTACTTCCAGACGTTGGCGTTACCATACTTGCGCATGCACTCGCCGTAGAAGCCATAGACCTGCGAGGCGCGCGGATTGGGCGAGGTTTTCGGGCGCGTCAGCGAGCTTGGAAAAAGGGGCAACTGAGGAATGGGCTCCACGGGCGTGGAAGATGGCAAAGGGGAGACGAGACATGTGTGGAGGATTGGCAGACGGAAGAAGCAACACACCTGTGTGATCTGGCGCGACTCGTGGTTGCCACGGAGGAGGGTGATGCGGTCAGGGTAGCGGACCTTGAGACAAACGAGCAAAGAAATGGTTTCGACGCTGTAGTGGCCACGGTCGACATAGTCGCCGAGGAAGAGGTAGTTTGTGTCTGGGCACTGGCCACCGACACGGAAGAGCTCCAGCAGGTCGTAGAATTGGCTGTGGACGAGGTTGCATGTGTGGGGTGACGGACGACGGGTCAGAACGAATATGCCGAGGAAACCCTCTCGGGCGGACAACGGCAGCGAGGAGACGCCTCTACATTGCGTGGTGCGTGGATGGCGGGGCACAAGCACACACTTACCCGTGGACGTCGCCCACAATGGTCACGGGTGCATCAATGTGCTTGACGTTGCTCTCGTAAATCAGCAGCTCTTTCATCCGCTCGCACAGCTCCTTGATCACGTGCTCGTTGAGTGCCTCGGCACGGTACAGCTTCTGCAGACACAGGTCAAGATCAGCCATGGTGTGGGTTGTCTGTCGAGTGTGTGTGACGTGGCTGCTGGGCTGTTGTCTCCGTCTGCGCGCGTGTGCGCGAGTTGAACCACCTCTCCACCCCTCCACACACACACACACACACGCACACACGAATACACATTATGCCGGGGAAGCTCAAGATCACCATCCGGCAGTTCAAGAATACGTCCGTAAGTCTGTGGGCCGTGTGGATACGTGTGCGGTGATCTCACCGCGCGGCCGTTTCGCGCACTCGTGATCGGCCGGCGTGCACACGCCACTGCCCGTGTGTTGGAAGATGGCCGAGGAATACACTGGCGGAGGCCCTGCAAAAGGGCCAAAGCAAGTTGGCGCGCTCTGCGGGACAACGGGTGGGAACGAATTCCCGTGTTGGGTGTGCCCGCTTCTCACACGTTTCGGCGCCCCGCCCGGACAGAACATGGACAAGAAGTACGCCGACACCACGTGGGCGCTTCTGGAGAAGGCCATTGAGGAGATCCATCGCAAGAATGCCAGCGGGTTGAGCTTTGAAGAGTTGTACCGGTGAGTCTAACGCAACAAGCAAAACCGGGAATTGGGCGTCCCTTGGCACCCCGACGGACACGCACAGACACAGACACGCACACACACACAAACACACACACATGCCCACTCATACTCACTCGCACGTCTGCGCGCGATTCTTTCAGCAACGCATACAACATGGTGTTGCACAAACACGGCGACCGGCTGTACCGCGGGCTGGAGGAACTGGTGAAGAGGCATCTGAGGTCGGCGCGCGACGAAGTTGCGGCAGCACACGACGGCCAGTTTCTGTCGACGCTGAACAAGCACTGGTCAGACCACAAGGTGTCGATGTTGATGATCCGTGACATCCTCATGTACATGGACCGCGTGTATGTGGCGCAGAACAACTGTTTGGCGGTGTACGATCTGGGCCTGACGCACTTCAAGGAGCAGGTCGTCTTTCACGAGCGTGTGCGAGACCGCCTGCGCATGCAATTGTTGAGCGCCATCCAACTTGAACGCAACAACGAGCTGGTTGACCAGACCCTGCTCAAGAGCATGACTAGCATGCTGGTGGAACTCGGCCTGGGCACCAAAGAGTAAGCTGCCGCCGTGCACATGAGCACACGGAGATCCACACGACGGGAGACGTGCACGCACTGCAACTGCTTTGTTTTCACGCCACTCACGCAGTCACGCACACAATCGCCACCCACAGTGTGTACGTGGCCGAGTTTGAACGCTTCTTCCTGCGCAGCTCGACAGACTTTTACCGCGACGAGAGCAACCGGCTGATTGCAGTGAGCAACTGCGCAGAGTACATGCAAAAGGTGGAACAAAGGCTGTACGAGGAGAGCCTGCGCGTGCACTCGTACCTGGATCCGGGTACGCTGAAAGGCGTGCGGCAGGTGCTGGAGCGCGAAATGATCGCCACACACATGGAGACGCTGGCCAAAATGGAAAACAGTGGCCTGGTGGCTATGTTGCGCGACGAGAAGCTGGAGGATTTGAAGCGCATGTACGATCTGTTCGGACGTGTGGAGGGTGGCCACGAGCTGATGCGCACGCAGATGTCCACGTACCTGCGTGACACGGGCAAGGCCCTGGCCGAGCACGACGACGTCAAAGCGGTGGACTATGTCGATTCGCTGATCCAGCTGATGGACAAGTACGATCGCATCACCACACATGCGCTGGGCGAGGATTCCAAGTTTGTGCAGAGTGTGCACCAGGCCTTTGAGTACTTTGTCAACATGTCGCGCCGTGGGGCAGAGTACATCTCGCTGTTTATCGACCACAAGCTCAAGAAGGGCCTGAAGGGCATGACGGAGGAGGAGGTGGAGTCGGTGTTGGACAAGACGATCAGCGTGTTCCGCTTCCTGCAGGAGAAGGACCTGTTTGAGACGTACTACAAACAGCACCTGGCCAAGCGACTGCTGCTTGGGCGATCGGTGAGCGACGACGCAGAGCGCCAGATGATCTCCAAGCTCAAAACAGAGTGCGGCTACCAGTTCACAAGCAAGTTTGAGGGCATGTTTACAGACATGCGCCTGTCCAACGACGGACGCGATCAGTTCAACGAGTGGCTGCAGGGCCGTGGCGAAACCATCCCCGTGGACCTGCGCGTGTCTGTGCTGACCAAGGGATTCTGGCCCACCCACGAGGTGGAAGAGTGCCTGCTGCCGGACGTGCTCACGGCGTCGTGCGCCGCATTCCGCGAGTATTACCTGAGTGTGCACACGGGTCGTGTGCTGACGTGGCAAACCAACATGGGCACGGCGGAACTGCGTGCCACGTTCAACGGGTCCAAGAAGGGAGGCGTGAAGGAGCTGAGTTGCAGCACATATCAGATGGTCCTCCTGCTGCTCTTCAACGACCAGGACTCGCTGACCTTTGACGACATTGCCAAGCAAACCAAGATCCAGCCGCGCGACCTCAAACGCCAGCTGGCCATCCTGACGTCGTCACGCAGCAAGATTCTGCTCAAGGAGCCCGACAGCAAGCGCATCGAGGACACCGATGTGTTTTCGGTCAACACAGCCTTTTCGTCGCGCTCTCGCCACGTCAAGATCACGGCGGCGTCGTCGCAGAAGCAGAGCGATGGCGAAACAAAAGAGGTGCGGCAAAAGGTGGACGAGGATCGCAACCACGAGATCGAGGCGGCGATTGTGCGTGTCATGAAGACGCGCAAGGTGGAGGAGCATTCCAAACTCATCCTAGAGGTGGCTCGCATGCTCATGCACCGCTTCCCAGTCACCTCCAACGCCATCAAGAGGAGGATTGAGAGTCTGATCGAGCGTGACTATCTGGAACGCAACCAGGACCGTAAAATGTACAGCTACCTGGCGTGAAGGCAGGTGCATATATTGCACTCTATAGTATACGTTTCTCGTCGCGTCTCGAGATGGGTGGGTGGATCTTGCAGCGGATAAGTTGCACGGGCGCCGTCAACTTTTTCCTGCCATCCCTTGTGCTGAGCAAGAGCCAACCACCGCTCTGAATGACGCACGACAGCAGCAGGAGGGAAGAGACCCCTTCCATATCGCAAAACGGGTCGCCCAGGTCATCCATGGATTCCGTGGGCGAGGAGATGCAAGTGCTGGGTCCGGCCAAGGCGCAGGTTTTCGGGGAAATCCCGGGACCCCGGCAAAGGTCCTTTTGGATGCGCAACCCGTACAGCAGGATTGTGATTGAGAACCCTGCTTTTCGAGGACTGTTTCTGTCTGTGGCAGTGAGCGAGCTGGGCGTGTGGTTCACGTACCTGGCGTGTCTACGTCTCATCGGCTTGATCAATCCGTCGGCCTGGGCGCTGACGGGCTACTCGTTGGTGTTTCTCCTTTCGCAGGTGTTGTTTTCCAACGTGTCTGGAGTCATTGCCGACCGCAAGAACCGTTTTGATGTGCTGCTGGTGACGATTGGGGCGCGTGCACTGATTGTTCCCGTGTACGCAGCGGTACAGGACAACTATGCGCTCATTCTGCTGGTCACCTTTGTACATAGCACACTGGAGAGTGCCACGGGGCCGTGCCAGTCGGGTCTGATTCCTCGTCTGGTGCCCAAGCGGGACGTGCCGATTGCCAACTCGGTATTGAGCACGACATGGTGTGTGCAGCTGTTTGTAGGCTCTGCTCTCGGTGGTCTTGCCGCATCTGCGTTACCTCCGCTTGTGTGCTTCTCCATCGACTCGGCCACGTACCTATTGGGCTTTTTCATGCTGCTGCGTGCACGCAATCTGGATCCGAGTCTCGGGTTCGCCGAAACGCACACTTTGCTGGAAGACCAGGAGGACGAGGAAATGGGCAGCTCGCAGGCGGGTGCAGTTCTATTGGGTGTGGCAGGCAACACCGTGACGGCTGGTGGTGGTGAGGTGGGATGGTCGTCTGTGTCGCAGGACGACGGCGAGGCTCTGGCGGGCGAGGTGGCAAGCGAAGACTTGGAAATGGATGAGGCCGCAGTGGAGGCAGCCATGGCAGACAAGACGCCTCTGGTGGCTGCAGCCGCAAGCGCATCTGCAGGGATGCCCAACAAGGAGGTGCGTGGCAGCTCGTTCTGGGAGGACACGCGCTTTGTGATGGCCTTCCTGTGGTCGCACAAGTACATCCTTGTGGTTGTGTCGTGTCGTGCGCTGGGTTCCTTTGTGTGGGGCAACACAGACCTGCTCAACATCATGCTGATCAAGACGCGGCTGCCTGCGGATGTGCAGAGCATCACCCTGGGGGCAGTGTTTGCCATCGAAGGCGTGTGCATCGGCATTGGTCCCGTTGTTGTCATGCACTACGCGCGCCATTCACACAGCATCATGCGTCGCTGCATTTCCTTTGGCTTCCTGTTTGTGGCGGTGGGGCTTGCTCTGATGCCTGGTCTGGGCGATGCTGCCTCGTTGGAAACCAACATTGCGCTGCTGTACGCGGGCAATGCCCTCAAGGCGGTGGGAATGGGCATGACGGCCATGGTGTGCGACACAGTGCTCCTTCTCATTGTTGACAACTCGGTGATGGGGCGTGTGACTGGCTGGAAGTGGATTCTGCGCCACGGCTCCAACGTCATCACGCTGGTTTCGAGCGCCGCGGCCATCGATCAGGGCGGCCTGTCTGCTGAGACGCTGCAGTATGTCATGGCTTCCATCGCCTCGGTGTTCTTTGCACTCACCATCGGCTACTTTGTGCATCTGGACCGCACAAAGCAAGCGCGACTGGACGCGGGCCTCAAGGCATTGGCAGACATGGACGTGGAAGATGAGGGTGAAGGGGAGGCGGATTCACAAAAGGCGGTGGCGGACCAGGGTGAGGAAATCGAAGTGTGAAGGACAGCACAATGCAGCACGTCGTGTGAGCCAAACCTTTGCTTTTTTGGGGCTGTCCATGTCGTCTGCGTCGTTGTCGTCGTCATCGTCGGGTGGCAAGGGTGAGGATGAAGAGTTGAATGTGGATCGTGCGCTGCGGCTGTTGGAGGAGCTGGAGGAGAGCGGGCTGGCTCTGTTTGACGAGGTGGAGCAGGGACTGAACAGGTACGACAACAGCGAACGGGTTGGGGAAGCGGGCGAAGCGTTGGTGCAACGGTTGGCGGCGCTGGAAATGCAGCTGGAGAGGTCGAAGCTGGAGCACGTGAGTGTGGCGGACGAGCTGCGGGTCAAGGACAGCTTGGAGCAGCGACTTCAGGCAATCCAAGAGACGAGCAACAAGGTGGCTACACAGGTGGAAGGGGTGCACAGCAACATCAAGGCAGCGCAACGGGCCATGGCCTCGGCCAAACGCACATAGTCAGGGCAGCAGTGGCCATGGCACGGGAGGGCAGGCAACGAAAATGAAGTCGGCGACGCGTGGCCTGCTGAGGCGGCTGCTGCTTGTGGCCTTGCTGCTCCTCCACGCGTGTGCTGCCTCGGACACATCCGGCAGCAGCATGCAGAATGAGGTGGACCCATCTGTGCAACGGGTGTTTGTGTCTCCTGCACAGGCATACATGGACCACGGAATGGTGGTGGGCCACTCGTTTTCCGACGACGGCGCATTGGTCGCCTTTGCCACACGCGACGGCCAGGTGGGCGTGTTTCGGTAGGGTGACGAATGAAAATGGATGCACACATAAGCACAAGCAGAAATTGCGGCAACGCGGCTCACACAGCAGACACACACACACACACACACACAATCGACAGGGCGAACGATCGCACGCAGGTGCAGATGTTCCGGGCGGTGAACACGGCGTCTCCGTTGCGTACAGTGGCTCTGAGTGCAACGGGGCGCTTCCTGGCCGTGGCTGGTGACGACTACACACTGGAGCTGTTTGAGAACAAGGCACCGCAAAGCAGTGAGGGCAGCTGGTTGCACCTGCAGAGCTTGTCGTGGACGGCGACGACGGCTCGGCCGGCCAAGAACGAGTTGTATGGCGGCATCCTGGGTAAGGAGCGGATGAGTAGAATCGCGTTGGAGGTGAATGGGGGAAAAGACTAACCATCGCCCATTGTGTGTGCCTTCATGGAATGGGCTGTGCAGAGCGTGTTTTTGACGTCAAGTTTGCATCCGGGTTTGGCGGCTCCGTGTTTGCCGTGGCGTCGGGCGGGTGGGAACGGGGCGTGCTGACGCTGTACGCGCTGGACGAGAATAAGGGAGAGTTTGTGCAGCACAGCATCATGGCACAGCGGTTCCAGAAGTGGTGTGTGTCGCTGAGCTTCTCGCCGCAGGGCCATTTCCTCCTCGCAGCAAGCAGCGACCAAAGCATCTCGGTGATGCGACTGACCAGCACAGCCCCAGAGGGAGCAGGAGCAGGAGAACATGACCAGAGCAAGATGGCCACACTGGAGCGACTGGAGGTGGACAAGATGGCCAAGGAGGAGAATACGCTGGTCGAGTGGTACGAACGGGACGACCGCAACCGCTGGGTGCCGGCGCCAATGATCTTTCGCAGCAGCGGAAGCGACGGAGTGGCGGTGAATGCGGATGCAGAGGCGTCGCTGCGTGATCGTGTGCACATGGTTGAGTTTGAGCGGCTGACAAACAACATCCAAAACTGGAACGCCGGCCACAAGAACAACTTTGTGACGCAGGTGGCGTGGGATGCACACAGCTGGAAGGAAGGGCCGCGTGGAGCGCATGCTGAAGGCGACGACGCTAACAAAGACAGCAGCAACGCGTTTACGCCGTGCTTTGCTGTGACGTCGTTCGAAGCCAACTTGCGCTACTACTGTTGGAATGCGACGGCAATGCGCTTCCACGCTCGCCTGCACACGAACGACGGAGACGCTGACGAGTCGCCGCTGGTGGCAGTGGCCATGGCTCCAGGTGGCACACAGCTGGCCACACTGTCGTTCGGTCTCACCGTCAACGTGTATGAACGGGCCAATCCGGGCGCACAACAGGCCTGGAAGCATGTACAGCGCATCAAGCATGCCACAGGCAAGTACTCTGTGCACCAGGGCACCGGTATTGCCTTTACACGATCCGCAGACCTCGTGTTCACCTCTCTCGCAGGCGTTCACCAGCTATTCAATGCGCCCCGAGACAAGGCACGCGATCTGCAGGCCCTCCAGCCTGTCCGCTATCTTGAGGTGCGCTCAGAAGTTCTGGAGAGGCACTGTCGTGTGGAATGAGGGGCAGTCCGCGCAAATTTCGTCGGCGAGAAGAGCGCAAAAAGTTGTGTTTTGCCGTTTCCGGCACATTTCCCCGCAGTCCTGTCCACCTCAATTGAGAAGTGCAACGCATGAGCAAGACCAAGGTAGACATTGACAACCCATGCCGCGAGTTGGAGCACTCGCCCGAAGAGCTCAAAGAGATGCTGGATCTGGTGAGCGAGCGCATTTGCACGTTCTACGGGAATCTTCCTGAAGAACCGCCACTCGGCCTGAAGGAGCTCACGGGCTTTGACAAGGAGCGCCAGGGCATTGCTGAGGAAACCATGGAGAACGATATCCCATGGGAAGGCACAGGAGATCTGGCTGCACTGGTAGAGTCGCTGTACGTGGCCGGATCCAAGGGACTCACGCCTTCGTCCCCCGGCTACCTGCCGTACATTGGCGGTGGCGGCATCATGTCGTCGACACTGGCACAGTTGGTGTGTTTGTCCAGCAATTGGTACACAGGCGCAGGGTTTGCCTCGCCTGCACTGGTGACCATGGAGCAGAACGCACTGAAGTGGATGGCCCAAATTGTCGGCTACGACGCAGAGCACTCGGGAGGCATCTTCCTCTCGGGAGGCAGCATCAGCAACATGGAGGCCATTATTACGGCACGGCTGGTACGCTACGGCGATGACACGCCATGCAACGGAGCGTTTTACTTCAGTTCCCAGGCCCATCACTGCGTGGCCAAGAGTGCTCGCCTGGTGGGTTTGTTGAAGCGGCAAATCCGCCCAGTGCCTGTGGACAAGCGTTGTCGCATGGACATGGAGGCTCTGGAGGCCATGATGAAGGAGGACATGGCAAATGGAATCGAACCGTTCATGATTGTCGCCAACGCAGGCAGCACGAACACGGGCAGTGTGGACGACCTGGACACTCTGGCGGACCTTGCTGCACAGTACAATGCGTGGCTGCACGTCGACGGGGCCTACGGAGGCATGCTGATGCTGACGGAGAAGGGCAAAGAGCAGATGAAGGGTTTGGAACGAGCCGATTCCGTGGTCGTGGATGCCCACAAGGGGGCGTTCATGCCCTTTGGCATCGGTGCCCTGCTGTGCAAGGAAAAGAAGCATCTGCTCGACGCGCACAGACACTACGGCGAGTACATGCCGGACTTGGACGACGACAGCATTGCCATGCACTTCCACCAGCCCGAAAACCAATCGTGCGAGCTTTCTCGCAATGCGCGTGGCATTGGAGCCTATCTTCCCTTTAAGCTGTTTGGTCTGCGAGTGTGGCAACAGTACCTTGAGGAGAAGGTGGCCTTGGTGGACTGGCTCGTGGGCGAGCTGCGATCCCGCGAGCGCCTGGAGGTGCTCATGGAGCCGCAGCTGACGGTCATCTGCTACCGTGTCAAGGAGGAAGGCAATGAGCTGAACAAGCGCTTCACCAAGCTCGTCAACTCGCGCAGGCGGGTGGTCATTTCCCCGACCACTGTCGCAGGCGTGTACATCAACCGCGCGGTCGTCATCACCTACAGCACGCACAAAAAGACGCTGCTGCAGTTTCTCGAGGATGTCGACTGGGCGTTGGAGCACCTGGAGGACGAGGAGGAGAAGAAGGAAGAATGAGGGACCGCTGGCCAACAAATCAGAATGCGCACCCATTGCTGGATTCCATTGGACAAAACGCGTGCGTTGATTTCGGTTCGATGTCAAACTCTCTCACCCGCCTCTCAGTAGATCTTGTCCAGGTCGTCGGCGTAGTACTTGGGGTCGTGGCAGAACGCAGCAGCGTTGATGGGCGTACGGCACTTGCAACCCTCGTTGCAGCTGCGTGCACAGTGCAGGTACTTGAGGGTACCCACGCCACGGTAGCCCATGCCGCGGTAGGGCACGGTGGACACAATGTCCACGCCCTCCACGTACGGCTTGTTCTTGTACTCGTCACGCCACGCCTCGTAGCGCTTCTTCAGCGTCACCACAAACTCGCCAATAACCTTGAGTGCCTCCAGAGGCGGCATGCCCAGGAAGGTGATGCGCTTGGGCTCGGGGGCCTTCCATTGGTCGCTCGTCTGCGAGGCAACCACAGCCTCTTGCACGGCCGCCTTGGTCACGGCAGACGCCGTTTCGGCTGCCAGATGCGTGTTCTTGGCCGCCTTGGCCACCATGCGTGCCGTGGTACGCGAACCAGCGCTGGCGCGGTCACGACGACCACGCAGGCGGCGCATGACCGAGCTCAGGCCGTTGAACACCTTGGACATGAGACCGCGGTTGCGACGACGACGACGACGCACGCGACGGCGCGTCTCGTAGGCCGCGTCCATCACCTGCTCCTCGTCGCTCATGTTCACCTGGTCCCACATGTCCTGCAGCTCAGCCATGTGCTCGTTGTGCTCCGTGACAAACTGGTGCAGCGTGTCCACGGCCTCGCCAATGGCCTGGTTCGACGACACGTGCTCCTGCAGAGCCGTGCGAGCCGTGCTCAGGGCAAGCTGCGAAGCCATGCCCACGGCGTCGCTGTCGGAAACCTGCTCGTCCAGTTCGTCCTCGTCCACGCCCTCCACGTTGCTGTCGTCGTCCGTGTCGTCTGCGTACTGCAGCACGTTGTCCTCCTGCACCTCGACGTCCGAGCTGCGAGTCGAGCTCCACACCTCGGGGCTGCGGTCGCCCTGCACGTACTTGCGGAAGATGTTGACGTCGCTCAGGATGGCCTTGGTGCGTCCCCACCAGCCCTGGTCGGGGCACTTGTCCAGGCGGAAGCGCTCCACGTAACGCACGGCGTCGGTCACGTAGCGGTTAAAGTCTGTGGCAAAGGCCGGGTTGCCCACGCGCGGGCCGGCCAGCGCCACCAGACGCACCTTCTTCACGCCCTGGTTCACAGCCAGGTCGTAGGCCTCCAGCGTGGCCAGAGCGCCACCCTGCGAGTGACCCGTCACCACGTACTGGATGTCGTGCGGCAAGGTCTTGACTGCGGCGCGGATCTTGTCCTTGACCTGCTCAAACAGCTCCTGGAAACCCTGGCCCAGCTCGCAGCCCTTGCACGTCTTGCTGCAGAAGCTGCACGGCACCTTGCCAATGCGGAAGTTGTACTTCCAGTTCTCGGCCGTGCCTGTGCCACGGAACACGATGTACACCACCTTGTCCGTTTTGTCGTACACAACGTAGTTCACCTGCGCTCCGTTGTCGCTCCACGTGTGGCCCACCACAGAGATGTCGTGACCCTTGAGTCCACGCACAGACTTGGGATCCCAGTGGATCGCGTTGCCCGTGCGGAAGTCGTCCTTGTACGTCAGGTACGCCAACATGCCGCTGATGCCGTCCAGCTTGTTCTTCGCAAGCTCGTCCTCATCCATGGCGTTGTCGTGCACCTCTTCGTCGTCCTCCATGTCCACGTTGCCCTCCAGAGCCTGGAACAGAGCAAGCTGTTCCGCCTCGTCGGCGTCGTCTGTGTCTGCAATCAGCATCGGTTCCACAGATTTGTCGTACGCCTCGTCCTCGGCATCGTCCGACTCGAAAAGCACGTTCTCCTCCTCCTTCTCATCCTCATCCTCATCATCAGCGCTCTGCCGTACAGTGTGAGTGGCCATGAACCAGTTGCACGCGGAAAAAGCCCTGTGTGGAAACACCCGTTTTTTTTTCTCCGCCACGTGCCCGCCCGACGAAAGGCCCCATTTTTCCTCCCTGCTCGCCGTCGCCACGAAATTTCGCGTGCACATGGCCACACAGAGGGACGGGGTACGCGCGCAGACGGGCGGGGCAGGTGTGGTGGGGATGCGCACGTGGAATGCAAGACGGCTACGTGGCTCACAGGCCTTGTACTCACCTCGGCGGCCAGCTTGTTGTGTGGGCCGGGCTGCTGCTCAGGCGGAACGTCAACCTTGCTTGCGCCCTCCTGGGACACAGGAGTCTCAGCCGGCGCTGCAGATTCCTCGGTAGCCTCCTTCTCCTCCACTGCCTCCACCTCCTGCACCTGCGGCTCCACCACCTTGGCTGCAGCTTCGGCGGGAGACGAGGCCACAATGATGGGCGCGGACGGGTTGCCGCTAAGGCGCAGGTTCACGCCTTCCACCACGCTGCCCAGCAGGATCAGGCAGCAGAACACAGCCAATGCGCTTGTGCGAGTGTTCGTCTGGGTGTTCTGAGTCATTGTTGGGGCCGAATGATACAGAAACAAATGTTGGGGGTCGAAAGTTGTTGTTTTTGGGTTTGTGTGCTTCCCCTCGCGCAGGTCGGGTCGGGCGACAACGTTCAGGTCTTTGCCATGGATCGCTGTGTGTCCGTGTCCATGGCCCTCCACCTGGAATTGCCTCACATCGGCCAAACAAACAGAATCGTGCTGGAACCCCGACTGGCTCGCCAACCCTTTCCCTCCTCTCCTCCCATCTCCCATGTCCTCCAAACACACCAAAAAGAGAAAGTTTGCCGTGCTGGGATTCCGTGGCGTGGGCAAAAGCTCGTTGATCATCCAGTTTGTGGAGCAGGTAAGGCAAGAGAGTGCGGTGTGACGTGCGGCAACGCCCCTGGAACGCACTGCTGACGCTGTGGCACGACGGGGGGTCCCACCCGTCAGTTCTTTGTGGATGCATACAACCCGTCTGTGGAGAATATCTACCACAAGACCATCACTGTGGGCAAGGAAGAATACGACACAGAGATCGTGGACACGGCGGGCGTGGTGAGTTGCCGGGTGCGGTGTGCCGGGTTTTAGCCATTTCCACCGACTCGTTTTTGTGCCCGTGCTTCTTGGCACGTTCGCAGAAACCACACGCATCTGATTTGCATGCGGTGGTCTGCGATCGAAGGCCCTTGTCTGGCCGACGCTCCGTTTCCACGTGAGACCCGCTCGCTGCATGGTGTGGCCCCCTTTCGGCGGTTAAGAAACCGGGAGCCACAACGACTTCCGGCTTCCAGGCTCCTCTCGCAGGACAGGAAAACGCGCCCGCACACTCACTGTCGTTTCGCACGCCACAACACAGGACGAGTATAGCAACTTTCTGACCAAATATGCCAACGGGGTGCACGGCTACATGCTGTGCTACTCCGTGGGAAGCGCCTCGTCGTTCGAAACGTAGGTCCGGCGTGGCTCGCCAGCGTTTGCCCTTCCCCTACACACACGCAGACACACACGCACTCGTCGCAACACCCACACACATGCTGACTCTGGTAAGCGCCTCCCTGCCGCTTGCACCTCTCTCCATCGTACCCGTTTGTCTGCAGGGTGCAGAATATTTATGACAAGTTGCTGGATCTGACGGGCACAGTGCCCGTCGTCGTGCTCGTGGCCACCAAGAGTGATCTGGATGGCTCCAACATGAGGCAAGTGTCCACTGAGGAGGGAGAAGAACTGGCTCAGAGCTGGGGGAGCCAGTTTTTTGAAACCTCTGCCAAGCACAACGACAACGTCAACGAGGTGTTTACAGCCCTCATCAAGTCCGTCGACAAGGGAGAGAACCCGCAAAAGGGCTCCGACGACGGATGTGTGCTGCTGTGAGCGAACGTCCACGAGCAACAGCGGCACAGCCAGCGCCCAGCGGTCTTTTTGCTTTTTGTTTTGCTGACCGACCAGCAGCACACATCCTCTGGCGCAAAATCCCCCAATGAACCAAGCACATCTTCCATGACCCCGCTGCCCCAACTCCCACACCTGTTTCCCACGCATTCTCATCTCCATCACAACCACCCCGCCGGGTCAACCACCCAAATTCCAGCGACAACCATGCCATCGGACGAAGACCTTTTCGACGACGAAATGGACGAAGAGGAGATTGCCGCCCACAAGGAGGCAAGCGAGGATGGAGGCAGCTCCAGCAAGAAGGATCGCAAGAAGAAGCGGGCGCTCGAGGAGGACGAGGAAGAGGAAACAATCGACATTGAGGCCGAGGGCCTGGATCTGGGCAACGTCATCGAAGGTGGCCGCAGCAGCCGTGCACGTGGACGCAAGAAGAAGAGTGCCCTCGACGACCTGCGTGCACAGCGTGAGAGTGGCGTGTCCCGCTCCCACGCACTCGCCGACGACGACGACGACGGCGCACGCATCTACGACGAGTACGACGAAGCCACATACACAAAGATCGTCAACGAACACATGGAGGAAGATGACTTTGTTGTCGACGACGAGGGTGGAGGTATGTCGTCCCCGCATCCCTGTTTCATGCACACGGGAACCCCGCTTGTGTTTTCGCGCCATTTTGGCGCCAAAAAAAAGAGACCACCCCGAGTGTTGCTGATCACCGCGCTGACACCTGGCCATTGCCACGCACACACACACACATACGCACACCAGCTTCGGGATACGTCGACCACGGTGGAGAGCTCGACTATGGCTACGGATACGACTACGAGGAGTTTGAAGTGCCTCGCAAGCGCAAGAACCGAGGTGAGTTTGGCGAGAGTGATGATCAGCAAAGGGCCGATCTGAAAATGGCACGCCGTACGCCACGTCCTCGCTCCCATCTGCACATGCATGAGCCACCACCAGCGCGAATGTCTCACACGTGTCCTCCCCGCCAATGCAGGCACCAAAACGAAGCGCCGTGGTGGACGCAAGCAGGCTGTTGAGGATGAACCCGAGCTGGTGGATCCGCGCGAGCGCGTGTCGGCCATGTTTGCAGCAAGCGCTGCCACAAGCCGAATGGGAGGTCCCACCACCAAGGCTCGTGCTCGCAAGGCCGAGATCGACCTGGACGACATGCTGGCCAGCTTCAACTCGGGCGATGCAGGCAGCCGCAAGAAGCGTGCTCCCGTGCGCACGCCCTCGTCCAAGAAGCAACGCCTCGACGTCGACCTCGAGCTCAGTGCCCTCGAAACGTCCAACAGCAAGGATTCCGGCGACAGCAATGACGCCTACGTGCCCGACCTCCTGCCGCCCACGGGCTCCACCGTACGCATCACCGAGCGCCGCCACAAGCTTGATCCGTACAGTGAACCGCCGCCGCAGGCACCTGTGGCCAAGAACACAGCTGCCCCTAGCCTCGACGAACGTGACGCTATTGAGGAGGGCGACACCGACGTGGTCGACGTCTCCAGCCCGCCTCGCACCACAAGCAAGAGCCAACACACGGATGATGCCGACTCCATGGAGCAGGAACACGATTCGACACCCAGTGCACACGCAAAGGAAGCGACAAAGGCCGACGCTGACGACGAACACACGCAAACGGGCATGCAGGTTGAAACAAAGGAGGATGCCGTCAAGAAACAGCTGCAGATGGATCTGCAACGCTCGCTGCAGGCAGCTTCATCTGCTTCCGGCTCTGATCTGTCACGTGATGACAAGGGCAAGAAAAAGGTGCCCAGCTGGATGGTGTACCAGACGCGTGCCAACAACCCGCCGTCTGCAGCGTCCTCGTCGTCGTCCTCGTCGTCTGCGGCGGCAAGCAGCAGCTCGTCGTCCGCCTCTGGCGCAGGCTCGTCGGCTGCAGCCAACTTTAGTCTGGATGCAGGCACGTTTACCTCGTTTGGAGGCAACGCGTCGTCGTCGCAGGACAACGATTCGCCCAAGACCGGCTCGCAGGAGCTGGGCAAGACCAGCATGGAGGAGGAGGATGGAAGTGTGCTGTTTTACATGCTCGACGCGTGCGAACAGCCCACGCAGGGAGGGCGCAACTTTGGCAACACGTCCACCGTGTATCTGTTTGGCAAGGTGTGGGTGGCCGAGCGCAAGCAGCACGTCAGCACGTGTATCACCGTCAACAACATCGAGCGCGAACTTCACTTCCTGCCGCGCAAGCAAGACGCGCCCCTCAGCGACGAGGACAAGGAGGAGATGCTCGACGAGGTCGAGGACCTGCTCGAGAAGTACCACATCCGCAGGTACAAATCCCGCTGGGTCACCATGAAGTATGCGTTTGAGGAGCGCGACGTCCCTGCCGAGAGCGAGTACCTGGAAATCGTGCACAGCGCAGGCGACCGCACCATGCCCCGTCTGACACAGGGCAACACGTTCTCCCGCGTGTTTGGCACAAACACAAACACCCTCGAGCTGCTCCTTCTGGGCAGGCAGATCAAGGGCCCCTGCTGGCTGCGTGTGGACAACGCCACCGTCATGAGCCGCAACCAGTCGTGGTGCCGCCACCACCTTGCCGTCGACACGCCTGCCAGCCTCTCGGTCTGCGAGCAGCAACAGGCCGCACCCCACCTCGTGGTCATGAGCCTCCACGTCAAGACCATCATGAACCACAAGACACGCACCAACGACGTCGTCTCCTTCTCGGCCATTGTGCACCGCAATGTCGTCACCGACGGACCCACCCCAGACCCCAGCTCCAACTACGAGGAGTTCAACGCAGTCCGCAGGCTCGACTCTGTGTTTCCCGTCAAGTTTCGTGAGCGCGCCAATGCAGCACGCATCAATCTGGACATGTGCGGCTCCGAGCGCGAGCTGCTCAACCTGCTCATGGCCAAGATCCACCGCACCGACCCGGATGTCATTGTCGGGCACAACTTTATCGGATTTGACCTCGACGTGCTGCTCCACCGCATGCAAATGCTCAACGTCCACGGATGGAGCAAGCTGGGCCGCCTCAACCGCAGCCACTTCCCCAAGATGCAAAAGGGCGCCGGTGGAACCACAGACTCGACCTACGCCGAGCGCGCCATCATGAGCGGACGTCTCATTGTCGACACCTACCTGCAGGCGCGCGATCTCATCCGCCAGACGCAGTACACCCTCACCGCGCTCACCAAGTCGCAGCTGCCCAAGCACAAGCGTATCGAAATCGACTCGGACCGCGTTGTCGACTCTTTCAACAGCGCCAACGACCTCATGTATCTCATTGCCTGCACGCAGAACTTTGCCTTTCTCTCCCTCGAACTCATGTTCAAGCTGCAGATCGTGCCCCTCACCCATCAGCTCACATGCCTTGCGGGCAACCTGTGGGGCCGCACCCTCACCGGTGGCCGTGCAGAGCGCAACGAGTTTCTCCTCCTCCACGAGTTTCATCGCTTGGGCTACGTCAAACCCGACAAGATCACGTGGCTGGACAAGAAGCGAGAGGAGGAGGCAGCGGCCGCAGCCGCATCGTCGTCCTCCTCCAACACGGACGCAAACGACAACATGGACTTGGACACACAGGCTGCGCCGACATCGTCGCGCCGCAAGCCCAAGTACATGGGTGGTCTTGTGCTGGAGCCCAAGGCAGGCCTGTACGACACGTATGTGCTGCTTTTGGATTTCAACAGCCTGTACCCGTCCATTATCCAGGAGTACAACATCGATTTCACGACAGTGGAGCGGCCGCAGGCAGGAGCAGACGGAGACGTGCCCATGGCAGACGTGCCGCCCAAGGAATTGGAGCAGGGTGTGCTGCCCACAGTGCTCAAGACGCTCATCGACAGGCGAAAGGTGGTCAAGGGCATGATCAAGTCGGAAAAGAAGAACAGCTCGCCCGACGCTGGGTTGCTTCAACAGTACGACATCCGCTCGCGTGCTCTCAAGTTGACGGCCAACAGCATGTATGGTTGCTTGGGTTTCACGCATTCGCGCTTCTACGCGCCTTCACTCGCGTCGCTGATCACAAGCAAGGGCCGCGAGATCCTGCAGGCCACCGTGGACGTGGCCACGGACCAGCTTTCCTTGGACGTCATCTACGGTGACACAGACTCGATCATGGTGGATACAAAGACGACGGACAAGAGCGAGGTGTACCGCATCGGCGAGATGGTCAAGCAGGTGGTCAACCAGCGCTACCGCAAACTGGAAATCGAGATCGACGGCATGTACAAGTGCATGCTGTTGCTGCGCAAGAAGAAGTACGCGGCACTGGTGGAGGACAGCCAGGGTAGGGTGAGCACGGAGATGAAGGGAATCGACAGTGTGCGCCGTGACTGGTGTGACCTGAGCAAGGATGTGAGCAACCATTGCCTGAAAGTGCTGCTGAGCGGCGCCACGAGGGAGGATATCGTGGAAAGCATCCATGCCTTCCTTCGACAGGTGGGTGACGACGTGGGCAAAGCCCACAGCGTGCCTCTGGGCAAGTTTGTCATCAAAAAGAGTTTGACCAAGGCGGTGGAGGCGTACGCAGACGCAGGCAAGTCTCTGCCTCACCTGGCTGTGGCCAAGGCACTCATGCGCGAGGGCAAGCCCGTGCGTGTGGGCGATGTCATCGAGTATGTGGTGGTTACGGGCGAGTCATCGCAGATTGCAGAGCGCTCCGTGCATCCGACCAAGGTGCGCGACAGCGAGGGCGAGCTGCAGCTGGATTATGAGTGGTACCTGGCCAATCAGGTGCTGCCACCTGTGTCGCGCCTGTGTGCGGTGATCCAAGGGACAGATCAGGCCCAGCTTGCCGATTGCCTGGGCCTTGACTCGAGCAAGTACACAGAGGTGGTACGCAGCGGCGGCGGCGACGGCGATGACGACGAAGCTGAGTTTGTGTCTGTGCACACGCAGGGTGCCGCAGAGGCATTCCGGGCCTGCGAAAAGATCATGGTCAAGTGCCGCAACTGCGGCTTCTCGGAGGCACTCCAAGGCGTGTGTGCCGTGAATGCAAGCGGACAGCCGCGCAACGGCATGCGTTGTGCTCGATGTGCACAGATGTACGACCAGCGTGAGGTGTGGAACCGCGTTCGCAGCGTCGGCCGCGAGTGCACGCGTCGATTCTACCGGGCTGAGAGCAAGTGCGACGACAGCACATGCGGCAACGTGACACGACAGCTGTCGACGCTGCGAGGCGGAGGTATGTGCCTGCAGGCTGGGTGCAACGGTACCATGGTGCCGCTGTACACCTCCACTCAGCTGTACAACCAGATGCTCTATCACAAGTATCTGTTTGACATGGAACGTGCGCGCAGCGACAAGGGCAGGGATACTCTCAACGACTGTTTTGTCAACCCCAACGACGAGGAGGTGTTTGTGGCCCTGCGCAACGCCGCCAGCAACATGATTGCCAAGAGCAAGTATTCGCTCGTCAGCCTGGCGCCGCTGTTTGAGCTGTGAGAGAGAAGAGAGAGAAGGGAGGGGGTGATGTGACAGTGTGAATGACGCTTGCAATGGAACCTGTACGTCTGCTTGGGATTCGTAGTCCATGATCGCGGACGATGCGCCCGGTGGTGCAGAGCAAATGGAGCAGAAGCACCACGACGAAGACGAGTTGTTCCCGGGGCTGACGTCCATCAAGCTGTCCCCGGATAGGTATGAACAGGACGAGGCGGGCTTTGGGGACGGATCAGGCCTGTTTGGGTTCGCCGAAGGCAAGGGCAACGCGGAGTACGCCCAAGCCGGGGCGAACGACGTTGGACAACGTGGAAGACGCCAAGGTGGCACACAGAGGCCACAAGACCCACAAGAGGGCGCGGGCGTAGACGATGGGCGGGAAGCGGATGGCAAGGGGCACAAGCGAGGGTTCAGCGAGTTTGAGTACAACTTTGAGTACGGGGTGCCCGAGGGTAACTTTGGCGTCGAAGAAGGGGACTACGAAGTGCCTGGCGACCAGCTGTACGATCGAAGGGCGGACAGGAAGCGCCAACGGACACGGAGGTCGAATGCATACGAGGAGGAGCGAAGCAGCGGCGGGCGAGCGAACGGGCGACGCAAAACGAAACGGCGTTCGAAGACCTCCGCTCCACCGCTGCCCACAGAGATGATCGCAGAAAGCCAACCGAGTGTGTACTGCAGCGTGGAAAAGGGTATGCTCAATGGCAAGCAGTATTGGACAAAGGTAAGCAGCACAATGCGAACGGAAAGGCCTCTTTCCTCCGCGAGGGCATTTTCTTCGCGGGACCAGCCCGCGGAGTGACGAAAACGCCCCTCCCTGGCGTGTGTTGTGCACCGTACCGCGCCCTCTCCACCCATAAGCGTCTCTGAATATGTTTTCCCCGTGTGAGGGCCAGCTGGTGCATGCAATGCCTCGTTTGACTGGTTGACACACAGGAGGCGGCCTTTTTTTCGGGGTCGTTCCTGAGTACTCTGCAAGGCCGATTCTCGGGCACCAGCTGGCCCGGAAACGCGCACTTCGCCAGGAACCGACCTGATGTAAAGCGGAATCCCTTGGCAGAGCGTACATGGGGAAACATGGTCACAGAGAGGTGTCACAGTGAAAAACATGGTGGCAACAACCATGCACGCAGCTTTTTCCCGGGAACTTTGCGCCTCGGCGTCGAATCTGCGAGTCTCAGATTCGCAGCGAATGCCTTTTGTGGTCGATACCCCCTCTTACACCGGTGCCTTGACCATATGTGACACTTCCGCCGACCACGCGCACCACAGGATGAGGACGACAAGCTCAAAGAAGCGGTGGCCAAGGTATGGACATAGCCTTTTCCGCCGCGTGGAGTTGAACTGCGCACGGATCAATTTTCCAACCCCGCACGCCCCTTCTCGCTACCTGCTCACACTCACTCATTCCACCTACTTTGTGTGCTCTGCGCACAAACTGCCACACCGCCCACACACGTGCACCGCACAGCACGGCACGGATTGGGTTGCAGTGTCGCGAGAGTTTAACGGGCTTCGGACAGGCAGCCAGGTGTCCCAAAGATGGTAAGCTGTGCTTCGCCAAGCTTGTGCAATGGCTGTACGCATAGTTGGCCAGCACACGAACAGGCTACTTGCGAATCGTGACATGAGAAAAGGCTGCGCAAAACGATTCTGCCTTTCGGTGTTGCTCACACCACAGACCGTGACGCCGCCCACACAGGAACCGTGTGCTGAACCCGACCCTGAAAAAGGGCCGTTGGACAAAAGACGAGGACGAGACATTGCAGAGTTTGGTCGAGCAGTATGGCGAGCACGCGTGGGCCCAGATCGCTACGCACATGAAGGACCGCTCGGACATCCAATGCCGATCACACTACTTTCGTGTGACCAAGGCACGTGACAAGAAGAAACGCAAGTACAACAGTAAGTGTGGCCCACAGACGAAAGCTCACGCACGCCGCGGCGGAAGGCGCGCTTTTCGCTCACACTCCTCACACTCGCACACTCACACTCACAGGACACTCATCTTCAACATCAACATCGAGAACATCCTCCTCCTCCTCTTCCTCCTCCTCTTCTCATGGCTCCTCTACATACTCCGGGACCCGCAACGATGACAACGGCGCACCCAAGATGAATGTGCGCGTGATGATTGACGGCAAGCTTCACACGGCTGGCCGTGAGCAGTGGGATGAAGGCTCCAACATCATGAGCGGTATCCAGATCGACGATGGGGAATCGCCGAACAAGTTTAACGAAGTGGGCAGCAGCGGCATGGGATACGGCACGCTGCAAAACCAATCGGGTGTTGTCGGAGACCAGTGGGGCATGTACAGCTTTGGCAACATGAACTCGCTCCAACAATTTCAGGGCATGAATGGCATGATGCCGATGCTGAACATGTCCAACCAGGGTAACATGCACATGTACGGTGGGCAGAACGCAGGCAATTATCTGCCCGGCATGGCCTTTGGCACGAACCAAATCCCCTCCCTCAGCTCTTTCATGAACAACAACAACGCGGGAGCACACATGAACAGTGCTTCTGCAAATCCCCAGCACAACGGCAACAACAGCAGCTCCATGTCGAATGGAAATTTCAACAACAGTGTCACAAACACAAACCAATCCAGTGGCAACAACCTCAACAGCAGTGAACTTAACACCATGCGCTTTCTCGAGCTGATGAACCAACAGCAACACCAGATCAACGCCAAGACGTCCGCCCAAATGTGGAACCAGCACAACGCAAACAACAACAGCCTGTAGTGTGCTCATGCTGAAATCCTCAATTCACACTCATTGCATTTTTCCACAGCTTCCCCTGTTTCCTTGCTTGCTTGGCAGCATGTTTCAGTCCCACACGTGTTCCAATAGTGTCGTGGCCACCTCCACGCGTCCCAACTCCTCGGCCAACGACAGCGGGCTCGCCGCTTGCCCGTGGATTTCCACCAGAGCGTGTGCGTCTGCCCCGTGTGCCACGAGCATGTCCACAATCTCCACAAATCCCTCGCGGCTGGCTTTGAGCAAGGGCGACCAGCCGTCGTTGCGCACCAGGTTTGGGTTGGCTCCGTGCCGAAGCAGTAACTCCACCATGTCCACACGGTTGCGCTGTGTGGCGTTGTACAACGCCGAAGAGTTGTTCACCTTGGTACGGTTCACATCGGCGCCCTTCTCCAGGAGCAGTGTGGCCAACTCGGTGAAGCCTTCACGGGCAACTTTGATCAGGGGCGTCCATCCGTCGTCGCGCACCACGTCCACGTCAGCACCGTACTCAAGCAGCACACGTACAACCTGCACATTGCACGACTGCGACGCAATGTACAACGCCGACGAGTTTGTGTCCGACTTGCCGTGTGTGATGTCAGCCCCCCACCGCAGCAGCAACTCGACCATGTCTGCGTACCCCTCGCGACACGCTTTCAGCAGCGGATTCCAACTGTCGCCACGCGCCAGGTTGACATCCGCGCCGTGCTCCAACAGCACACGCGCCGTCTCATAATGGTTGTGCTGTACGGCAATGTACAGCGGGGACGAGCTTGTGTACTGCTTGATGCAGTTGACATTTGCGCCATGCTCCAGCAGCATGCGCACCAATTCGCTGTTTCCGTCGTGACATGCCTTGCACAGAGCGTTCCAGCCATCAAAGCGCACCATCTCCACGTCAGCGCCACGATCGAGCAGCAACGCCACGGTATCCATCTGCGCCTTTTGCACTGCGTTGTACAGGGCCGTGGAACCGTTGTCCTTGCAGGCGTTGACGTCTGCCTGGTGGTCCAGCAGCAGCTCACACATGCGGGTGTACCCTTCACGTGCAGCCTTGATCAGCGGCGTCCACCCTTCGTCGCGGACGGCATTCGCATTGGCGCCGCTGGACAGGAGCAAATGGGCCACTTCGTAGTGGTTGTTTTGTACAGCCATGTACAGAGGGGTGGATCCCGTGTCCACCTTTGTGGACTCCACGCTGGCGCCGTACTCCATCAACAGCCGCACACATTCCACCGACCCCTGCTTGGCCGCCTTTAGCAGAGGAGTCCAGTCCTGTTCGCAGACCATGTCCACGTGTGCACCGTGCTGCAGCAGCTCGCGAACTATGTCGCTACGATTGGCCTGCACAGCCATGTACACGGGATGGTCGATGGTGCGTGGCGCCGCGCAAAAGTTTGGATTGGCACCGGCCTGCAGGAGACTGCGCACCATGGACAGGTTCCCCAAGTGGACTGCAGCCAGGAGGGCATTCCAGCCGTTGGTGCGTGCAAGATTGACTGCGACGCCGCGTGCAAGCAGGTACTGCACCACCTCGGTGTTTTCCTGCTGCACGGCAATGTACAGGGCAGTGCCACCGTCGTGAGACTGCTGATAGTCCAGGTCGATGTTGAGACGCACGTCGGCAGCGAGGGTTTCGATGACGCCGAGCTGGCCTTCCATGCAAGCTGTGAGGAACCACTGGTAAGCATCCGCCTGCTCCGACAGGCCCTTGGTCACGCTGTGTTCGATCAGCTCGCAGGCAAGCACGTCGTGGTGGTGTCGGAGGGCACACAGGATGGCCGAGTCGACATGTGTGGTGGCTGCGCACGGGTTGGCACCGCGCCCAAGCAGACTGTGCACAGCGAACGTATTGCCGTTGCTGGCTTCGTACAACAGACGCAGATCGTCGCTGGAAAACTCGTGGTGACTCAAATGCAAGTCACGGGATTGCAGCACATGGCCAAACATGACGGCGGCCGAATCGGTGAGGCGGCAACCACGGATGTCCAGATGGCACACAGCACACGCCTGTTGGTCAAGGGTCTGAGCAATGCTGACCAGAGTGGCTTCGCTAAGAGGATTGAACGCAAGGTTGAGGTGGGTCAGTCGCAAGGGCCCAGCCTCTCCCACAACAGCAAGCAGATTGAGTTCGACCAGCTTGCAATCAGCAAACTCGACGTGACGCAGAGGCACCTCTGCTCCGAGCGTACACAGCGCACGCAGAAAGGAGTGCACCTGCCAGCGTGTGAATCGATTGTCGGAAATGTCCAGATGGCTGAGGTTGGGTGGGAAGGCGTGCGCGGGGCGTTCTCGTGCGGAACCGAAATCCAGCAATGACGTCTGCTCGCGATGCTGCATGGCCTGCACGAGCATGTCCAGAGCGTTGTTGTCCATTCCCACGTCTCGCACGTGCAGTTCATGCAGCTCGGGACACTGATGAAGACACTCGAGCAGATGCATGACTCCCTCGGATCCCAGTTGGTTGCCGCTGAGATCGAGGGAGCGCACACGCGTGCAACGCCCCAGAATGCGTGCAATGCTGCCAACACAGCCCTGGTCCAGAGCATTGTCGCTCAGATCCAACACGTGCAGGTTTCGATGCAGCTCCACGCGCTCCGTCATCAGCAGAAGGATGTCGTTGCTGATCGAATTGTCCTTGAGTTGCAACGATAACAATGGGATGCCTCTCTCTTGAATCTGCTGTAGCAACGACGTCCACACCTGCCTGTGCTGGCGCCCCTGAAAGCGGAAATGGCTCAGCGCGAGAACAACGCCGTCTGCAACTTGTTCCCCGGCCTCGGATGCTGATTTCTGGGATTGTTCCTGGCTGGTGGTGGTGCCGGAGACGCTGCTGCTGCTGCTGCTGCTGCTGCTGCTACTACTGTCGCTGTTGCTGCTGTCGCCATTGCTGCTGCTGTTGGCGATTCGCGCCGTGGCTGCATCGTACACGCTCTGCACAATATGCGCCACATCGTCCAGAGAATGCTCCACCATGCGCTGGTGATCGTTGTGCACGAGTACAGAGGTGCCGACGATGCGCACATCCATGCGAAGCGCAGGCGAGGAGATGTCATGGAATGCAGGGTGGTTGGGACGCCACAGGCTGATGTTGAGATTGTCCAAATGGGGCTCCTCACGTACACGATGGGAGATTCCATCACGCAACAGGGCCCAAATTGCCTCGTCGGTGGTTCGAATCTGCATCTGAGGCCACAGCAGGCTGGGCAACTCGAGCAGCGAGGGAGGATGTGCTTGTGACCGCAGCGCAAAGAGGAGCATGCACAAATCGCTGTTGGACTGTCGCAACACCGTAGTGTGGGTTTGCAGCCATGGTAGGAGCCATGTGCAGTGGTCGACACTGTGCAGGATGCGCAGAGGGTGAAAAGGCGCGAGCGAGGACGTCGACGATGCAGACGAGGCCGACGCGACCGATGCACTGCTGCTGCGGCGAACAAGATCTTCCTCGTCGTCACCATTTCCATACTCATTGCCGTCGTCGTCGGCGTCGTTGTGCACAAGACTGGACTCGTGGGGAACGGCCGCTCGGTAGTGTGCGCTTGCGCGTGCCAGATCGTCCTTGGCTCCCGAATGCAGTGCAGTCCACGGATCACAGGAGAAGTACCGCGCGAAAAACACGTCGCCCACGAGAAAGTGTGGATAGGGGAGACCAAAGGCGGAGCAGCATTCGACCAGCGCAGCAAGGGCATGCTCAGCGCTGTGCAACGGATCGTGGTCGCCGTCGTCGTGGTGGGCAGAGTTGATGTGCACTCCTGGTGTGGAGTGCACGTGACCAGTGTGGGAAGACATTGACAGGACGTCGTCTGTGCTGTTTGGATGGAAAGGGCGTGGTGAGGTGCGAAACGGCTGCTGGTGCTGCTGTGAATGATTGTGCTGTTGTGCGTAGTGATGGCGATGCAGCTTGTGGTGGTTGTGTTGTTGGTGTTGTTGGTGTAGGTGAGGGCGTTGTTGGTGCTGGTGAATCTCGAGCAGGGTGAGGGGCGACTGAGCGACGGTGGCCACGAGTCGGTAGCAGTTGGCAAACACACGTGCAGCGAGGCCTCGGGCATCAGTGAGCGAGGGAATACACGGATGTGTTGTACAAGGACTCCAGGAGTCCAGGGAGCACTCTGTGTCTGCCAGACGAAGCCACATGAGTTGCTGTTCGTGGTTGAGCAGCGAACCCAACGGCATGCCCAGATCCGAGCAAACTCGGTTCACAATGGCCCACTTGCACGCTGTGTTACCCACAACCTGCCACAGACACTGCATGTGCTGTGCACTCTCCAGACTCCCGGGGAACTTGGCCTCTAGCAACTCGCAGAAAGGGTCTTCGCGCTCGTATTCGCTGCTCTCACGATGGACAAACGCAGCCAGAGCCTCGTGCAAGATGCCCTCCAGGTCCACGTCCTGTTCGTGCGCTGCTTGCATCTCGCTTTCCTGTTTGTCGTCATTGTCCACGCTGTACACCTGATTCAACTGCGTTCGCACTTGGGCCTTGAGAGTGCGCCCCACCAGCTCCTGCATCAACGACACGGCTGCGTCGAATTGCCGCTGGTTCAACAATGGACCAATGCATGCGCCCATCATACACAAGTTCAGACCCATGTTGTGTGCCAGATGGGCCACACTGACTGCGCTCCGCACGCGAACCTGTGTCATGGCCTCCACAAACTGTGGAATGGCCACCTTGGTGCAGAGGTCAGACAGTCCCAGTCCCACATGCGCCACTTCCAACCTCACCCTGTTCCACGGCGCACACAGCACTGCCGGAGTCCCACTGTCGCTGCTGCCGCTTGTCATGCTGCCGCACTCGCGCAAGGACGGTTTGAGCGGCGCCTCTTCGTGCTCTACGTTGCGATTGCATGCCGCAGAGGCCATGCAAAGTTCGGCGCGGTAGTTGCGTCCCGAATCTCTGTGTAGGGAGGGGAAACGGGAGGGGGGACGCGGTGGTGTGAGCAGGCCGGGCGTTTGTGAACAAACACCACCGAGCTGGGTACATACTCTCCATCCGCGTTGGGTACAAAGGGCACACAATGGCCCGAGAGAAAGACCCATGTGTCAGACTGGGAGCCATGTAAGGCAAAGCGCAAGGGCTGGTGAGGTTCGACGGGCGAAGGAGCAGCCTGGACGGAGCTGCCGCTTGGGTCGGAATCTATCTGGGTGCCCACCGTGTCGAACACAGCGTCTTCATCTGTTCCACGCGCATGGCGGTCTTCTTTGGCGCTGTTGCGAGTGCGAGAGACACGTGTGGACATGTCCAGGTGGCATGTGCGCCAATGGGAGAGCAGGTCGTCGAAGGGGCAACTGTCGACCGCGTCCAGGAGCACATCCACATGCTCGATGGCAAACACAGCGTGGCCAGCCCATCGCACAAGCGCCTGTTGGGGTACATGGATACGCTGTACACATGAGGCATCGACGAGATGGGCTGTTTGCAGGCGGCGCTTGGCAGCCAAAATCCGACGCTGCAGGCTGCTAGCATCCGGATTTCCGTCACTCAGAAGTTGGTAGATGACGCCACGGAAGAGAAAGACGGGACAGTCCACAACGGGCAACATGAGGGCCCGTTGGCCATCGGTGATGTCGTCGTCGCCTACGGCGTGGAAATGGCGTTGGTCCGTGGGCCAGCCCAGCTCCTGCACGAGGATGCGGCAGCTCTGCCGCACCTCTGTTTCAAAGGCCCGCAGATTGTGGCTGTCCTTGGCGGTGCACTGCATGGTGGGTTGCAGAGAGAAGGACAGGCACACAGCTGGCGACCTTGTGTGGGTGAGTTGTTTTGCCCTCGCTCTCGCACCCCAAGACTAAAGAGATGAGCAGCAGCAGCAGCAGCAGCAGCAGCAGCAGCAGCAAGGAAGAGGTGGAGAGCATGGGCAAGGCCGGTGTGCGTGCCGCCAAGGCATTCAACGAGGAAGGGTCGCCGAGCGTGGTGGTCAGCGACTTTGCAGGAGTGGCAAAGGAGGAGGGCCAGAGCAAGGAGAGTGCAGACGTGCTGCAGCTGATTGTGGAAAGCAACGAGGCAGTGATGGCAGATGCACACTATGTGTCCATCGACGACGCTGCCATCGAGTCGTTTGTGGCGGAGCTGGACATGGAGCAGTTTGGCAAACTCAGCGGCGCCACCAAGTTCCCCATCCGCTTCGACTCGCTGGAGGCCGAACTCAACTTTTACGCCTGGCTGGACCTGCTCAACTTTGCGTCGGGCTACAGGCATCTGCTGCACGAAACACGTGGGCGCGGGGCGTACGAGACGATTGTTCAAGGCATGCTTGGCCTGCACATTTCCGGCGTCCGGCTCAACACAGAGACCATGGTGAACATGAGTGCAACGCAGGCGGCACAGTATTGGGACATCAAAGCAGAGCAGGAGGTTGAGTTGCAGGCAGGCATCAGCACGTACGAGGACGGCCCGCTGGCCAAGCTGGCAAAGCAGATCAGCACCACGTTGGTGGAGTCAGGCACCATCCTGATGAACCATGGCTACGACGACTTTGCCACGCTGATTCTGGACGTGCTGACCAACGACATGCCGCAGGGCCAACTGCTGGCAGAGAGGCTTGTGCGCAAGCTGGTCGATCTGTTTCCTGCCTTTGCCGACATCTCATGGCACCGAGGCACCACGCGTGTCTTTCACATCAAAAAGGCACAGTTGTTGGCTGCCGAACTGTACATGCGCTTTGCGGAGGAGGAACCCAAGCTGTTTGCCTTTGACGACATTCACCGCCTCACCGTCATGTCCGACAACGTCCTGCCCGCTGTGTTGCGTCACCTGGGTATTTTGACACTGGATTCATCGCTGCTGGAACACATTGAGTCTGGGGCCGTGCTCAAGCGTTGTCAGGCGGAGGTTGAGTTGCGCTCTGCCGCAATTGTCGCTTGCCAACGAATCCTCTCTGTGTATGCCGAGAGCCAAAGCGTGTCCGCAAACGACAAAGATGCACAGGATGCACAGGAAACCATGCCACAGGTCAACGCCCTCACCCTGGACCACTATCTGTGGAAACTGGGCAAGGTGGACGGTTTCCGAAAGGTGGAGCGGCACTACACACAAAACACTGTGTACTACTGAGCCGAGGTGCCGGCGACAGAGGATGGTGATGTGTGGGGGGATTTGGAGAGATGCAATGGATGCCATTGGCGCTGCAAACAAAAAAAAAATGGACGTGTCCACGGATGACGATCCACAGCGACAGTTTGAAGAACTGTGCGCGTTGTGGCGTCGCACAGCAAGTTTGGACGCAGATGGAGACGACGGGAGTGGGCGTCCTGCTGCATTGATGAGCCAAACGGGGTACGCAAACGCCCTGGTCGATGTCGACGATGAGGACGAGGACGAGGACCAGAGGAATGGGATCGAAAAGCCCGCGCATTGGGACTTGGACGTTGGTCGAACATCCATTGACCTTTTGGGTGTGCAGAACGGCCTCGTAGACTCGAGTACCGGGGATGACGAGGACGAATTCGCAGCTGCTTTGCGACTCACAGGCAGGCCGTGGAACAGCGAGTTCCAGAAGCTGCTGGACATGCCCAGCAGGACGCCAGAGGAACGTTTGAATCGGGCACTGGCCATTTCGGCGCTGTCACAAGAGTTTGAGGCGCGTGCGGCGGAGTTGGCCAAGGTGATTGTGCGGGAGGAACGACTGCCCAACGACGTCAAGAGGATCCCCGTGGACCACACCTTGGGGGGCATTGGTGGAGGCGACAAATATTGCTTTGACGGTGTGTTTCTCAAGTTTGCCAAAGACCGGAAGGGAGTGCACGGGGGCGATTTCTGGAGTCGCAAGGCGGCAGGCCAAGAACTGAAAGCGTTGAAGAGCCTGCTGCAGACAAACACGCCCAACCTGCACTTTCCTCTGATGGCGCTGGTGGACTACTGTGGCCACCGTGTGATTGCGCAGAGTGTGCTGCCTGTGAACCGTGACACGCTGGTGTACGGGAGCCACGACGGCGGAGTGACCACACACTCGTCCAACCCTCGATTGAACGCAACCGTGAAACAAGCGTGCACGCAGCTCAACCTGTGTGGCCATGCGTCAGGCTCCAGTCTTCACCACCTGTACGGCCCTGGAGACATAGAAGGGCATCTGGGAGCCGACAACCGGGCCTACCTTCTGGACGTTGCTCGCCTGATGCCCGCAGAGATGCCCAGCGACGATGCAAAGGCGTGGCTGATCCTTCCGCAGCGCGAGCCTGTTGCTCTGCGGCTGAATTTGCGCCGGTGGAAGCGGGATGTGGCGTCGCTTCTTGCCCAACACACGAACCACCCCGAGGTGGATGAGGCCATGGTTGCTGAGCTGATGCGATGCAATCCGTTGTCGCCCGGACTGCTGTGCTTCCTGCCTGCCAAGTTGCCTGTGGGCAAACCACAACCGAGTGCAGATGCGGGTTCGATGACCACGGCTTCGTCGTCGCTGGACGAGACGGGCGGTGCGGCCCGGTTGCTGTCGCCTTCTTCTTCTTCTTCGTCATCATCGTCATCATCGTCATCGACATTGAAGCCTGGTGGACAAACCCTGTCGCCTTCGTCGTCGCTGTCGGGAAGCGGGACAGGGCTGCGTTTCTGCAGACGCGCGGCAGGCGGTGAGGAGGGTGGCAAGAGCGAGGACTCATCGTCGCCTCTGTCGTCATCGATGGAAGATACAGGGCGTGGAGACACGCCAGAGCGACAGGAGGGGAGCGGCAGTGGTGGTGGTGGTGGTGGAGGGGCGTGGAAACGGCCAGGAAGGAGGCGTGCAAGGTCGACGACAGAGTCGCGAGGCAGGCGCATTGGAATTGGGTCGACAAGCACAACAGGGCTACAGAGCACATCGCCACTGTCGGTGCGCACGGGGGTGCAGCAAGGGCAGGGGCACGAGTCGACGTCGCCGATGGCCGGCGGGGTTGGGGCACGTGCACGCACATCAAGCATGACGTCTTCGTCGGACATGGGCAGCGGACGAACACGGCGAGGCAGTCTGACGGGCGCCGACTGGTCGCCACGGAATCGCAGCGACAGCGACGGGTCGGAGCGGACTGTGGTGTTGGCACGGTCAAGGACAGCCAGTTTCTCCGGGGCGACACGGCCTGCACGCAAGCTGAGTGGGAATCGCAGCACACGAGGGAGAGGGATGAGCAACGGAAGCCAGGAGGGAAGGGCCACACGGGGCGAAGATGACAGTGTGGATGGAGAGATGGGGATGAGGAAGACGATGAGGATGAGGATGAGGATGCAGATGCTCAGGTTTGCGCTCCGGATGGGCGTGTGTTCAGTCCACATGCAAGCATGCTGCTGGACAGCGAGGCTGTGTTTGGGCCGGCTGTGTTGGTGCATGGGCCTGGACGAGTGTTTGCCCAGCTGCTGCGACCCGAGTTTGTGGCCCAGTGTCCTCAACCGTTGTCGTCAGACGCCCTGACGGGGTTTGGATGCTGCACAGAGTGTTTTGGGGATCTGGGCGACCGGTGTGCACACAATGGACGGATCCACAATGACAGGGTGGTGGAGGCGAGTGCGCGTCTGCGCGAAGAGACGCTGGAGCAGTTTGCTGCAGACCTGGAAATCCGAAACGTTGCACCGGTGGACAGTTGGCAACTGGTGGCACACATGCACCGACGGGGCATCAATCTGAGGCACCTGGGACGCGTACGCGCTCGCATCACTGGCATCCACAACATCCAGCTGATTATGCTGGAGATGGTGACGCGTGTGTGCAAGGCGCGATTGCAGAGCCTGTTGCGTGATGCCAACCGTGGTCTGGTCGTGGCAGCCATGGGCAAAGATGGTCTCAGTACGCAGGTGGCCGCCCTCAACTACAGCAGCATGAGCAGCATCGACTGGCGAAGCACCGTGCGCCTGCGGCAAGAGATGCGGAAGCAGAATGCCGTGCGGCCCGTGGACGAAGGTAGCCTGCGAAGCGCAGCCGTTGCGTTTTTCAATCTGGCGCTGGGCGAGAGTGCAGACAGTGACGCCTTCTTCTGCGGCCTCAAGCGAGACATCGAGGAGCGATTCCCGGAAGGGCTCACAAACACGGAGCGCAGCGATGCATTTGACCTTCGTTCCTTCTTGCCCAAGTTTGCCCTTTTCCTGAGACTGCAGCAGGCCACTGGCGTGTGTTTTTCGCCCGAATGCCATCAACGGCTGTTTGCACACAGCGAGGCATTCCAGGACCCCTCTCCACTGCAGGAGGAGGACGTGGAAGTGTTGGACGCAGCGGTCAAGTCGATTGGATTGGACAATCAGGTGCAGGAGCTCATGGACGCGTGCGTGGAAGCGGCCGAGGCTCAGGCGGCTGAAGATGATCAGGATGCATCGTGGACAGCCGTGCAGCGGCAGGAAACCATGCATGCACTGGTGTTGGATCTGTTTGGCAACGAAAGTGAAGCGTACGTGGAATCGTTGCTGAAACTGGCACGAGAAAACCATCGGCACGCAGGAGTTCAGCATGTGGGCGTCAAGGAGAGAACAGAGACGCTGCGGCTGGCGCTGCAGCAGGCGGAGTCAAGCCGTAATCTGGCGGTGCGTGTGCTGGGGGAGTACAGTCGCGTGTCTCTGTTGGCATTGGTGGAGATTGGCGAGTTGTACGAGTCATTGGGCGAGTGGAAAGAAGCGCACGGGCGGTACACAGAGGCGCTGCGGGTGATCGAGACCGTGTATGGGAATTTGCACCCTTTGGTGGGCAAAGTGTGCTGCCGTCTGGGTCACATTCTGAACCAACACGTGGATGAGGTTGGCGAGGTGGTTGTGGACGAAGCAGGGGCGTCCAGTCGCCAACAGTTGGGGGACATGGCGGTGGCGTTCCTGACACGTGGCTATCGCACATACGAGGCCATTTTTGGGAAAAGTGTGGACTTTTTGGTTCCTCTGATCACGCTGGGAAGGGGAAACGAGCTGGGAACGTGGCTGAGCGACTTGGCATCGGATGTGCGGTCGCACGCAGATCCAAGGCGGGGACACACAGACAACCTGGGATACCAGTACTTGGAGAGCAAGCTGACACGTGCCATCAACATTGTAGATGACGTGAATGGTCTTCCACGAGGCTTCTACGGCAATCGTTCACAACGAGACGCCAAGTGGGCCGACGCTGAAACGGAGACATACGCATCGCATGAAACACCAGTGGTGGTCGGATGGGCGCAAGAGAGGGCCGAGGTATGCACAGGACAGGCTGTGGAGTTGGAGATGCGTGTGGAGAGCGAGGTGGAACCCGAGCGAGTGATTGTGGATTTTGTTGGGCCAGAGGAGACACGCAGTGGCTTTGTGACTCCGGCAGTTGCAGTGTGCACCGACGAAGGGATCGAGGAGCAGCAGGAGACGCAATCCGTTTTCCTTTACCGCGTGTTCCTGTCCACATTCAAGAGCGGACGGTACGACGTGCGGGTGGCCGTGCGCGGGGTAGGAGCCGAGCACATCCGGTGCGCGGGGCAGGTGGATGTGCGCCCGGGGACTATGTGTGCTGCAACGAGTGTGCTGTCCCTGACCACCAGCGACGGCAAGGCCAAGAGCAAGGGCGAAGCGTTCCAGGTCGGGGACATTGTTCACTTTCAAGTGGTGGGCCGCGATCGCTACGGCAATCGGCTTGATGCGGGCGGACAGGATGTGCAAATGGTGTTGTTGCGACAGCTGAACGCTGAAGAGGAGGATGTGGATGGGTGGTTCAGCGATGACGACAGCGAGGACGGAGAGGACGCCGCAGATTCGCTGGTGATCGACAACGGGGACGGCACGTACAGCGGCTCGTTCTCGTCGCCTCTGGTGGGCGAATATGTGTTGAATGTGACGTTGCATGGGTCAAACGAAGGTGCGGAAGACGGCGACGAGGACGAGGACGAGGGGGAGCATGTCCATCGCTCGCCGTTGTCGGTGACGTTTGTGGAGCGAGGTGACTTGGCGGTGTGGGAGGAAAAAGACGGCCCAGAGAGCCTCATTCGCGAAGGAAACCAGTTCTTTGCGTCTCTGAACCGGCTGGTGATCATGAGCACGGAGGCGGTGCGACAAGATCGGCAGGTGCAACAGTCGTTCTTGCTTGCATTTCCACGCTTCTGCGCACCGGAGAAGTTGATGAGCAAGCTGATGCAGCGGTACTGGATGCCTGTGCCTGACGAGGAAGTGGCCATTGGATTGGAAGAGCGATGGCGGGCCGAGGTGCTTGGCCCGGTGCAGATCCGTGTGTGTTCGTTCCTTCGCACGTGGCTGACGAATCATCACAAAGACTTTTCAGCCAGCTTGCTGCAGTACGTGCTGGATTTTTGCGAAGACATTGCAGGGGCACGCCCCAACACGGCCAAACAATTGCGCAATTTGGTGTACGGCCGCAAGGACATGGAGCGGACGACATCCATGTCACCCACGTTGCCAAACGAACACACGTTGGCGTCTGGCAGCGTGAACATGACGCAGGTGGTGTCGACGGGATCTGCTGCGTCGTCATCGTCGTCATCGTCATCGTCATCGTCGTCGTCGTCGTCGTCGATGATGATGGCAGCGTTGTCGTTGGGCAACGACCTTGGAGGGGGTGAAACTGCCTCTTCACCCACCCCAAAGGTGCCTGTGAATGTGTTTTCGCCACATCTGAGCGTGGACGACGTGGATGCAGAAGAGGTCGCGCGGCAGTGGGTGCTGCTGCTGGGCGAACTTGCAAAAGCGGTGTCTGAGCGGGATTTGTTGTCTCTGCGGCTGGATGGAAAGTCGCGCGAGCTGCACGCCCAGTCTGTGGCAGATCTGGCGAGCATGGGCGACAGGCTCCAGCGTTGGGTCATCCACCAGGTCGTGCGGCGCAACAGTCGCAAGGCGCAACTAAAACAGCTGCGCAGGATGATCAAAGTGGGACGCTATGTGACCCAGATGCGCAACTACGAGGCAAGCATGGCTTTTGGCAACGCGCTGCGTTCGGATGTGCTGGCTCAGCTGTTTGCCAACCCGCAGGAGATCAAGTGGTCGTCCTCGGTGGTGGACGCATACTCGTCGCTGGTGCACATTACGTCGTCGCGGGGCAACTTTCAGGCCATTCGCAACTTGATTCGTGGGCGGGAGTGGAAGACGTGTCAGGCTCCTCTTGAACTGGTTTTGTCGCAGCTGCAGTCGCTGGAGCAGAGCGAGGAGGAGCTCTTTGGCGATTTGATCAACTTTGGCAAGTACATGCGCATGGTCAAGGTGGCACGTGAGTACCGACAGGCGCTGTCATCCGGGTTTGACTTTGTGCCGGTCTCCCAGATTGTGGCCGCCATTCACAGATCGCTGGCCGAGGTGCCGAATGCGGATGAATTGGCTATGCTGGCGCTGCGGAGCGGCAAGGTCGGGTCGGGGTCAGGAGGGGGTGCAGGTGTTGGCACAGAATGAAGTAGATGTGACCAGAGTGCGCAGCGACTCTTGGGCCAGTGTTTCGCCATGAGTCGGAGGAGTCGTCGGCGTCAACGGTCAAGGGCGGTGGTAGACGATGTTGCAGAGGTGGAAGAGGAGGAGGGAGACGTGGCCGGCGTGAGAGAAGGCGTGTTTGGCGAAGAGGAAGTTGCGCTTGGGTTGACAAAGAGCTGCTTCGTTGTGCACGGCAGCGAGACGCATGAGCAGGAGGACACGGGCTTGGGATGGGGCGAATGTATGCACAAGGAGTCGAGGGAAAGTGTGCGTGCACGGGAGGAAGGGTATGAACGGGCATGGGGACAGATGCAGGAGGCGGTGGACGAGGTGCTGAACGAAGCAAACGGCAAGGCGTTTGCATCGCTGAGCCGCTTCGTGCATGATTGTGCAGAGGAGCAGATGGACACCAAGCACCTGGGTCGCATGTATGACGTGATGGAATGGGACAGCACTCGCGGCGTGCAGATGGTAGAGCTGCCGACGGGCCTGGTGTTTGCAGGTGTCAATGTGCGCGATCACTCGCACATCTTTCGCCAGCTGGCACTCCATCTGGCGAATAGCAAAGGCACAGACACAGACCATACCACCAAGCCAGAAGAGTTGCCCAGCCTGGCCTCATCTTCGTCGTCATCGGTGGAGGTGGAGCCGAGCTCGGACAGGTCGCGTGTGCGGAATGTGCGTGTGGCCCTGCTGGAGGCCAAGAAAGGCACCAAGTTGGCCGACCTGGTGCGTCAGTTTGTGCGCCAGATTGTACAGAACCCGTATGCGGTGAAAGATGGCACTCAGTCGCACCGTGAGAGGCGGGGACAGGCTGGTCGTGGTCAACCAGAGCAGCACGGGGAGGAAGAAGAGGAGGAAGAAGAAGAGGAGGATGAGGAGGACGCAGACAAGCAGAGTGTGGACAGTGACAGCGACGGTGTGGAGCTGGACATGGGCAAGGTGCTAGAGATGTGGAAGGCGCAAGAGGGCGAGTTGGAAGGCACAGGGACTCGAGGGACGCACAAGACGCCGTCGAACATGTTCATGCTGGAGGAGTGGTATGCAGCACAGGAGGAAACACCTGTGCTGGTGGGTGTGCTGCAAAACTTTGAGGCGTTTGCGGACGAAGTTGTGCAGGAGCTGCTCACACTGCTTGCGGAACACTCGCACAACATGTGTGTGGTACTCCTGCTGGGTCTGGCTACGTCCACAGACAGCATTCACTACAAGTTGACGCGGAGCGTGTCCTCAATGCTGCGCACAGAGAAATTCTGGCTGCAAAGCAGCATGGAGTCGCTGGACCAGATTCTGCAGCGGGCAGTGTTTGGGAGCGGACAGGTGCCGCAGCTGGGCCACGACCTGTACGAATTGCTTCTGGACAACTTTCTGCTAAACAACTTTTCGGTGCAGACTGTGTGTCGCGAGGTACAATTTGCTCTGCTGGATCACTTTCTGACGCAGCCCTGCAGCTTCCTTTGCAACGAGAGCCTGGACGAAAAGAGCGTGCGCATGTTGATGAGCGGGGCGCACGTGGAAGGAGTGCGCAGACTCAAATCTGTGCAGGCGTACATTGACGAGGCCGAGGATGGTGCGGCGCTGCTGGAAAACGACGCGCTGCTCGTCGATCTGGTGTTGGAGTGGCGTGCAGAACTGCTACTGCAGCTACGCATCTGGCCTGTGATGCTGGGCTTTGCGGTGCAGGTGCTGCAGCGTTTCAGCCAGCACAAGCGATCGTACCGCGAATGGCTGCGACTGCAGCTGTACGCTGGGGTGGGCAACAGCAGCGACTGGAAACACGTCATGGTGCAAATGCGAGTGGCAAACCAACAAGAACTGTACGTACGCGCCCTCCTGTGCCTGGAATGGATGGAGGAGGCGCGTGCAGCTTTGGATGCAAGCGGAGTTTTCGGTGAGCAGCAGGCGCAGAGCACAGGATCGAGGAGGAAACGCAAGTTACAAAGCGAGTCGCAGGCATACATGGTGATGGGACCGTTTGTGGACACACTACAGAGCATTGTGGATGATTTGCGCAGCCTGGAAGGTCTAGACTCGACGGAAGGGGGCAAAACACGCAAGTCTGAAGCCAAGGGTGGCAGGAACACAAGGAAGCGAGGTAAAAGTGGTAATGGGAAGAAGGAAATCGGGGTCCATGGTGCAGATATGTCTGCTCTGAGCAACCGGTTGGCTGATCTGCTGACCGAGTACTGTGACACATTCCTGGCGGACGCAAATGCGCAACCGCTGATCGAGGTATTCCGTATGCAGGACAGCACGAGTGTGGCCCAAGCATTCATGGCGCAGCCGCGACATGCGCTGATGACAGCGCTGGTCGAACCGGAGCGGATTCTGGGTTGCAGCTGCTGCTCGGGACACTCGCTGGACTACCGTGCAGGCGATGTCAATCTGCTGTATTCCATTGTGAGCAGACCAGTGGGCAGACGGTTGCGTTGGGGCCAGCCTTGGCAGCGTTTACCGAGGTGATGCAGGACGCTGAAGAAGCGCGTGTGAGCCAGGCTCGGTTTTCGCAGGCCCTGGGTGAGCTGCATATGATGGGATTCATCAAGCGCAGCCGTGCAGAAGATGCAGTGACCAAAACGGGTGCATTTGGAGTGTGAGGAGGAGGCGTGCGAGCGGGCAGCGGATGTGGAAGCAACAAATTGAACTGCAGTAGCGAGCCTGCGTCATGTCTGAACAGGGAGGCAAGCCAACACTGAAGTTGACGTTCAAGATGGGCGGAGGGAGCGGTGCGGTGAACACGACTGGGAACGTCAAGTTTACGGTAGCCGCGCCGCCGGTGGCGATGAGCGCTGTGCAGGAGGGGCGAACAAGAAGGAGGAGAAGGAGAGCAAAGAGGAACGGCGACGCCGCAAGGAGCTGAAGCGACAGCGCAAGGCGCAACGCAAAGCGGAGAAAGAGGCGGCAAAGCGAGCTGCGGAGCTGACGGCGACATCTGGAAACCCCTACGCTCTGCCGATGTTCCCCAGCCACGGGTACCCGCATGCGTATGCGCAGCAACAAATGTACAACCACATGGCACAGGGGTCGGGGCCCATGATGCCCATGGCTGTGCCGTACGGATCGTTGACAAATCTGATGCAGGCGACAAACCAGGGGTACGGCCAGCAGCAGGTGATGTCACAGACAAACATGCCCCCTGCAAGTTCAACGACAATCCCTGTCATGCGTCCGGCAGACGCCGAGCAAACGTCGACCGCATCCAAGGGAAAGGCGGGCGGAAACACGCGAAAGCGATCCCGCGCTGAGTCTCAGCAGGCCCAGTCCGGGCCGTTGGGCTTGTATGCACGTGTGGAAGACGAGTACGACCCAGCGTATGGGGCGGAAGATGAGGACGTTGCGTATGCGCCTGCCAAGGAAGATGGCGAAGAGACTGAGGAGGAGGTAGGTTGTGGCCGAGAGGGAATTTTTTGGCGGGAGGAGGACAGGCTCCGTTGCAAAAGCGCACACACTCACGCGCCGACGCGTCATGTCACTGTTTACACACCATCTTTTGCGCACACCGTGGCACACACCCGTGTAGGCTGCACCCAAAAGACAAAAGGTGGGGGAGAGCCACAGATTTGTGCTGGACACGGAACTGCAGGTGGTGCTTGATCAGCTGCGACCTCTGGACACGTTCTTTTTGTTTCACGAACCCGTGGACACGAGCATGTACACAGACTACTTGGACTATGTGGACGAGCCCATGGACTTTTCCAAAATGCAGGCCAAGATCAAGAGCGGAGCGTACACACGCGCGGGAGAGTTTGAGGCGGACCTGGAACTGCTGCGTGACAACTGCTTTGCATACAACGGGGAGGACAACGAGGTGAGCGACAGCGCAAGCATCGTGTACAACACAGGCTGCAAGTTGCTGAAGGATGTGCGCAAGCGGGAGGCAGAGCACGTGAAGGAGCTGGAGCGCTCCGGCCAGATGGACGAAAAGATGGAGGCAGCGCTGGAAGCAGAGCAGGAGCAGCTGGTGGCCAAGCTGCAGAAAACTGGAAGCGCTGCATTCATTGGACACACGCCGACTCGACGACAAGGACAGCGAGCACGCCGTGCAGCTCGTTCGATGTACGTTGTTGGGTACGGAGACTCTGAGGATGCTGAGGCGGATGACGACGAGGATGAAGTCGAGATGAGCAGCGGCGACACAGATCAAGAGGCAAGCTATGGGTCCGCTTCAGAAAGCGAGGAGGATTTGAGGCGACGCACAAGGTTGCCGAAACGAGTGAGCACGACGAGCACGTTTCACCTTTTGTCGCAGGGCGACAAGGCGGCGCAAAAGGCTGAGAAGAAAGGAATCACTGCGGTGCAACGGCTTGCCTTTAACGGTGACGTGAGCTCGCTGAGCCAACAGGTGGCCAAGCAGTACCAGGCGGAGCAGGCGAGGCGTCTCATTCCAGAGAAACCGGTGTTGATCCGTCCACGAAAGCAGCTGAATGCAGCACAGCGACGAGTGCAGAGGCAACGGGTCAACTATGCACGCATGGACTGGCAACAGGTGCAACGCATGCCCATGAGCAGCAAGGTGCTGCCCGAAGAGCTGGAAGCTGGTCAAAGCACACCAGGCGATGGCTCCTTGAGCGATCTGGCGATGTTGCAGGCTGTGGAACACATGGTCACATCACAGCCAAAGGCCTACGATGCTTTGCAGTCGCTTGTGCACACGTTGGGCTTGGACAATGGCACGGCCGAGGCGAGCGTGAGCGAATCGATCAACGCCCTCTTTGACGTGCAAGATACCGGCGACGACCGCGCAGCGCTCGATCACCTGACACGTGTGGAACGTTCGTTGACGCTGGACGAGGAGCAGGCGCAGTTGTTTGCAGAGTTGCGTGCATTGTCGTACGGCGACGACGACGTAGATGTGCTGGGACGTGGGAAAGAGGAGGAGAAGGAGGAGGAGGAGGAGGAAGAGGAAGAAGAGGAGGAAGAGGAGGAAGAGGAGGACGCCATGGATGTGGAGGGCAAGGAGGAGGAGGAGAAGAAGAAGAAGACGGAGAAGAAGGAGCAGACACGGGTGAGTGGCAAGGCAGGCGCAGCGGCAAAGGAAAAGATTATGCGTGCGCAGCCCGGTGCCATCCGCGAGCAGCTGCACAAGACACTGGCGGGACTGCATGCATTTGCAGAGACGAGGAACGAGCTTGAACAGACAGCCCGGCAAAAGGTGATGCAAAAGGCGCGTGCAGGTGCACGTGCACGTGCGCGCGCGCGCCTGCGTGCACGCATGGACTCTCAGGGAGGGGTGAATGGAAGCATGAGCACGAGCAGCAGCAACGTCAAGAGCGAGCAGGAGGCTGAGGAGGAGACGAACGCTGCTCTGGAAGCAGCGTTGGAAGAAGCACGTGAACGAGTGCATCTCAGCGACTTTGTGAACGAAGAGGAGACCCTCGGGGTGGATTTATCGTTCCTTGCGGAGTTTGAGGCCAGCGAGCTGCTGCCAGTGCTTGTGCAAAGTGAGCCACATGCGGAGGAAACATCGTGGAGCCGACTGCGCAAGTCGCAGGAGTGGAACTCACGTGTACTGAAGCCTGACGGCGAGCAAACACGCGTGCTCAACGCAAAGGGCATGGAAGAGGTGCTCCAGCATGGCTTTGAACTGCTTCACATGTATGAGCTTGCTATCGACGCGCGTGCCTCGGGCGCCGATCCTACAGCGCAAGAGGAGGCTGTGCGTCGACAGCTCGATGCGCTTCTAGGCAAAGTGTTGTCCAGCACAGCCCCGTTGCAGCTGAAGGCAGCTCGAGACGAACTGCTGGCTGGCCGTGCCGCGGTCGAGCTCAAGACACCCGACCGCAGCGGCGAGGCACGCACTGCAGGCGAGCTGTTGGCTTCTTTGCCTGCACCCATGCCAGCTTTGATGGTACACAGCTCCGCTGCGGGTGCTCCGTCTGCTGTGGGCAGGAACGACGTCGACTCGGTGCACGGCGTTTATGGCACGGCCCAGTTTGTGAGCACCATGAGTGACGAGCAAAAGGCTTCGTTGGGTGCTACCACTCGTCGGGCGACTGCAGTGTGACCAATGAACGAAGGCCGATTTCATTTTGCATTTCGTCAGCTCTGTCAACCAGTTGCGTCCGACAGTGCTGTTCCGTTCAGGCACTCGTCGACGTGTGTGTTGAACACGGCGTTGTCGCCTTCAATAAACTTGTCGCACACGGGACAATGGTTGCTCTCGCGAGAGGTGGTGGCCGAGGAGACTGCAGCCGCAGCGGCGTTTGCAACTGCTGCCTGCTGTTCCTCGTCTTTTTGCCGCTGCGCTTCTTCAGCCACGGCCTGTTCCAGCTTGGTTTTGGACGTGCGTCGCCCCTTGCCCTTTGGTGTTGTGGAAATGTCGCCGAAAGCGTTGAACGTGCTGCGCGACGATGACGTGCCCTTTTTCCTGCGCGACACCCCGCGTGTCGGCTTGGGCGATTCTGCCGTCGAGCCAAAAGCCCCACCAAATGCATCCGAGGTGGATGCTCCTGTGTCCTCGTCTGTCTGCGCCTTGCTGTCTCCCTCGCTGCCAAACCCTCCACCAAAGGCGTCGAAGCTCGCCGAAAAGTCGGCCTCGCCGTCGCCACCACTCCCGCTGCCAAAGGCGTCGAAGCTGGCGCCAAAGTCGGCACCATCGAACGACGCACCCCCAAAGCTGCCCCCAAAATCGTTTGTGTCTCCTCCAGCGCCAGCGCCGCTTTCTGTGCCACTGCCAAACGCATCAAAGCCACCGTCGAATCCGCCCGCAAACGCATCTTCGCTCGTGGCTGTCGTGGCGTTCTCAGGCTCCTTTTCCTGTGCCGCACCGATCTCGCCTTTGCTCTCCGGTTGGGATTCCGGTTGGGATTCTGGCTGGTTTTCCGGTTCCTTCTCCTGCTCTTCTTCGTCCTCACCTTCCTTCTGTTCCTCGTCGCCCTGCTTGGTTTCGTCTGTGCCGTCTCGCTCCTCGCTTGCCTTTTTGCTTCCGTTGTCATCCTCGCCAAAGCCGTCAAAGCCCGTGTCGAAACCACCGCCAAACTCTGCAGTCGTGGACGAGCCTCCTTGGGTGGTATCCGACTCGGCGCCTCCAAATGCGTCTCCAAACGCATCAAACCCACTGCTGTTGCTCTCTTCTCCCTTCTTCTTTGTCTCACCATTGGCCTCATCGAAGGAAAAGCCACCTGCGCTGTCGCTGCCAAAGGCGTCGAAGCCTCCTCCAAAATCTGCACCGAAATCTGCGCCAAAGTCACCTCCAAACGAACCTTGTGCACCGTCTCCTTTCTCGTCTGCGCTTACCGCGCCGGCCTCTGCCTTTTTTGCGTCTTCCTTGGCACTCGCATCTGCCGATTCTCCAGCGTCCTCTTCCGCTTTCTCCTCTTCCTTTTCTGAACTTGCCTTGTCTTCTGTTTCGGCGACACTCTGTTTCTGATCCGCTCCCGTGCTGGTGTCGGAGAACACAGCGTCGTCACCGAACCCTGCGCTTTCACCAAAGCCAGCATCGTCGCCAAAGCCAGCATCGTCGCCAAAGCCAGCATCGTCTCCAAAGCCGACGTCACCAAAGCCAGCGTCATCGCCAAAGCCAGCGTCATCACCAAAGCCAGCGTCGCTGCCAAAGCCAGCGTCGTCACCAAAGCCAGCGTCGCCGCCAAAGCCAGCGTCGTCACCAAAGCCAGCGTCGTCACCAAAGCCAGCGTCGTCACCAAAGCCGACGTCACCAAAGCCAGCGTCGTCGCCGAAATCTGGGGTTGCGTCGTTACCTTGGCCAGTGCTGGCAGTGTCATCCTTGCTCCCTTCCCCGGGTGCCGCAGCGTCCTTTTTCACGTCATCTTCAGCCTCCGTGTCTGCCATGCGGCCATCGTCACTCATGAATGCATCGTCACCAAATGGCTGCACGGCACCGCTGCCAGCTGCTTCGAACGGGCTGCCTTGGAAAGCGCTGGAAGCGTCCGAGGTAGCACCCGCATCCACGCTAAAAGCATCCATGCCACCAAAGTCGACTTGGTCTCCACCTTTACCCCAGTCGCTCTCGCTGCTCTGGGACCCGGAAAATGCGTCTGCTCCAAAGTCAGCCCCGAATCCGGCGTCAAAGTCGCTGCCGAAATCGACGGCTGCAGCCGTCTGTGTCTCCTCAGGCGCCGGCTGGCCCTTGGGCTTCTCCGGCTCTGGAGAGGTGTTTGCGACCACAGGCGTGGCCTTGGGCGAGGCCTTTGTGCTGGCGACGCTTGCAGTCTCGCTCTTGTGCGTGGCCTCTGCGGGCTCGGCAAGCGCCATCTCTTCAAACACCTGAATCGCCGGTGTTTGCATGGGTGATGATGGAACACTGCTGCCACTGCTAGTGGTTCCCGGGGATGGCACACTCTGGGTCTGTGTCTGGAGCTTGGGCGACTGGGCCACCGCCGCGCTGTGAGCGTTGGTGTTTGTGGCGGTTGTGGCGCTGCTGCTGGTGGAGCCTGTGGACGCTACGGTGTATGCATCGATGTTCTCCAGAGTTTCCAGCTCGTCCTTGTACACTGCAACCTGCGCCTCGACACGCGCGGCGTCCGCTTGCTGGTGCGCAAAGGCAGCACGCTCCATCTCCAGCTCCTTCTTGCGTGCCTTGATGCGCGCCTTGAGAGACAACATGATCTTTGTGTTGTTGCGCACGGTCTCTTCCATTGTGGAGCGCGACTCCTTCATCTGTTCCAGTTCCTTGGTGAGCTGGTCGGCCACGTCACTGAGCTCCTTGCAATCGTTCGTGACGGACTCGAGCTGCTCGCGTGCCTTTGTCGTCAGCGCCGCTGTGACCATCTTCTCCACAGTCAGTTGGTTCACTTCGCTCTGCAGCTGCTTGCGCAGTGCCTGTTGCGTATCCACTTGCTTCTGCACTCCTGTCAACGCGCCTGTTTCCTCCTCGATCAGTGGCTCCAGGCGCTCCTTCTGTGCCGCGAGCAGTTCACACTGCTCGTCCAGTTGCGAGAGCACGGCGTTGATTTGCGTGCGCTGTGCCTGTAGGTTTGCGTAGGACAGGTTCAGCAGCTTGTTCTCGTTCTGCGATTGCTTCAGGTACTGTGCCGTGCTTCCCACCAGCTTGATGTCTTCACCCATTTCAATCTGTTGCGTGGTGTGATCATTCCACAGGGCCTCCATCTGTGCGGGCGCAGCAGCTTGCGTCACCGCTGATTGCTGCTGCATGGTGGCTGCTACAGGCTGCGCTTCCGCAATTCCGCCTCCGTGCAGGCTGCCTGTGGTGCTTGGTACCGAACTTGTGTCGCTGCTGTTTCCTGCGTCCATTGCGCTTCCCAGCATACTGTATGCCTCGGGCTCGTGCACGATGTCGTCGTCATCGTCGTCGTCGTCGTGCAGAAGTTCTCCCTTGTCGTTGAAGAGGTGGCGCTTGGAGAGCGGGATGAGCGCAATGGGCAGCATGATGGGAGGCAGCACATTGTTCTCCTTGGCGTTGCGCAACAAGTACATGGCCACTGCAAACTCGTCCCGGTCGAGGACATTGTCTCCGTCCATATCGGCCAGATTCCAGATGTCTGCAAGCACTTCGTTGTCCAACCCGTAGCGAGAAAACAGAACGCGTGCCTCGTCGCCGGTGATGTGTTCGTCTTGATTGCGATCATACTCATCAAAAGTTTGGTTGAATTGCTCCAGCTGTGCGGCATTGATCATCCACGGCCGGGCTGCTCCTGCGGCGCTGTGCAGCAGCAAGCCGTCGCTAGGGCTGGTTTCGGTCTCGCTGTCGCTGCCCAGACCTGCAAATGCAGCTCCGTCGCCGACAAAGCTTCCCGAGTCCGAGTACGCGGTGCTGGCTGCGTCGTGATGCACGTCCCCCTCCTTTTCTGTAGCAAAACTGCCCATGCCCATGCCCATAGCACCTGCTCCCATGCCGACCGCAAAGTCTGCATCTGTCTCTGTGTTTGCACCAAAGCCACCGGCAGCTGGCGTTGCGTTGTTGGTGGTGGAGTCGTGTGCACTGCTGCCGCTTGCGTACCCTGAGTCAAAGTCGGTTCCAAACGCACTTCCAAATGCACTGTACGGGTCTGTGGCCACGTCAGTGTTAACGGTGTTCTCCTTTGTCTGCTCCTGCATGTCGCCTCCAAAGGCGCCTGCCGTGAGATCGGAGCCTTGTGTTCCGGAAGATCCCCAGCCGCCGCCCATCATGTCGCCAAAGCCATCCAGATCATCAAACGCATTTGCGTTATCCTTGGCGGCGTCGTCTGTTGTGTTGGTACTCTCTGCGGGGTTGTCTTTGCCACCTGCGTTGGTTTCCTGGTTGTTCGAGATGCCAAAGTCGGCAAAACCGCCAAAGGGGTCGGTGTCTGCATCTGCAGTGCTATCCTGCTGCTGCTGCTGCTGCTGTTGCTGTTGCTGTTGCTGTTGTTGCTCTGCAGGTTCCATGGCGCTGGCTGTGCTGGTCGTCTCTTGCGCCGTTGGCTGCTGCACGTTTTGGACGTCCTTGGGGAACACGACGGCAGGCAGGGAGGAGGGGACATCGTGCCCGGCCATGGCCTGTTCGATGAGGAACATGGCGAGAACAAATTCGTCTACGTTGACAGTGTCCTCCGGGTCGGTGTGGGTGAGGTTCCAGATGGGGTTGAGGACAGATGCGTCGAGCTGGGACATGACGTACACGTTGCGTGCAGCTGCTCCTGTGATGCTGTCTGCGCCCTGGGAAATGCGCTCGAAGGTTTGGGTGTGTTTGTCCACGTTTGCCTGGCTGATGAGGGGAGTCACAGTGGTGTCCAGCTCATCGCTACTGGCATCTTGGGCAGGGGCTGTGGTTTCCTGCTGGCCAGTCTGCCAGTCTGCTGTTTGTTGTTGTTCACGACGGGCACGACGGGCTCAGTGGTGGCGGTGGACGCCGGAAGCTCGTCCTCAAACACACGCTGCGGCAAAGAGTCTGGAGGCGGCGTGCCGGCCATGGCCTTTTTGATGAGATGCATGGCAATGGCAAACTCGCGCAGGTTGAGACTGCCGTCTTCATCGCGGTCGCTGAGGTTCCAGATGGTGTAAAGGAGCTGGTCGTCGAGGTTGCTCATTTTGAAGACGCCGTGAGCCGTGGAGCCGTCGACCATGTCATTGGGACCCTTGTAGCGGTCAAAGGTCTGTTTGTGGCTCTGCAGCTCGCTGTCGACGATCATGGGTGGGATGGCGGAGGTGGCTGAGGACGTCGAGGCAGACGCGGAGGACGAGGCAGAGGGATCTTGGCCCGGATTGGGCAGCCTAGCGGGGCCTGTATACTGGACCTGGATGCGCTCCCCCTCGAGGCGGGAGCCCTGACGCTGGTTGAGGGAAGGGCCTGTGTGCTGCTGCATGATGTGTGTGCGGCTTCCTGAGCTGGAGCTGGCGGAGGGGCGCGTGTCGTCCTGGTCGACGTACAGGCTACTCTGCGCAGACTGCTTGGTGACAGGCGGCTTGACGCTGCCGACTCGTTTGATGGGTGGCACAAGGTCGCCTTGGAGTGCGGAGCTGTTTGTGACAAAACCGTTGTTGCGTTCGCGGTTGATCAGTTCCATGGACAAGGCGAATTCCCATCGGTCCAACGCCTGGTCCATGTCGATGTCCGAGTAGAGCCTGACGGGCGTGAAGGGAGGGCGTGCATGAGTGGGTAGGTGGGGGAGTGTGTGAGCGTGTGCGGGCATGGCTGGGTGTGCGGGCAGAGGGCAAAATATGAGGGGAGGGTTGAGCGGGGCGGTCGGAGGGGAAAACGGGAATGGAAAACGCACCAGATCTTGCCGAGGACGTTGTCGTCGAGGCCACTCTTTTGGAAGACGGGCTTTGCCTGATCGACGCTCATGTGAGACGCGTCATTGCCTGCGATGCGGTCAAACCACTGGTTGTAGGTGGTGAAATCTACCGCCCAGCGGTCGGTGATTGCCCAGACGTCGTAGTACTTCTCCACGTTGGGGATGGGCACCTCGGGCAGGGAAGGCACCAGAGAGTCGTACTTGGAGCGGTTTGCGTTGTCGTTGGACTCTGCAACGAGTTGCTCAAGCGGCGTGCCGGCCTGGTAGAGGGCGGTGAGGAGGAGGAGGTGGCGAGCTTGTTGCTTGTCGAGGTCCTGGCTGAAGTTGCGGGCGATATTCCAGATCTGCGGGCAGGAGATGGGAGGGGAGAAAGGCATGAGGGAGTGCACGGGGGATTTATGTGTGAGTTGGAGGCGTGGGGTCGGGTTCGCTGGGAGGGTGTGTGTGTTTGGTGGAATGGGTGAAACACAAGTTGGGGGGAGGGAAGAGCAAACAACTCAAACTCACAAAGGCAAAGGCCTCCTGAGGCAGGCCAAGAGAGATCCAGTGCTGGACAAAGGCATGATCGCTGCCTGCGACCATCCACTTGTCGAGCAGCTGGTCGCACTGTTGCTGCTCTTGCTCGGTGAGGTTCATGGTTGGACGCGTAGTCGCCGGCGCGGCCACGACTTTCCAAGCAAGAATGGTGGGTGGAATGACGCAATAGCGGGTGAAGAATCACAGCGTAGGAAGACTGACACACCATGGGGAGCAGACCGAACGAGGACCGCGCTACGGCCTGGACGCCGAACTGCAGAAGAAGCAGAGTGAGAAGTACGACTACGGAATGGAGACGGAGGCTCGCGAGTGGCTGGAGGAGGTGACGGGCATTGCGTTTGCATCAGACGACTTTCAGGAGTCGCTGAAGGACGGCGTGATTCTGTGCAGGTGAGCGGGAAAATGGGGAGAGGAGAGGCCGGGGGGGGAGGTGGGTAAAGGGCCGGGTTGGAAAGAAAAGGGGCCAAATAATCCCTCCCGGCGTTTTGCGTTTGGGCCACACGAGGCTGACATGCATGGCGTGCTGGCACGGAACAGGGCGGTGAATGAGATTGCACCGGGTACAATCAAGAAGATCAACAAGATGAAGGCACCGTTCATGCAGATGGAGAACGTAGGCTCGTACCTGGACGCGTGCAAGGAACTTGGGATGCCCGAGCACGACCTGTTTGTGACGGTGGACCTGTACGAGGGCAAGGACATGGGCCAAGTGGTGCAGAACATCCACGCTTTGGGTCGCCAGGCACAGTCGCTGGGCTACGATGGCCCCAAGCTGGGCAGCAAGTTGAGCGAGAAGAACGAGCGCAACTTTTCGGAGGAGCAGCTGGCAGAGGGGCGCAACACGGTGCCGCTGCTGGAGGCAGGCATGACCAAGGGTGCAAGCCAGGCTGGCACACGCTCGCTGGCCAACCAGATCATCAAGACGTCGGACACGGGCGACTCGGGATCTACAATCAGCAGCACCAGCGGCTCGTCCAACAACACCTCGTCTGGCATCAAGTTTGGACAGCGTCGCCAAATCACGGACAACTACAAGTGATTTGCAAATTCAAGTGATTTGTCGCAGAGCGACCTCGGACACAACAAAAGACTCGGTTTCTCCGTTCTCCCGTTTTTGCTTGCTCAAGCGTGTGTGCGTGTAAGCAGGATCCTGATGTTTTGCAGACGGGTGCTTATGGGTCAGGGTTCGGCGTCCGGAGGCGCAGCGGAAGTGGTCGCGGCGCAGGGTGAACGGATTGCAAAACGGATTGCGCGTGCAGGGGTATGTTCGCGGCGACGGGCTGAGCAGCTGATCGAGTCTGGGCGAGTTCAGCTTAACGGAATGCGTGTGGCTACTCCAGTGACGTTTGTACAGCCGGGGGACGAGGTGCGTGTTGACGGGCGGCCGATTGCACTGGAAGATCCGGAACCGAAGCTTTGGATGCACTACAAGCGGCGGGACGTGCTTGTGAGCCATCCAGAGCGCAGCCAAAACGAGAGGGATACAATGGTGGACGCACAGGGTCGGCGGTTGCTGTTTCCACATGTGCAGAAGATGGGAGTCGGTGCGACGATGAGTGTCGGGCGTCTGGACTACACGACGGAGGGCCTGCTGCTGCTGACAAACCACGGAGGGTTGGCTCGTGCGATGGAACTGCCTGAAAACGGCCTGGAGCGGGAGTACCGTGCGCGTGTGTACGGAGTACTGGAGCGAAGGGGCCTGCAAGCGTTGCGCAAGGGGGTGCGTCTCGCAGACGGGATTCGATGTCGGCCGATGGACGTGGAGGTGGACCAGGCGCGAGGGAAACAGGCGTGGCTGACAATGGTGCTGCGGGAGGGCAAGAACAGGGAGGTGAGGCGTGCGCTGTCGGAGATTGGACTGCAGGTGACACGGCTCATCCGCACGGCGTACGGCCCGTACAGGATCCTGGAAGGGAAGCAGAAGCAACACAGCACGACCATGGCACGTGTGCTGCGTCCAGGTGAGATTGTGCAAGTGCCTGTGCATGCAGGCCTGAAGGGTTTGCTGGAAGGAGATTCAGCAGAATGAACCCTGGGGCTGCACCATTGCGCCATTGCGTCCGGTGTCTTTGCACACATTTTGTGCTGTGCAATGGTCATATTTGCACTGGGGGTAGCGGGAGAGACCATGCAGTGTGGTCAGGTTGGCAACGCGCGTGTGGAGGCAACTCTTGTTTTGGAAAGCTGACCTATGGCAGAACTTGGCCAATCGACAAGTTCATGCTCGTCAAGCTCGTCCAAGGCCAGCTACTTGGACGAACAGTTTGAGTTTGATGCGCCGCAGTACTTTGATTTCGAAGAAGAGCAGGAGGAGCAGAGGGGCGAGGAATTGTTCTTTTGCCGCGAAGAAAGGTAAGCTCTTTCGGCAGCGTGTCGGCCACAGAGTGGCGGAATGGAGCTGACACTGCAGTACGGGCTGCGCACACGTTGGGCACATGTATGTAGCTGGTTTGAGGATGTACACTGGTAGGTTGCGGACGTGGGGAGGGCGGACACGCGGAGGCGGACGAAAATATTTGAGCGCGCGCGCCAATGGCGGACAAACGGCCACCTCGGCGGGAAATTTAAACGGAACGGGCTCGGAGCTCACGCGCGGGATGGAACGTACACACGCACACACATACATGCGGGGCACACAGGAACCATTTCCCGCAAAAGAATGTCAAGGGGCCGCACGGAGAGGAACAGACGACGTTGGAGTACCCACAGAAGGAGGAGGAAGAGGCAGAAGAGGAGGAAGGTGAATTGGACAAGGTGGCCCAGGGGGCAGCAGAGATCATGCAGAAGTACTTGCACAGTGGATGGTGGAACAAAGATTGCCAGGCTGTGGCTCTGGATGAGGTGGAGAAGGAGTACGAACAGAAGCAGGCGAGCAGAGCGGTGAACGCGCTCAAAGTGAAAGTGGCGCAGACACAACACACGGCGGCGGACCTGTTTTCGCCCATGTCGACCAACACCAACATCAGCACACCGGGAACGGCATCTTCGTCCGCATACAGCGCAGCGTTCAGGCTGCGAGAGGACACCGAGTCGCCGGTGGAGGTGGAACAGAGTGCGCACAGCGTTGACATGTCGATGGATTCGGTGCGTGATTCGCCGCCTCGATTTGCGCTTGATGGGCGCACTCGGCCATCGAGCAGCCACGGAGTCTCGCACAGTCATCATGGGGCTCAGACACAGGGGGGCGTGCGTCGCAACTCGCCCGATGGGTCGCCGCCGCGACGCTCGCCCATGTTGAGGACGAGTGGCAGTTCGTTTTTGCGTTCGCCGCCGGTGAGGGTGCGCAACACGTCTCGACGCAGCAAACAGGCTGGAGTGACATCGTTCTCGCTTGTGGCACAGGCAGGGACGACAAACACTCGTGTGCAGCACAAAACGACGCCGCGTACGAAGACGCGTCAGTCGCCGCAGAGCAGGGGCTTTGTGTCGCTGGCCTGCAGCGTGTCGACAGACGACGAAGAGGACATGGAAGACGACGGATACAGCACGTCCAGTACGGTTCCTGTGAGTGACGAGGAAGACGAGGACGAGGACGAGGACGACGAGCTGATGGAGGACGACGAGGAAGACGAGGACGAGGAAGGTGAGGAGGACGAGGGAGAAGCAGCACAGCCTGTCACGGAAACCAGGGGATTGTCAAAAAAGAGGAACAGTGGACGTGTGTCGTCGGGGCACGTGGTTGATACACGGGACAGGGTGCAGCGAGTGGTGAGCGACAACAACGCGCTACACGAGGTGAAGAAGAACGAGAAACAAAGCAGGGAAGGCAAACAGGGCAAGCAGACGAGTGGCCGACGTCGACAGCGATCAACGCGCACGGGATCAGCGAGCTCTGTGCAACAGATGATGCGACGCACGCGTTCGACAGACGAATCGCGTGGGCGGGGACGATCCAGCCGGTGCGGTTCGCTGTCGTCCTTGAACATCCGTGGCAGTGCCACACGCAACAGCAAGAGCGAATTTGTGACACCGCGACGTCGCCCGTCTGCTCCGGCGCCGACATCGACCACCTGTACAAAGCACGACAACAGCGCGACCACGTTGACATCCTCGTTGACAGCAACGCCGTCCACATCCAGCAGCAGCAGCAGCAGCAGCAACGGTGGAGGCAGCAGCAGCTACGAGCCCTTTCCATACAGCTATCGGGATCTGCGCAGGTGGGCTCGCGCGCACAACAAGGATTACCGCTGCTTGAGTGCAGAGGAGAAGCAGCAGGCCATCAAGGACATTGCGATGGACAAGGAGGCCGAGGAAGAGCGGCGGGCACGAAGGTGAGGGACCGGGACATGGCGGCGAGCTGTTTGCGGCCGCCCACGCATCATAAACTCAAGAAAACACACACAATGCCCAACACCGCAAAGTACTTTGTTGCAATCTGGCCTGTGCTCGTCGGCCTCGGCACCGTTGAGGCAGCCGTCGGCAGCATGGATGCGTCTGGTAGGTTGCATAGAGGGCGTCGAGGCGCAAACGCAATTTCCCTCTGGGTGTCCGTTTGCGCCTCGACGCAGACAGCGACGTCGTATGTGCCCGGCCACGTCATGTTTACTCACACTTCCGCTATGCTGCACATATGGTCCGTTTCGTGGCGTTGGTGTGTCCGTGTGCGTCCCGCAGAGACCGCCAAGGCCAACTCAAGTCCGTTTCCGCGCCCTCCTTGCGTTTTCCCCGTTGCGTGCAAGGCGTCAGCGTGCTTGCTTGACACGCCAGCGCAGGCCCGTGACCCAACACAACATACTGGACATACTAACACCCCCCCCGTCAAATGCAGCCTACTACCAGTGGAAGACCAACCCGGAAAAGATGGCTGCTCAGGCAGGGCACCATTGATCTGGCATAGTAAACAGCGTTTCATTTTGTTCTCCCTTGGGCTTCCGTGCACCTTTGTTCCACGTGGATCTAGTTCCACGGACCCGTCTCTTCCAGTTCCAGCAGGACGCCGTTGACTTCCTTGGGGTGGATAAACGTCACAGGGTTTCCGTGTGCGCCAATCTTGGGCTCGGTCATCAGGACACGCATGCCACGGTCTGTGAGCTGGCCAATGGCCTTGGTGACGTCTTCGACCTCCAGGCAGATGTGGTGGATTCCTCCTGCCGGGTTGCGTTCCAAAAAGTTGGCAATGGGAGACTTTTCGCCCAGAGGATGAATCAGCTCCAAACGCGTGCCTCCCTCGTTCAGATCCACAAACACAGTGTAGACGCCATGCTCGGGCTGCTCCTCAGGCTCGCTCACGGTGGCGCCAAGCACGTCGCGGTACAGGGACATGCTGGCCTGGAGGTCCGGAACGGCAATCGCCACGTGGTTCAGCCGGCCAACGCCGATAAGCTCCGACGTTGCACTCGCGACGTCTGTGCTGCTCTCCGTACGGCAGGTCACAGAAAACGGGCGACTGGCCATGGACACGCTGCTGCGTGTGACAATTCCACTTGCTTTGCTGCTGGCGTTACGAACAAACATGATGGTTTCCGATGCTCCGATGCGCGCAGGTCGGGACGTCCATTTCAAGCACTCTCCCAAACACGCACGCTGCAGTCCTTCTCCAAAGCCCCCGAGGCGATCATGTTCTCGGTGGGGTGGCAGTTCACCGTCAACACGGTGTCTGTGTGCCCACTCAGCTTTTGCACAACCTCCTTCGTCTGCAGGTCCCACAGGTAGATGCAGTGGTCCTCACTGCCCGACACGATCCACTTGCCGTTCGTTACGCTAAACTCGGAAAAGATGCAATACTTTTCGTTCTCGTGGCCCGTGTACGTTTTCAAACACTTGCCCGACGAGTAGTTCCACAGCCGCAGCTTGTTGTCCAGTGTGCCCACCAGAATGAATTTGCCGTTGGGTGAGAAACGCACAAACGATCTGTCGCAAGGGTTGCCGAGAGAGTGTGTGTGTCGTGTGTGGTATGTGCTGTGTGAGGTTTCCTGCGCAGGCCATCCCGCCGCTGCCGTCTCACCCTCCCTCCCAGCTCTTGTGCAACCTACACCAGCGGATTGCCGTCTGTGATAAGGGTCTTGAGGCACTGGCCGCTGTTTGTGTCCCAGATACGGCTTTTGTTTGAAGTGGGCCGCGTTCCCAATCCAGCCCCAAGGTGTCAGTCTCGCTCCCTCGTCCGTCCGCACGACACCCACACAACTCAGCCCAACCATCCTCGCCTGGGACCAGACCTCGTCCACACACGTACCAAAGGCCATCGTAGCTCGCCGAAACAATCAGAGTGCCGTCCCGGTTAAAGTGGACGGCCGACACAGGATCGTTGTGCGCCGGCAGCGTCTTGAGGCATTCGCCAGACTTGACGTCCCTGTGAAACAAGAAAAACAAAAAGGGGAACAACAAAGGCGTGGCAAACGCGCGTCTGCGTGTCAGTTTGTGCCTGCGCCCGTGCAGAGTCGCTGTCCGTCGCATGCCAAACGCACCACAGCCGGATTGTCTCGTCGAAGCTCCCGCTGGCGATCAGGTTCGAGTGCGGGTTGTAATTTACACAGAACACATAGTTGGTGTGTCCTTCCAGTGTTTTGATGCAAGATTGCTATGTCGTGCGTGCGCCACGCCGCCCGGTTGTCAGAAATGTGCGGCCAAATGTGTGCCTGGGTGATCACCGACGCCCTGCTCAGGCCAACGGCGTCCGTGGCCCTTCACACACCGCTCTCCACTTACAGCTTGCACGTCCCAGATCTTGATCAGCTTGTCGTCGCTGCCCGAGCACAGGTACGCGCTGTCCGACGACCACGCCACGTCCGAAATGCCTTGCTTGTGGCCCTTCAGCGTGCACAGAAGTTCCCCCGTGTGTGCGTCCCACAGCTTGATTGTCTTGTCGGCCGCTGTGCATCCACCAATTGTATGCATCGTACATCCCCACAACGCCATCCACATGTCCCGCAGTGGCCCCCGAAACACCACCCGTGGCGCGTGGCGAGTCACGTACCGAGAAACGCGCGCCCAGACATCCCGAGTTTTGTGTCAGCCTCCTGCCCTAGAGCGTGCTACACCCTGCCACACCACACCCCTGCACACCATGGCCCATCTACATGGCCCACACTTACAGGCACTCGCCAGCCATTGGCCGTTGGGCGAGAACTTGACGCTGGACACCGCTTTCGTGTGACCCGTCAACACAAACTTGGGCTTGTAGTTAGGTGCTGTCGATGCACCTCCTCCTGCTCCTGCGCCACTTTTGCTTCCTGTCGTCGAGCTGGATGCTTGCGCATTCGACACTGACTGCGTGTCGCCGTCCCCGTCTGGATTCACTTCCTCGCTGCTTTCCACGCGGAAGCGCTTCTCGTTGTGGCTTGTCTCGCCTCCCACAAGCACCGTTTGCTGCTCGCTTGCCTCCTCTCCATCCGCACTGTTGTTCAAGTCCTCTCTTTTCCTCTTGCCACTCATCAAAAGGGAATTCGGTGGATGGTCGGCCGCGCGGCGCGTTTTTCTTTTCTCCCTTCTCCCTCACGCTCCACGTAGCAGCAGACCAGTCCAGCAACACATGCAAAGCAGCTCCATTACAGGTTGCCTGCAGTGAACGACACCTTCTGCTCGCCCGCAGCAAAGGCAATGTCCTGGACGGCCTGGTCACCGCTCTTTGCGTCGCCGCCGGCACCCTGCACCAGGTAGGCCAGCACAGCAGCCTGCTGCAGATCCACAACAGCCTCGGCTTGCTCGTACACACCACCGCAGTTCAGCAGCGTGTTCACATCCGCCACCAGGTGGCCCAGCGGCAGTTCGACGACGCCGTCCTGGCCCGTGATGCTGGTGTTGATGGCCACGGCACCGCCAAACGTGGACATGCTCAGGTTGGTCTTGCACAGCGCAAACAACTCACGCCAGCTGTCGTACACGTACGTGTTCACCGACGGGCGGCTGCCTGTGTTCTGGCAGCTCTTGCCTGCCGCAAACACCAGGTTGGCGCCCTGGTTGGCCAGCACGCTGTACCCAGCTGCGATCAAGTCCTTGCCGCTGCGTCCCTCCAGCTCCGTCTCGCTCACCTCCTTCTGCAGGTCCGTGCGACGGCGCTCGTACACACCAAACACAAGCGACGACTCGTCTGCGTTCACCGTCACCAGCAGGGCCTGCACGTAGCGCTCCTTGTTGTACTCGCTCACCTGTGCCTCACCGTTGTACACAATCAGGCCCACGGCGTCGTTTGCATCCAGAGCGGCCACCACAGCCTCCTGGCTCGGCGAGCCGTTCTTCACAGCTTCCGCCACAGCCTGCTCCACAGACGCCGCCACGCTCTGCAGGTCCGAGTTGCCAAACATCGACGTGCGCTGCAGCACACCCGTGTACAGGCTCGGCGTCATGGTCAGCTCGTCCGCAGCCTGCTTCTCCGCAGGTCCGATGAACTCGTCGCCTGTTGCCAGGGCGTCGGCATCGCTGGTCAGGCCCGGGCTTCCCTCCACCGTGGCGTTCACCGTGCACATCTTGAATTCCTTGGCCTCCTCCACGCTCATGCTGATCAGACGCTTCCAGAACTCGTTGTTCTCCTTGACCACGTCCAACGTGTACTCCACGTCCTTCCACTCGCCGTCAAAGGCAAACGCATTCTCCGGCTTGCCCGCAGGGATCTTGTAGGTGCGGAACCACTGGTAGGTGGCCTCCAGCACGCCCGGGAAGTACTCCTCCACGTCGGCCAGGTTGTTCACCTGGCTCGCAAGCGGGTCGTTCACGTCCAGCGCAAGCACCTTCCAATCCGTTTCACCTGTCAGCCATTGCGTGTGTACACCCATGTGTGTGTGTGTGTGTGTGTGTTGGTACCGCCATCCGTGGGCGCCAAGAGTGCGTTGTGTTGTTGTTGTTAGCACCCTCCACTGTCTCTTCATCCCGTTCGCAAGCAAAACCCTCCCGTGAGTTTTCCTCCGCCCTGCGCCTTACCGTCGTCAATCATGGCCAGACAGCCCAGCACCTTGACCTGCTTGATCTGGCCCGAGAATCCCTGTGCCTCGCCTGTGGCGTTGTCTGTGTCAGTGCTCGTGCGTGTGGCCGTGAGCTTCTCCACTGCCAAAAAACTCACCGATTTCGCAAACGTCCAGCGGATCGTTGTCTCCCAGCGCCTGTGTGGCCTCGTTCGTGTGGCTCGGGTCCTCCCACGTTTGCGGGAACGCGCCGTAGTTCCACGGGTAGCCCTTGAACGGCTGCACGTCAGCCACAGATCGCAGCTTGCCCTTCTTCGTGTCCTGCTTGATCGGGTTCAGCTCTTCGCCCGTGGCAATCTCAAACTTGCGGTTCGTCCACTTTGGGATTTCGCACACCATGTTGAACACACCCTCGCCGGCCTCCAGCGGGATGTCATGGAAAGGCGAGATGGCCTTGCCCTCAGCGTTCGCTGCGACCCCGCACCGTCGTCAAACCATGTGCTTGTGTCAGCCCCCCGCTACCTTTTCCCACAAACGCGCTCAACTTCCCCCAGTGCCACACTTTGCCACGTACTGAAGAACAGACGGTACTGCTCCGTCTGCATGTCGCCAAATGTCTTGATGCCAAAGCTCTGTGCTGCGCTGCTCATTGCTGCTGATGTGTCTGCGTTTGCGGTGCTTCCACGAGTGCCCCCGCACACATTGCAGTGTTGACCGCCACTTCCCACATGCGTCACACTCTCACACTCCCCATGTGTGCCTCCCAATCCTCCACTCTTCATCATCAACCATGCCACGCGAAAGCTCGTCCACAGTTTTTTCCTACCCACTCCAACGAACTTTTGACCGAGATGAACACAAAGTTCACGGTCTTGATTGTTGCAGTGTCGCTCCTTGTGGGCGTTGTTAGTGCAGGTGAGTCGCTCGTACCCCACCCGGTGCCTTATTCCGGCGTGTTTTGCCCCGCTCGGAGCCCAGCTGGTGAATGCCTTGCTCTGCCCCGCTTGCTGTTCGCCACGCACTTGCATACGGGCATCGCCCGTCCTCCCCACCCATTGTGACCGCCTGCACACACACACACACACGCACCACGCCCCGTCTCGCCTGCATGTCTCTACCCCAACCCCCTTTGGTTTGTCCGGACACACAACAAACAAAATTGTGTGCCCATTTTTTTCCCCTCTGGGCTGCGCGCAGCTTATCCTGACCCGCGCCGCCCCTTGCAACCCTCCTGCAGTCGACCCAAACACCGACTCCTACGTCAAGTCTTCTTCCAACGGCGTAGCTCTCGTCCCGCAGACGCTCAACGTGTGGCTCAAGCCCACCAGCGCCGGCGGGTCCGTTCTGACCCAGAATTTCCAAGTCAAGATTCAACCCAAGAGTACCACCGCCCTGGACATCTTCCTCCTCGAGGATCTTTCCGGCTCCTTCGGTGATGATCTCTACAACCTGCGCAACATGGTCACCGCCCTCGTGCGTGACGTGCGCAGGGAGTACTCCGACGCCTGGTTTGGCCTCGGCTCGTACATCGACAAGCCCAACAGTCCCTTTGGACGCAGCGGCGACTACGAGTACAAGACGCACGTGCCCATGACGTCCTACACCAGCGTGCTCCAGAACGCCGTCAACGGCCTTCGTGTCAAGAGCGGAGGTGACAGCCCGGAGGCACAGCTCACCGGTCTGCTGCAGGTCGCCCGTCGCGCTGCCAGCTCTGCGGGCTTCCGCACAAACTCGCGACGCATCATTGTCCTCTCCACCGATGCCGCCTACCACCAGGCAGGCGATGGCAAGCGCTACTACAGCTCGTGGCGTTCAAACGACGGCGACGGAGTCGTTTCGAGCAACGAGGATTATCCCAGCGTCAGCCAGGTCCGCCAGGCCCTGATCGACGCCAACATCGTGCCCATCTTTTGCGTCACTTCCAATGTGCTGGCCACCTACCAGGGCCTGGTCACCAAGCTCGGCTTTGGTGCCGCCACAACCCTCAGCAGCAGCAGTAGCAACCTCATTTCTGCCATCCGCAGTGGCCTGGACGACATCCGCACGTCCATTGTCGCCACCGTCAAGAGTGATCCGCAGGGCTTTGTGATGCAGGCTCCCCAGCCTTCCACCCAGCTGGCTCAGTCTTGGGAGACGTCCAAGACCTTCTCCATCAAGCTCGGCTACGCCACCAAGGGTGCTCGCGTCAACGGTCAGGTCGTCATCGGCGTGCTCGGCATCGGACTGATCACCATCAACGTGGACGTCAACTTGCATCCCGATGTCGTGGCCCCATCCACCGTACAGGTCGACGAGGACTCGCGCGTGCGCGTCGCTCTTTCCGGCTCCGACCCCGACGGCAACTCGCTCCGCTACCGCATCACCGAGATGCCCGCCAAGGGTAAGGTGTACCAGGACGACGGCACCACGCAGATCACAAGCACAAGCACCTACCTCGACAACAACCGCTTTTGGTATGAGCCTGTGACCGGCCAGAGCGGCTCTCCGTACACCTACATGAGTGTCAGGAGCTATGATTCGCTCCTTGAACTCGTCCAGCTCTCGTCGTTCCCCAAGCGCATTCGCGTCAACGTCATCGAGAAACCCGACCCGCCTGTGGGCACCCTCAACGCCATCACGGGCGACGAGGACACCACCATTGTCGGCACCCTCACAGGCACCGACCCAGAAGGATTCACTGCCTTTACCGCACGCATCAGTGTGCTGCCCAACCGCGGCACCCTCATGCAATACGACAACACGCCCATCACCTCGGTGGGCACAACCGTCACTGATTCGCAACGCCGCATCAAGTACCGTGCCCCGCTCAACGCAAACGGAAACGGCTACACCAGCTTCGGTTACCAGCTGCGCGACGACCAGTCCCTGTGGAGCGTTTCCAAGACTGTCAGCGTCAACGTCAACCCGGTCAACGATCCGCCCCAGGCACGCATTGCCGCAAACCCGGTCACAGTCAAGGAGCAGGTTGACGCCTTTATCGAGCTCAGCGCCTTTGACGTCGACAGCACCTCGTTCACGTACACCATCGTCCAGGCTCCAGCCAAGGGCATCATGTACCAGTGCACAGGCACCAGCACCAAGAACGCAGGCGCCACCATCGGCGACAACACCGTTGTCACGTTCCAGAGCAACAACAAGGCCTACATTGCGTACAACAGCAACTCGGACGAGTTTGGCCTCAACTACGCCACCTTCCGTTTCAAGGTCGCGGACAACCTGAATGCAGAGTCGTCCATTGTCACGGTGACCATCAACGTGCAGAACACCATCGACCCGCCTACGGCAAGCTACACACCGAACCCTGCCCAGGGAACCGAGGACACCAACCTGCAGCTCACGCTCACCGGCAACAGCATCGACGCGCCCCTGCGCACCGTCAACAAGGTCGTCATCGAAACCCTGCCTGCCAAGGGCACCCTTCGCGAGCGCACTGGCGCCACCCTTGGGAACGTCATCAACTCTGTGCCGGCCACCTTCAACGTGGCCTCCAAGCAGATCATGTACGTGCCGGACCTTAACGACAACGGGGCCGTGGCCTCGTTCGACTTCCGCGTGGAGGACGGCGTCGCGTCGGCCTCGGTCAACGTGCCCATTAACCTGACGCCGGTCAACGACGCCCCTGTGGCTCTCGACCAGACCGTCAACGTGGACGAGCGCGCAGAGACCGTCATCCAGCTGCGTGCCACTGACGTGGACAGCCCGGGCGCCTCCAACGCCCCGGGTAGTTCGGTCATTGTGACCAGCGTGCCAGGCACCAAGGGCAAGCTCTACCAGTGGACAACGGGCAACGTGCGTGGCGCCGAGATCACAGGCAGCAACACGGCAGTGACCGACTCCAACAACCGCGTCATCTACAACAGCACTCTGGTTGCCTTTGGTGACGCGTTCGACACCTTCACCTACCGTTGGACCGACCCGCAGGGCGCCCAGTCGGCCAACGTGGCCACAACCACCATCAACGTGCGAAACAGCATCCTGGACAAGCCCACGGCCAACGCACAGACGGTGAGCACGAACGAGGACACGGACCGGCTGATCACCATCACCGGCTCGTCCAACGATGGCAAGGCGTTCAAGAACTTCCGCATCACCAGCCTGCCCACCAAGGGCACCCTGTACCAAGCCACTGCGGGCGACGCACGTGGCGCCGCCATCACGGCCACAAACACCATTGTGACAAACGCAGCCAGCTTCTCGGGCAAGGTCATCTTTGCGCCGGCGCCCAACGGCAACGGCAACTCGTACGACACCTTTCAGTTTGCACTGGCAGACGTCGGCGATTCTGGCTACTCGTCGCCGGCCACCGTGACGGTGGACGTGACCCCTGTGAACGACAAGCCCGTGGCCAGCGCCCTGACCCCTGTGGTCATGGTCGAGGACGGCGAGGTGGTTGTCGATCTGGTGGGCTCGGACGTGGACGGAAACCCGACCACAGCCATCATCACATCACTGACTGCCAACGGCGGCCAATTCCGCCAGCAGAACGCAGCCGGCGCCGTGCTGTCCGTGTCAGACACGGTGGCTTCCAAGAAGGTGTGGTACAAGCCGCCCGCCAACGCACACAGTTCTCCTGCTGGCGCCACCTACGCCTCGTTTGCGTTTAGGGTGCGTGACAACAGCGGTGACGCAGGCACGCAAGACTCGGACCCGTTTACGGTGAACATTGTCGTGTCCAGCGTGCCCGATGCGCCCACGCCTGCCTTCCAGCCGAACCCGGCCACGCTGTCGGAGGACGGAAGCATCCTGATTACGCTGACGGGCACGTCGATCGACCAGACGGGCACCATGGACGCATCTGTCACCGAGCTGCCTCTCAACGGCCGCCTGTTCCAGGTGGACGGCAGCGGCACAGAGACAACGCAGATCACCAGCGTGCCTGCGGCGGTGACGGCGAGCACGACCACTCCGCTGGGCAAGCGCCTGAAGTATGTGCCGGACACCAACTACAACGGTGCCGAGACATTCAGCTTCCAGGTGGACGACGGAACGCCGTCTGCGACTGCGCAGGCGTCGATGACGATCACACCTGTGAACGACAAACCGACGGCGGTTGCAGCGACGCCAGTGAACACTCTGGAAGACTCGCACGTGACCATGGAGCTCAAGGGCTCGGATGTGGAGACTGCAGTGGCTGGCCTGACGTGGATCATCACGGCGGTACCGGCGCAGGGCAACCTGTACAACGGCGCCGCCACGTCTGGCACGCCGCTTGCCGTGAACGACCAGGTTACAGACGGCGCACGACGCGTGACGTACGTGCCGCCTGCCAACGCACACTCGGACCCGTCGACACAGCCGCTGACGTCGTTCTCTTTCAAGGTGCGCGACGGCGACAACCTGGACTCGGATGCATTCCAGGTGAACGTGGTGGTGGAGCCCGTGAACGACGCACCCACGAGCCAGGATGTGGGCGTGGTGACGAACGAGGACACCGCGGTGGTGCTGACGTTCCCCGGTAGCGACATCGACACGGGCGACAGTGTGATTGCCGTGCTGGACTCGCTGCCATCCAAGGGACAGCTGTACCAGGTGGCTGCCGACGGAGTGACGCGCGGCGCTGCGGTGAACATGAGCGCCGAGGGCGAGGTGACGGTGGTCAACACGGCACGCAAGCTCATCTACGAGCCTGTGGCCAACGAACACGGCGCTCCCTACGTGACGTTCAACTTTCTGGTGCGCGACTCGTCGGGCGTGGACAGTGCGCTGCAGACGGCCACCATCAACGTAACGTCCGTGCAGGACCCGCCGCGTGCGTTTGCCGACTCGCCGGTGAGCGTGGACGAGGACTTTCAGCTGATTGTCAAGTTGAACGGTGCCGACGACGACTTCCCGGCCGGCACGCAGCCGGTGCTGAACCTGACCATCACGCAAGTTCCCACGTGCCTGACGTTTGCGGCGCCGCGCCCGCGCTGCACGTTGATGCAGAGCGACGGCACCCAGATCACGTCTGCGCCTGCGCTTGTGACCTCGGACCAGGGGTTGGTGACATTCCAGGCCGGCCGCAACGAGCACGGCACGGACTACGCGCGCCTGCGCTTCACGGCCACAGACGGCATCGAAACGAGCCCCGAGGTGGAGGTGCAGATCGACGTGAACCCGGTGAACGATCTGCCTGTGTACTCCCCTGTGGCGTTCCTGGTGACGCCTGAAGACACGCCCAAGCTGCTGACCGTAAACGGTGTGGACGAGGACGGACCCAACAACCCGCCGCATCTGGTGATTCTGAAGGCACCCACACATGGCCGCATGCATGCGTTTGACGCCACGGCAGCCAACGGCGTGGGCCAACCGCTGCAAGCCACGGGCAGCCCTGCTCGCTATGAGACGGGAGACACGCGTGCCATGTATGTGCCGGATGCCAACTTACTACGGACGCGACCTGATCGAATGGACGGTGAACGACGGCGTGGCGGATGCGCAGCAGCCATGGAAGACGGTTGTGATTGTGAGCGGACAGAACGACGCACCGGTGGTGACTGTGCTGAAGGACTCGTTCAGCACGACGGTTGGCGAGCAGGTTGCTCTGACCAACGTGACTGCCACGGACGTGGACTCTGGCGTGCACGAGGTGACGCTGACGCTGTCCAAGACCAACGCCAAGTCGAACCTGACGCTGGGCGACAACCGTCTGAGCGTGGTGTCCACCGACGCCAACACGCAGGTGTACAACGGCCCCATTGCCGCCGTGAACGAGGCTCTGTCGCGCCTGTTTTACGTGTTGGGCGAGCTGGCCGACAACAAGACGACGGAGGAGACGATTACGATCACGGTGAATGACAACGGCTTCTCGCAGTCGGACCGTCGCCTTCAGGGCACTCCTTTGGAGGACAGCAAGACCATCACAGTCAAGGTGTCGCCCAAGGCAGCCGACTTTGAGCCGGTGAACAACTTTGTGCCCGAGATGGCGGGCGCTGCCGCAGCTGGCGTGATCGGCGCCGCCGCAGCTTTCAAGGGACTGCGCTACTTTGGCGCAGCCAAGGACGCAGAGATCCTCAACCACGAGGCGGTGCCGGATGCGGCATTCACCGACAACCCCTTGCACGAGGGCACCGGTGGCTGGCAGGGCAATGCCATGTACAACACTGGCGAGCCTTGATTTGCTTGTCTCTGTGGCACGGCGAGGAAGGAGGGAGGAGGAGGGAGAATCCAATCCGGGCAAGGTGCCGCTGCAGCCAACGGAGGGCCAGCAGCGCCTGCAGTCAATGAAAGACAAGATAGATGATAGATGAGTGAAGGGTGTTGTCCATGTGTGTGTCGTGTCGTGTCGTGCTCGTGGGCTCCCAGGAAAACCTTGTGTGACGGGAAGCATGAGCGGAGACGGAGAAGCAAAACGCAAGGGTAGGATGCCCAAAAACAACACGTTTGTGCAGAAGAAGCTGCAGAAAGAGGCACATAGGAAGCGAATGCTTCTGCGTCGGCTGAAACGGGCCAAGACGGAGGTGCGGAAAAGCAAAGTCCGCGGCGCGGTTGACGGAAGCACAGAAGCTGGGCAAGGGACAGCAAAGAGGCGGAAGCGCAAGAGAGAGAAGCAAAACGAAGGGTCAGAGTCCGAGGCAGAGTCTGAGGACGAGGGCGTGGAGCTAAGCCTGAACTTGGGGCGAGAAAGCAAACGCAGCCGCAGCGAGGAACAGGGGGCCAATGCCCAGCCAAGCACCCAGGTGCAACGCCGCAGTGTTGGAAACAAGCAAGAGAAGGGCAAAGGAAGGGACACGAAGAAACCCATGGGGCGCAAGGAGTGGCTGGCGCTGCAGAAAGAGAAGAAAGAGGCGGAAAAGGCCAAGGTGGCAGCGGAGAAGGCGGCAGCATTCGAGCAGATCAAAAAGGACAAGAAGCGAGCGCGGCAAAAGTCAAAAGAGCGGGAGATGAAGCGCAGCCGCATGCTGAGGCGGACCAAGAAAGGGCAGCCTGTTCTGAAACACCAGATTGAGCATCTGCTGGCCAAGGCGCAGGCGCAGGCAGGTGGCAAAGGCAAGGCAGCCGGCAAACAGAGGAAAACATGACGGATTACCTTTGTTCACAACCCGTACAGCTGTCGAGTGAGCGCAGGCAGACGCGTCTTGAGGGAGGGCTTCCAGATGTACCAGTAAAAGAGGCGTACGATGGCAGGAAGCTCGGTACGGATAAAGTCAGCCTCCTCCTGGGTGGTAGCAGCGAGGAGCGGGTAGCACAGGTGCATGCCGGCATCCATGAAACTGAGGCCGTCGTGTTCCTTCTCCAGAAACTCGGTGAGATACTCGAGCTGGGTCTTGAAGGGCATCTTGTTCATGACCTTGGCAAAGCCCTCCTCTTCCTGGCGCAGGTGGGGCACCAGCTTGTCGACAAGCTTCTGGGCCACAGCTGTGTACTCGGCCTGGGTGGGCACAGAGTCGGAAGCACACATGGACGAAAGAGCAGAGCAGAGGGAGTTGACCTCGGTGTGATCGTGCATCAAGGCCTCTGTGTCTGCATCCTGTGTCACCTCCTTGATCTTGAACCAAAAGCTGTCCTCGCCATCGTGGTGTACATGCAACCACCTGATGGCGTACTCCTGGTGGTCGCACAGCGGGCGCATGGACTCCTTGTTTGCAAACCAGCTTTCGTTCTTTGCCAGGTCGACCAGCGATCGCGTGTCGCGCTCCAACTGTGCGTGGATAAGGAGGAATCCTACCATGGCGTGCTTGGTCTTGAACAGCTTGCCCATGCGCTCCTGGATGAACGATTCCGAGCGCGTGTTTTTGGGCGCGCCAATAAACGACAGCGTGCAGGCTATCACTGCAACGACAATGATGACGTGCTTGATCATCTGTGCAACGGGGAACACCAAGCGTGCAATCCGGAAAGGCGGTGGGTTGGACCGTGTCAGTTGTGGTGCATGCATGGGCACAATTGCGTGTGTGTGTGGGTGAAACGTGCAAGTTGGTTTTGTTGGCTCCGCTCTGCTCACATTCCCAGTCCCAACCAGGAAACAGCCAGACCGATGAGACCGGCCATGCCGTCCTGGAGCTCAGCATCGACAAGGCCACGGACGTGCGCGAGGGCATCTGCGTTGCTGACAGGGCTGCGCCAAAAGGCCTGTTGGGCGCCGGTGACAAGAGGGCTCCTGACAATGGCCTTCTCGGGAAAGTCAAACATGAAGCCGTTGTGGCGAGAAGAAGCACCGCCTCCGTGGACGTGGTCGACGCTCGTGCGCCCACAATAGCCACCGAGGACGGCACTCTGCATGATGTGGCCGAGGTGCACGCTGTCGTTGACAACGATGGTGGAGAATCGCAGATGGTTGAGCAGGGTTTCGACAGCGAAGCCTGACTGTTCTTCCACCAACGGGTGTACCCACACGGCAACGGCAGCGCTGCAGTCGAGCTGTTCGTTGCAGGCCCAGACGATGTTTTCCAGGTAAGTCATGCCGGCAACAGCGTCGCCAAGCATCTGCAACTCGGTGTCCTTGTCATCGTGGGCCGCCGCAGAGGAGGATGCACGCACGGAAGGACCACTCTGTTGGGCGAGAATGGCCAGGTCGTCGTGCGAGGTGATGGGCATGTCGGCGACGAGAGGCACACGCCACAGTTGAGCCAGCGCAGCCACGGTTTGCGGGTCGCCTACATCAACCTCTGGGATGATGCCCCAGCAAACAGCATCCGCGTTTCCGTCGACGTGGTGCTTGGTGGTTTTCGGGAAGCGCTGCATGAGGTCGGCGTACACTGCTTCGGCCTGGGCGTCCAGGCTGGGCTGGTTGTCGACCTGACTGAGCCAGTACTCCAGCTCACCAAAGAAGAGCGAACGCAGTTCCCAGTCGACGGGCGAAAGGATGAAGGACGGGCCCACGATGCGGGAGCTGAAGCCTGCGACGATGCCGGCAGCGACATTGCAGGCCATCTCCCGCACCTCGTCCGCACTCCAACCGCCGGGCACAATGACAATGGGTGCGTTTGTCTCCAGGATGCTGCTGAGGGTGCACTTGAGAACGGGCTCGTGCGCCTCCTTGTGCACCTCTTGCCAATGAGCAGTCTTGCCCCACACAAGGGTGTCGTGTTGCTCGGCTGAGCCTCCACTCAGGTGTACGCTGGCCACACACTCGTGTGCACACACGTACGCAAGGTCGGAATCTCGGATGGAGTGTGTGGACGTGGTCGACAACGAGGATGAGGAGGGACTGATCGCACACGTGAGCACCAGGGCGTTGTCCACCAGAGGTTGCAGCATCTGCTCGAAATAGGGTTGGGAAGGGAGGGTAGATTCGTCAAAGCACACGAGCACGACCTGGTTTTCGACAAACAGCTTGCGCAACACGTCGAGGACAACGAGGGTGTGGTTGACAGCGCGGTTGATGAGGATGGCGACGCCTGAAGAGCGCGACGGGGCGTTGGGGGCAACAAGTTGGACCACGTCGCCCGAGCTGGGTTGGGTCAGAGTGGGTTGCGTGTGGCAGTACACGCTGGCTTGACTCTTTGTGCAGCCGGGCAGCAGGCGCAACTCCGTCTCTGTGCCGCCCCATTGAACATTTGTGCGCAGCCATTGGGTAACCACATTGTCGCCACGTCCGTGTGGACTGACACGCACCTGACCGTTGTCCAGAGTTTCGGATTGGCGTGCTGCAGCCGATGAGTTGAACGAGACCGGTTGGGCTCTGCGTTCGCACTCCAAGCCACTCTCCAAAACATCCACATACTGGTTGATCAATCGCACCACAGGCAGCATCTGCATGCCATACACCTCGGCCATGCAACGTTCATAGTGTTCGTGCGTCTCGTCGACACCGTGGTGTTTGCACAAAGCCGTGGCCCACTGTATGCGTGTGTGTGTGTGTGTATGTGGTGTGTGTGTGTGTGTGTGTGTGAGCATGCCTCGTGTGTGTACACTGCCTGGCTGCGTGGCTTCCACTCACCGTCTCGCTGACGTCGGCAAAGCTTTCGCGTAGCTCACGCAGCAACTCGCAACGGTCCAGCAGGCTGGCCTTGGCCCATCGCCCTTTTTGTGTGTACAATTGGTCGAGAAGAGGGTCTACGCGTGCGTTGCTGCCTGCACCGGTGCGCTTGCGTCGCTTGGGCGTCTTTGTGGCTGTCAGTCGTGCAAATCCGCCTGGTCGGCTCACTGTGTTGTGCAGCATCTCGCTGCTCCTCCTCCTTCCCTGCGCAGCATCTTCCTGGTTCAGGCCCGAATCCGAGTCAGCCTGGTTCCATCGGTCCGTTTCTGCCTGTTCTGCCTGCATCTCCTCTTCTTCTTCCTCCACCTCGGCACGTTTGCTTTTTTGCGCGCGCGATTTCTTGGTGCCGGGTTTCCTGCTCAGCATGGACGATGTGGCCGTGCTGGCCTGGCCACGAGCCCCTCGTGTGCCACCAGTCTTCCTGGTGCGCGCCTTTCCCCGTGTGCTCCGTTGCTTTTGTGTGGCCACCGTGTCTCGTGCGGTCTCCTGCTGTGTCTCTTCTGCCGCCAACCGTGCCGACCGCCGTGAGCCTCTGCTGGACGTGGAGGACACCGATGAGGCAGACGTGGCGGAGGAAACCGAGGCTGAATCGTCGAATCCGTCCACCACGCTCCCGAGATCGACATCCATGCCCATGTCTGCATCGAAAGCGTTTGGGCTGCCGCCTTGGCTCGCGTTCACACTTTCGCTTTCGCTTTCGTCGTCTTGCAGCTGCAGTTGGGTTGCATTGCTGGCACTGGCCATCAGACTGGCGTTGATGGATCGTGGCTTGTGTGCCGACTGCGGTTTCCCACGACGCCTTGTGCTCTTGCGACGCGAAGTGGTGGACTTTGTTGCAACCTGTGTCTGCATCTCGTCTTCGTCTTCGTCTTCGTCGTCGTCGTCGTGGTCATCGTCTGCCACTGCTTGGCTTTGCTCCTAGGCTCTTGCTGCTGCGCTTGGACTTGAGGGAACGCAGGCCACCACCCGGGGTGCGCTGCACACGGCGGTTGTCGTCTGCAAAGCTTGCGCTGTCCTGGCTATCCAGGCTGTCCCTACGCAAGCGTCGTCGATTGCCCCGCCCTGTGCTGTGCAGGGCAGCCGGGGAGACAATCATGCTGCTGTCCATGCCGGGAGACATGCCCACGTTGTTTGCGGGCGTCCATGATTTGCTTCTCGTGGTGCTCCGGGTCGCCATCGCTGCCAAAAGGAAAGGATGGATTTGTTGCGCAAGCGCTTGTTTGACGCACAAGAAAACAGAGCTGTTGCCTACCAAACCTTTGATGCGGCACTGGGGCCGCTGTTGGTGCATGGGGATCAGCAGGCATACAGGGACGCGGTCGCCAACGTCACGCAGGACTTCCAAGAGGCGTCGCGCTCGGTGCTGGACGTAGTGGCTGAAATCAAGAAGGAAATGACACTTGGAGAGAAAAGTAGCGTCAGTGAGAACGCCAGTATGCTCCTGAAACTGGTGGAGCAGCTGCAGCAGGCGGAAGAGCGCAAGTTGAACTTGGTACGTTGACGGCGGGTGGAACTCAGCGCACTCTTCTCGGGAAACTCACGTGTGGTAGCAACGTGCTGGATGGCGGTGATAGACTGCAACGATGCACATGGCAAAGTCAAATGCGTATCAAGTGCAGGTGCAACGTCAACTGAAGCGGAATTTGCAAGCGCAAGCACGCTCGGCTCAGGGACGGCACGGCGAGCACAAACACGGTGTGAACGAGGCTCACACCGAGTCGGTGTCTTCTTCATCGTCTGGGAGCGCGGATGAACAAGGCGAGAAGCAACGGGAACTGGAAAAGCAAGTGGAACTAGACGAAGAGGAAGATCTGGTCCAGTTCGTGTCGGGACACGAAGACAGGCCAATCTTTGTGCATAAGGACATTGTTGAAATGGAGAAGCAGGTGCGAGAGACTATCGACAACATCAACGAGTTGATGCTGGAGCTGCGAATAGCGTTTGAGGATGCGACCTTGGACGAATGATGATGGCGAGCTGCATGGGAGGTGGTGGGATGCTAGGGGGTGAGCGAGGACGACACAGATGCATCCTGTGCCAGAGCTGCAATGAATGTCAGCACAGTTTGTCGTCATGGTGCGACACACGCTCCGGTTCCGCCAGCACAGGCAAAAGAAATCGGGCGCAAGTGCAATCACTGCCACATCATTGTCGTGTGACATGGACGGGTGGGGCACAGATTCTGTGGCTGCGTCGTGGGCGGACGAGCTGGACAGCGGCAGTGAGACGGAGCAAGGTGGCTCGAGCAAGAGGCACTCTCAGTCGACAACAAGTAGCAGCAACAGCAGCGAGGATGGCTACGGCAAAGAGAACGCAAAGGGTACACGGGAAATTCAGCTGGAGCACGAATGGAGGTGGCTGTTTGACGACGGACAGCCGACGGGCCAAAGCACCGAGAGTTGGGAAGACTCCCTCGAGGATCTGGGCTCGTTTGGGACCATCCAGGCGTTCTGGAGGTACTGGAACAATCTGGTGGATGTGAGCACCATGGAAAACAAAGCAAGCCTGCGGATGTTCAAAAAGGGATTCCCTCCCGTGTGGGAGCATGAGAAAAACATCGACGGCGGCAAGTGGGTGTTCAACATTGCGGCGGCCGATGCGCCTTCCATCTGGTTTGAGGTGGTGTTGGCTCTCATTGGCGAAGCCCTGGACTATAGCGACGAAGTGGTGGGCATTGTGCTGAGCCGCAGGCCAAACCACTTCCGGCTGGCGGTGTGGAACAGGGACTGCAGCGACGCCGACCTGATCACAGGCATGGGCGGCGAGTTGCGCGATCTGCTGCATGTGTCGCAGCACGTCGATGTCAAGTACCAGGCACACAAATCACGCCTGAACAACCATCACAAGGCACTCAACCAGGCGTCACGCAGCGGTGGCGACGCACAAGCGGGCGAGGAAGTCAGCAGCCGACGCAAAAAGGGCCACCGGCGAACGCGTTCCGACTCCTATCGCCTCAACGTCCAAAGCAGCAAGGAATCCAACAGGAGCAGTGGAGGAAGGAACAGGAGTGGGAGTGGTGGTGGTGGTGGAGGAGGAGGAGGAGGAGGAGCCAACGGAGGAACGGGCAGCAGCAGCAGTGGAAGTAGCGGACACGGAGGTGGAGGGAACGGCGCGGGAAGCAAGGCCAAAAAGGAGGGCGGACGCAGGAGGGGTCATCGCAGATCGGCCAGTTCGGCACACAGGCGACCACAGGGAGGAGATCTGGGATCCACTGTGTTGGGTATGGCGCGTTCATCATCGGGAGGCTCGCCCGGAGGTACGGTGTCTGGTCGGCGCACACGGCGGGCCAGCGATGGCAAGGAAAAGGCAATTGGAACATTGGAGCCCATCAATGAGAATCCACAGTCGCCGATTGTGACGCCGAAGCTGGGCAGTCGTACGTCGCCCAACCCCTCGGGTGCACTCGGCAGCGCAAACAGCAGCAGCAGCAGCAACAGCAGTGGCAGCAGTGGCGGCGGCGGCAACAACAGCGGAGGAGGCAGCAAGGGACACCGACGCACACAGTCGTCGGGTTCCAATGCACCGGGCAGTGGCGTGTCGCTGAACGACGAGTTTCGCCTCGGGATTCCTAGTGTGAACGTGCAGGTGCCGGCGCCGGGGCGCAGGAAACGCTCGACCAGCACCAGTGGACGGGCAAAGAGGAGCACAGGAGACAGCAGCAGTGACGGCAGCGATGGCAACGGGTCGCCCATGGCACGTACAAGCTCCACAGGCTACCTGGACCAGCTGGAGGCGGAACACAAGGAACAGAAGGAGAGCAACAGCGGACGAAAACGGTCCACACATCGGCGCAAGCGTTCGCTGGATGCCACAGCGGGGCGGAAGATTGCAGGTGCGGCGTCGAATAGTCGGCTGTCACCTCTGTTGCAAACTCCTCTGAGCGGCGGAAGCAACAGCGGTGGCAGCAGCAGCAGCGGCGGCGGCGCCGAATGAAGCAATCCAACACACACGCGCACACACTTTCCCTTCCCTTGTCTCTGTCTCGTTCTCATGGGAAACATCATCTCAGAGCCAAGCCAGACGGAACAGCTGGCTGGTCGAATGGGTCGAGCCGCGGCCAAAGACGACGTGGACTCGCTTGCTGAGCTGCTTGCCGAGGCCCTGGCCATGGCGGAGGGTCAGGACGCAAAGATCCTTAACGGAAATGTGCTGGATTTGCAGGATCCGCAGTGGACGCCGCTGATGCACGCCTGCGCAGAGGGCCAGGTTGCAGCCGCAAAATGGCTGCTGGAAAACGGGGCAGACCCGAATGTTCAGTCTCCAGACGGAGCCACAGCTTTGCACCTGGCAGCGGGCATGCACAACACAGAGCTGGTCCAAGTGCTGCTGGATGGCGGTGCGGAGGTGCTGCTGCAAAGTGTTCCGGAAGGCCTCACTGCGTTGCACCTGGCTGCCCAGGCTGGCGATGCCGAAGTGTGCTCTGTTCTCCTGCAACATCCAGATTCAGATCGTCTGGTCGCCCTTTCATCGAGTCATGGCCTGTACGCGGCCGATTTGACGTCGGACAAACTTCTCAAGCAAACCCTGCAGTTGCACATGTCCAAGAACATCCAAGACCGAGCCGAAGCCATGCTGGACGCCTTGATCATTGACGTGGACGACCAGGCGCGTCGGTTGGCGGCTGCTTTGAATCAAGAGCAGCGTCAGTTGCTGGGCTCCTTCCTCAGCACCCTCGGCCAGGAGATTGCAGCCATGGAAGACGACCCGTCGGAGGACCAGATGGACGAGGAGCAGGTCACACAGTCATCATCGCCATCATCGCCGCTTGTGGACACTGACGAGGGCACTGAAGACGATGGGATTGAGTTGTTGCCGCAATGAGTTTGACTCGAACTTTCTTTGGAGATGCTGTCACTCCACACGCCTCCTCTTGTCGCCTCCACGCTCGCCTGCACCCCTTTCCCCTCCATCGCCCCTGCGCTTTGCATTGGTGCTGCGCATGTGCTCAGCCACCATGTCGGAAAGGTCCTCGCGCTGGCTGCCAACTCGATTCGCTGCCATCTGCTCCTCATACCGTTTCTTGATGGTGGCTTCGTCCAGATTGGCCAAATCTTCTTCATCCAGGTTGAGTACAACTCCATCCGAGCGGCCACCGCCGCTACGGCTGCCTCTGCTGGACCCGGTTTCGCCACTCGGCATGACGTACTGGAACTGGGAACCCATCAATCCACCGCCCACTCTGGTTGACTGCTGGTCCAGCACGGTGTACAGCGATTTGGGTCCATCCTCTGCGCCAGGCTGTGCCACCGACGCCTTGCGCAAATCAAACGACCCGGCCTCTGTCTCCATGGCGGCCCCTGTGCTTGTCATGCCACTTACGTCCTCGTCGCCCTCGTCGTCGTCCCCGTGTTGAGCTTCTTCTTGGTCCTGGTCGCCGTCCTCGTCTTCGTCCTCGCTTGCACTGTCTTCGTCTTCGCTCGACTCCCATTCCTCTTCCTCCAGCTCCCCCCAGTGGGACTTGTCCACGTGCTCGTCGTACAGATCATCGTCGGCCGACGCAAACACGTTGCCGTACAGCGGGTTGCCCATGTGGTCCACAGGTGCCTTCCCCCAGCCACCTGCGTGAAAACCCCACTGTGCCCCCGGTGGCAGCGGTGCATTCACACCCGGGATTTTCAGGTTGGGGTACGACGGTGGAGGTCCGTATCGCTGTTGGTTGGTCAACCACGGCGGCGGAGCACCGTCCACCATGCCCAGAGCCTCGCGCAGCGCTTCGCTCAGAACGCCCGGTTTCGATTTGTGCTCCTTGGCTTCCAGCTCCTTGCCCTCATAGTACAGGTCGCCATGGTGCGTCAGCTTGGGCTTCGTTTGATAGCGAAAGAACGCGTCGTGGAGAACCTGATAGTCGATTTCCATGCGTCCCATCTTGGGTCGTGCCCGATCGCGTTGCCTCTGCTTCGACGTCTGCTCATCCCGTGCCTCGTTCAATGCATCTCGCATTTTGGTGATTCCCGTGGCCACAATATAGTCCGGCAGCTGAAAGGGTGCCTTCTCAAAGCCCCGTTTGCGCGACAGATACTTGCTCTTGTTGTTCCAGTGCCGCGGCACAGGCACTGCGTTCTCGTGTGCCTTCAATTCCACGAGCAGCAGCGGGTCGCTGGCTGCCACATCCCACGATTCCACCAGTTCAGGCTTGCTCACCTTCTTCTTCAGCTCCCCCACACTCGCCCGACTCAGCTTCTTCTTTTGCCGATTCGACAGCTTCTTCGACGCACCGTCCTCCTCTTCCCCGTCCGAATTGCTCATGTCCGATGCATTCCCGTCGTCTTCCTCCTCCTCTTCTCGCTTTCCTCGGCCTGCCTCTGTGCTCTGTGGTTTCCCCGTCGCGTTGCTGTGTCAGTGCATGAACGAAAGCGCGCGTCTTCCGCCCGACCCACCCTGCCCTGAACCACAAGCGTGTCTCGCGTCAACAACACCCCTTCCCATCCAATCCTTTGGGTCTTGTACAAGATTTCCCACACGCAGCCGGTTTGGCAGAGCATGCCGTCCCACACAGGCTGACCGATCAGCAGCAGCAGCGCAACCCACCTCCGTTTCGCCCTCGTCCTCGACGCCAAAGCTCTTCACAACGCTCGCAAACGCATCTGCCAGCTCTTTGGGCACCTCCACCTCACTCGTTACATATTCAACCTGCACTCCCTGTGGCTTGGCACCCAACTCTGTGGCATGGCCCTCCCCACTCTTCCTGTGGTCGCTCTCAAGTGAATCCATCGACTCCTGCAGGGCTGCCAGCTGCCGCTGCGCTTCCAGCTGCCGCGCAACGTCTTCCTCCTGCTTCTTGAGCTTCTTTTGCAATCGACGTTTTTGGTTGCGACTCAGCTTCTTGCCACGATTGGGCATGGTTACAGTAGCTGTGCAAAAGGTTGGCTCACCTGCGCCACACAAGCCACTGCGAATTCCGCCCCCCCAGCCACCCAGGGACGACCATGAGTGGCAGGACACACCGCTCTTCCTCCTCTACGCCCTTGCTCGCGGGCAACTCGGCGTCCATCAACGACACCAGTGTGTCCCTCAGCATCCGCGACGACGACGAAGACGACGAAGACGACGCGTCTGACTCTGCTCGGCGACACAAGCCCGCTGGAGCAGCAGTACTGGAGCACGTCCTCCCTCGACCTCACAGACACCCAGGACTTTGAACGGTGTCCCATTGCCTGGTTGCCACCCGAGGTTCTCCTCATGATTGCCCACAAGGTCGCCGACTCCTCGCTCCGCGATCTGGCCTCCCTCTCGCAGACCTGCAAACTCTTCAACAGCATCTCCTGGGACAACCGCCTGTGGTACAACCTGTACGTAATCCGCATGCTCAACCGTGGCTCTGTGGCCGAGGAGAACGTCGTGCCGATTCCAGCAGATGCAGCTGCAGCAGGCAGCTCCAACACGGGCTCGTCCACGCAGCCTGGATACTCCAACGACGTGCCGTATCAGGCCGCATCTGGGCCTGGCAGTGCTTCCAACCACGACACTGCCTATGAGGGGCTTGTTGCAGACATTTCTCTGCTCATGCAGCTGTACGGCACCGCCGACCCGCAAGCCTTCAAGGCCATGGACACGGGTGGAGCAATTGGCCACATTCTCGCCGCCAACAACCGCAGCGCGCCCACCTCCTCTTTTGACTATCCTGCCTTTGACCACGCTGTAAACTGGCGCCACCGCTACCGGGACGCGTTTGTGGCCCGGAAGCGTGCTGAAGAAGAGGAGGCAGAACGCGTCGCCGCCGAGGTGGAGTACAACTCGGCCCGTGCTCGTTGCCTGCGTTGCTTGGGCGTGTGTTCAGACAGAGTCTGCACCTTTGAGGTTCTGGGAAGTGTTTGTGCTGCCGTGTTCCTCTTTGGCTATGCCATGTTGCCTCTTGTGCAAGTGCTCCTACTGGGCCTCAAGGCAGACGGCAACGAGGTGCTCAGCGACACGTCGTGGTCCGCCCTCATTACCCCTACGTACATTTTTGCCACACCGCCAATCTGCTTGTTCATTGCCTTTTGGGATGGATTCATGCGGCAGGAGCTGGAGATTGCCGACGAGGACTGCGCAGGCTACTGCACGCGCATTGCCAGCCACTGCTGCACCGCACCCATTTTCGCATCCATGCTCATCCTGTTTCCCATGCTGGCCGCCTTGAAGGCCGATGGCCTCATGCAGGCATCCTGGGGCGAGGTGTTTGTTCCGTTGTTCATCTGGCTCGGTCTTTGGTGCTGCTTCACATGCCTCATTGCCGCCGCCTTTACCGCGCAGAGGTTTGAAACTTTGGGCACGGTGCTGATCAATGATGTACTCAGCGACTGCACAAACTGGCTGGCATTGCAAACGTTTGGCGCCTTTGCCATTGTCCTGGCCGTCTACCTGGACGGCCACATCAACAGCTTCTGGTATGTGTGCATTCCAGCCTTTCTGTTGTTTGTCCTGGCCTCGCCACAAGTGCTCTGTGCGTGGCTTCGGAGCCTCGAGAGCTGTGTGGGATTCCTTGTCATCGCCGTGCCAGGCCCGCTCACGTGTCTCCTCTATGCTCTCAAGCTCGAGACTGGGCTTGATATCTCCTACACCGAGGCACTACTGCCCATCATCATCGCATGGCCTCTCAGCTTGTGTGGAGGAGCGGCCGTAGGCTTTACGTTTGCCCAGCAGCAGGCCCAGAACTTTTGAATTTCAACAGACATGTGCCAGTTGCCCGGATGCAAACGTCACTGCTGACACGAGGATCAAACGCACGGCAATGTTGGATGAAGGGAGTGAGCGAGAAGAAACGATGCTGGATTCCATTTTCTACGCTGCAGTGTCTTCTTGCATGCTTGCTCGGGCCTTCTTCTCCTCTTTCATCACCTTGACAGCTTCGGCGACTGTATCGCGTGTTTTGATGAGATCTTGCCACAGGCCGTAGCCAAAAGTGGGCAGCATGGCGATGACTAGCAGCACCACCATTGCGTCGCTCGCCACCAGTGCCGTCAGCAGGGTGCACACGCTGATCACAAGGTTGTTGATCCACTGGAACGGGCGCACCCACTTGGCCTCCTCGGACAGCCGCAAACGCGTCGTCATGTTCCACATGGTGGGGCTGGAAAGCACTTCTGCTGTTTTGGCGAACCAAGCGAAACCCGGCAGCAGCAGGAAGATCATACCGTTTGTGCGTCCGGTCACATTAAGGATTTCCTCATGGCGTGTCGTGCCGCCCTCCGGGTCGAAATCCACCAGAGCGTTGGCTCGCTGCACGACGCGGAAAGCCTTCATCATGTTGTCGTTCCACACGCCCGCAGCGAGCATGAAGATGCGCACCCATCCTCGGCCAATCTCCTTGAACAGCCCAATCAGCCCTTCTCGCTTGATAACCTCCATGCTCGGGCGACCAGCAAACAGGAAAAAGTTGCTGACAAGGGCAAACAACAACCCGATCACCATCAGGGCAAAGCTGAATTGCAAGAAGAACGCGTCCGTGGGCGAGCACGACTGTGCAAACACGTCGCGGTCCCATGCACTGCTCAGCATGTTGTACAGAAACATGACAAACAGCTGCATCAGCGCAAACACCAGGGTCTCCACGAGCCCCACTGCCTTGTCCAACACCTTGGCCTTGTATGCAGTCTTTTCGCGTGCCTTGAGGTTCGACAGGCGTTGGCTCCAGCGCAGCAGCACGTCGTTCTCAATGGCTCGAATAAACAGGCGTGTGCCCACCAGCAGTCCAATGCAACTCAAAAAGAGGAATGCCCCCTTGCAGTTCCAGCGAAACAGCAGTGGCAACACGTTCAGCTGACCAAACATGGACGCCATGGCACTTGCAAACGGTCCAAAGCCTCCCAGCACGTTGCTCACACTCTGCTGCAGCTTTTCAATGGCCGGCACCTGGAACACCGTACCAAAGGCGCCGTGAATCAAACCCACATTGAACAACGACTGCATCAGCTTGAACGTGATGATGAGGGCGTGCAGAGCCACCAGCAGCGCATACAGCTTGCGAATGTCCACGGTGGCCATGTTTGCCTTCAGACTGTCCGTGTTCACCTTGGACATCAGCTGGCTGGCACGTTTGCCCACACTCTTGGCTCCCGCGGAAGCTTTTTGCTCACCAGACTCGGCTGCAGCGCCAACCTTGCTCGCTCCGGCTGTCACTGCGGTTGTGGCCACAGCGGCCACACCTGCGGCGCTGCTGCTCGACGAAGCTGCTCCCTCCTCCACCTCGCCCTCTTGCAGCAGTCCTGCTTGGATGGCCAGTCCTTCACCCTCGGCTGCGTCCTCCTTCAGCTCGGCCACCGGCGGCTTCTCAAACTTGGGCGGCTTTTCCTCCACCTTTTCAATCTTGTGTTGGTCGCGCACATACACGCCCGGCAGCTCCACGGCATGCTCAAACGTGGCCAGGATGCAGTCTACCAGTTCCGTGAGCGCAATCGTGTGCGGTGCATGCATGGCTGCCTCTGAGCGCACCTTGACATCTGCGAGGAGCGGCATCAGCATGGTCATGTCCTCCAGCATCAGCAGTACCTGCTCCAGGCCAATGGGTCGGATGTCGCCAGGCACTCCTGGAAGCAGCATCATCGGCTTGCTGTCTCCAGGCATCTTGGCCACCGCCTGCTGCAGCTCAAACACAAGCTGCGTGGCGTGGATCACCTTGGTCGAGCCCAGCAGCGATTGCTTCATCTGGCCCGTCTCGTCCATCTCGTAGCCCATGCTTTCTTCGTCGTCCTGCACTTGCACCTCGAGGGTCGGCGGGTCCGGAATGTCATCCACCACAGCCACCAGTTGTTCCAACATTTCGTCCGTGCTGATCACAGCCAGCGAAACAGGCGGCATCTTGCGCGCCTGGCTGGCCACGCTTTGTGCCAACTCCACCAGGACGTCCATAAGGCGCAGTTCGCCGGCCTCCAGCTCGATGTTCTCCAGGCCTTCGCGTCCTTGATCACAGTCAACACCTGCTGCAGCAGCTGCAACAGAGGCAGCGGAGGAAGCTTCAGTGCCGACAGCTCGACGAATGGCAAGCCAGGCAGCGGAGCCATCCAGTTGTACAGAGAGCACATCAGCGGGTACGGGTGCACCGACACATGTGCTGCCACTTCGAATCCGGGCATCTTGGTTTCCACTGAACGCATCACCTCTGCCAACGTCTGCAGCAGATCATAAACATGCACCACCGTTTTTTGCTCCGGCACAAGCTTGATCGAGCTCACGTGGTCAAAGTCGCGCACCTCCTCGTCCTCCAGCTTTTCCAGGCTCTCGCCCATGAGACGCATGCGAAGAACCCACAGGAAGCCAAACACCTCGCGCGGGTTCTCGCGGATGCGGTACAGCAGGTATGCGGCGCCCACAAGGATCACCAAGATGCACAGCACGTCAAACACTGTGCCAAAGCCGTCGTCCACAGTGGGGCGCACTTGGTACTGCACCGAGCGTGTCGGGTTGTCAAATGCATAGACGGCGTCGGCAGCCACGTGCAAGTTGAAGATGGAGTCGCCCAGTTCCTTCTGCACGTAGGCGACCACGTCCACGCGCTTGTCCTTGCTCACTGTGAGCTCCTTGTCACAGTTTTTGCACTTGAAGCGTGTGCGCAGCTGCGGCGTCGTGCCTGAAAACTGCGTGGACACCGTGCGCTCCACGTCCGGCACGCCGTTCTTCTTGATCATCATGCGCACGGTGACGTCATCCAGGTTGCTTCCCTTGCCACCTGAGGTCAGCGAGAGCGTGATGTTCATCTGCGTGTTGGTGGACGAGGTGTTGACAAAATAGCGTGCGATCTCGCCGCTGGACAGTTTGCCCGCCGTGTCGGCCAAGTTCACCACCTCCGCCACCTTGCCCGTTGTCTCCACGGCACAGCTCAAGCCCGTGTAGCCTTCGTTGCACACGCAACGTCCAGAGACCGCGTCGCACTTGCCGTTGGTTTCGCAGCCCTTTGGACAGATCGGTGTCAGGGCAGCCGTAATCGACATCTGGCAGCGGTCGTTGCCCGTTGTGGCGTCGTAGTTGTTGGCCACATACACGTACCAGGTCTCGTCCGTCGAATCTGCTTGGCCACAGCCACACTTGTCACGCGGATCCTTGTACTCCACCGTGGTTTCTAGCGGGTTGGTCAGACTGGAGCCCGACTTGTCTGTTTCGGCCACCTTGGGGTATGGTGCGTCGCAACCGGCCTTGCCTGCAAGTGTGCAGCCGTAACTGGTTTTAAAGTCGATCTTGTTGCATGAATTGGACTTGGAGCGCTTGGCCAGGGTCAGCTTGAGATCCCAGACTCCAGACGGGAAGGGCAGGCGGAAGAAGCGCCGCTCGCCCTTGTCCAGTTGAAAGTCCAGGCTGGTGGACCGCTGCAGCTCGCCCATGGGCCACAGACAGGTCTCGCCGGCCCAGCCCGAATCGCAGCGACACAGACTGGAATTCGCGACAAAGGTGCCTCGGTTGTTGCACGCGTCCTTGAGGTTCGGCTGCACCGTCATGTGGCATGCCGGCGTGCTGTCCGTTTTCTTCAGCGCCAGGAACCAGCTGCCGCGCAAGTCGTTCACCTTGTCGCATCCGCAGCCAGAGGGCCTGTCGGCGTTGTACTTGTATTCCAATTCGTACTTGGGGTCGGTTGCTGTGAACCCGACGGTGCTGTACCCCTGCGTGGAGCCCGAGCAGGATTCCAGCAGGTCGGGGTACTTGCACCACGATGTGGCGCAGGTTCCGCAGTCGGTGCGCGTGGCGTACGACACCCAGCTTGTGGAGCCGGAGCTGCCGCCGCTGCTGTAACACGTGCCTGTTCCCTGGCCTGCCGCAGTGGTGAAGTTGAAAATCAGGTCCTGCGGGTTGGTCAGTCCTTGCGGATAGTCGTAGCGGAAAAGGGTGAACTGGCTTTCGGGCGTGCTCGTCGGGCCTTGTACAGGCAGCACCAGGTCGGTGGCCTTGCCCGTTTGCAGCACGGTGACCGGGTACTGGCAGCGCTGGCCACCCCAGTTGACGCTGTGGCAGTTGCATCCGCCGGCGTTCTTGACGTAGTCGCCGCGGCCGTTGCAAAAATCCTCTACTTGGTTGGAGAGTTCGGCTTGGCAGAACTGCGTGCCCGTGTTGACGACCTGCACGCGGTAGGTGCCGGACACGCGCGGCTGGCCGCTGCAACCACACTTTTGCCGGGTGCCGTCGTACCTGCCGTTCCAGGCACCACCAGTGATGTCCTGGTTGGAAATGGAAAAGTCGCTGTTGGAGCTGCTGGGCCAGTTGGTGTCTTCGCAGCCCGTGCAGGCGCTGGTCAGCTGCAGCGAAACGCTGTCGCACTTTCCGGCCACCTGGGTCAGGGCCAGGCGTACAAAGCCGTAGTTCTTCATCGAGTCGTAGTTCACGTAGTAGAGTTGCTGTTCGCTGGGGTCCCCGCTAAAGGTGATCTTGTCGTTGGGCGCCATGCTGTTCACTTGGAAGGAGCATGTGCTACCTCCCCAACCGGTCTGGCAGGTGCACCTGTCCGTGGACGCGTCGTATGTGCCTCGGTTGCTGCATCTGTCCTGCACATACATGCCCACTGTGAGGTCTTTGCACGCAGGGAACGAGTCGGACACGGCCTGTTGGTTCTCGATGAGCAGGCGGTACACACCGGAAATGCGTGGCGACGAGGCGATGCATCCGCACGAGGTGTGCGACCCGCCCCACACCGAGTCGATGACGCGGCTGCTGCCGGTGAGGTCGATGTCGTAGCTTTTGACCGGGTTGGTGTCTGGCCAGCTGCCAGCGACGCACTCCGTGGTGCCGCAGCGGTACGAGAGCGAAAAGTGGATGCTCTTGCAGTAGCTGTACGACTGCACCTGCGCCGTCGGCCCCACGGTAAAGTTGAACAGCAGCGTGCCAAAGTTCTGCACCGCGGGCGCAGTGGCGTCAAACACAAAGAAGCGCTTTTCGCCCTTTTGCAAGGAAATGGTCTGCGGCGTGCTCACGTACATCGGTGTCGTTTCGTACTGGCATCGTTCGCCGCCGTAGCCTGCGTCGCAAAGGCACTTCTGGTCCGAGGTGCGGTAGGTGCCGTGATAAGAACATGCGTCGTCGAGGAAAGCGCCCACGTTCAGCGAGCAGGTGGAGGACGACTGCGGGCCGATGTACAGGTAGAAGTTGCCGGAAACCGTGGGTTTGTCCGTGCAGGTGCACTTGGTGTGCGAACCGGACGTGACGGTGAGTGTCTGTGTGGTGGACGCGTCGACCACGGAGCCGCCGCTAATGTACGAGCTGGATGCAGAGGGCCACACGTTGTTGCATTGCGGCGAGCCGCAGTTGTATGTGATGCCCCAGCGCAGGTTTGTACAGTCGCCTGCAGTCTTGGTCATGTTGAACACGAGGTTGCCCCAGTTGTTGATGCTGGTCGCGTCGAGGCGGTACATGACAGCGCCGGATTCGGGGACGTCCAGGTTGTCGTTGCGCACCAGGTCAACGGGAGCAAATGTGTTGATGGTCATGTCGCGCAGGAGATACTCGCACTTGTCGCCGCCGTACTGGGGCGAGGTGCAAATACACTTGCCAGCGTTGCTGTCGTAGGTGCCGCGCAGGTTGCACTCGTCGAGCATGACGAAGCCCCAGTCAAGGGTGCATGCGCCCGAGCTGCTCGTGGTGCTTTCGCGGTTGAACACCTGGACACGATAGGTGCCTGAGAGCTGGTTGGCACCGCTACATCCACAGGAGCTCTTGGTGCTGCTGATGGTCGAGCGGTACCGGCCGGTGTCGAGATCGGTGCCGGAAGAACTGGACAGCGAGTTGCTGCTAGAGGGCCAGTTGGAGTCCATGCACGGGTCGGTACAGGTCTGTGAGGTGTACACAGACATGTAGCTGCAGTCGCCGGACACCTTGGTCATGTTGATCAGATCTGACCAGGCTTGTTGATGGTGGAGAGGTCAAAGGTGTAGAGTTGGGGCACCTGCGCAGCGAGAGTGACGCGTGTGGCGTACGTGGGAGACAGAGCAATGGCGGGCAGTTCGCACGAGTCGCCGCCGTAGCCCGCATTGCACGTGCACTTGCCCGTGGTCTCGCTGTAAGTGCCGTGGTAGCTACAGCGGTCGAGGATGGACACGGTAAACGACAGCTGGCACGACGGAAAGTTGGACGCTGTGACGCGGTTCTCCAGCCAGATGCGAATCTTGCCGCGAACAGGCACACGCGGATTGTTGGGGCAGCCACAGCTGGTGCCACACGTGCCCGTGGCACTGTTGGTCAGCGAGTTGGGGTTTGTAAAGTCCCAGTTCTGTGTGCCTGTAATGGAGCCCTGCGGCGATGTGGTGTCGCTGGGCCAGGAGGAGTCGTCACAGCCGCCGCAGGAGTACGAGGTGACCATGCGCACGTTTTCACAATACGACACGGCTGTGTTCTGCACCGAGGTGCCGACCGTGGCTTCAAACTTGAGCGAGCCGTAGTTCTTGAACGGTTCGGCGTCAAAGAGCATGAGCTGGCCGCCGCCTTTCTGCAGGTCGAGCTGCACGGCCGTGTCCTTCTGGATGGTCATGAGGACGTGATCGCAATAGTTGCCGCCAAAGCCAGCCTGGCACGAGCACTTGCCTGTCCCCGGGTTGTATGTGCCGTGGTAGGAGCACTTGTCCTCTACAAAAGCGCCAAAGTTGATGGTGCAGTCGGTTTTGAGGTTGTTGCTGATGAACATATAGTAGGTGCCACTGACGACGGGCTTGCCCGAACAGAAGCAGCTGGAGCGGGAGGTTTCGCGCTCGTAGCTGACGGGTGCGGAGGCGGTGAGGTAGCGGTTGCTTGTGGATCCGTCGCTGCTGGTAGCTGTGGGCCAGCGGTTGTTGCAGCTTGCATCGCCGCAGTTGCTGCGGTAGGAAAAGCGCAAGGTGCAGTCGGTTGTGGTACGGCTCATGTTCATGACCAGATTGCCGTAGTTCTGGACGGCCGGGTTGGTGGCGTCGAACACAAACATCTTGACAGCGTCAGGTACGGCGTTGCTCGAGTACAGGTCGTTGATTCGAGGCACCGTGATGGTTTGCGGTGTGTTGGTGGTCAGAGGCGTCAAGGCATACCCACAGAACTGGCCACCGTAGCCTGCCGAGCAGGCGCAGGCGTCGTTGGCGCTGTCGTATGTGCCGTGGCCGTTGCACGCGTCCAACAGGGTAGCCTGGGCTTGATACACACAGGTACTGCCATCCGATTTGGAGGTGGCCAGCTGACCTGTAAACTCGCCCACAAGGGTGTCTGTGCAACCGCAGTCACGCTTGTCGCTGTCCTTGGTGCGCCAGTCGTTGACCACGCTGCCCAAGTCGTCCAGGTTTCCTGAAAGGGAGCGATCGCGTTGGTTGTCACTGCTGAACGAGGGACAATTGTATGACGGGTTGAAATGTCCGTTGCACATGGTGTTGAACCCTGCGCGGACGTCGGAGCAGTCTCCAGAGACCTGTTTGCGGTGGGAAAAGGTGAGCGGACGGTGTCACGTTTTTTTTGCGTGCATTCGCCGGAAAGTGTGGGGCTCGGCCCGTGAGAGTGCACGATGCGGTATGCACATGTGCAAGTATTGTTCTTACCTTGGTTAGAGTGAACCGAAGCGTCTTGAAGGCGGCCGAGTCCGCAGCGGTGGGCAGGGCGTAGAAAATGGGGGCGGTACTGTACTGAGTGGCGGTGATCTGCACGGCTGGCCCGCCAATCGTCAAATTGACGCGCTGCACGTCGCAGTTCTTACCCGCACGGGTGCCATCGCACACGCAGTAGTTGTTGATGCAAGTTCCGTGCTGTGCGTCACACGAGGAGCATGAAGCCCACACAGCAGGGAGTAGAATGGCCAGAGTAGCAAGCACGAGGAGAGTGCGTCGGCCGACCGTCGTCATCCGTGGATGTGTTGGCTGTGTGGGTGCAAATCGCCCGCTCCGTGCAAATGTGTCCAGCAACAGCGAATTCCAAGAATGTGCTGCAGTTGCGGTGTTTCAATCCAGCCCTCTCCCACATGGGGCTCCGTCGCGTCCGCAGACCCAGCCACCGGAAACCCACTGCCCCCAATGGAGGACGAACGACCGATTGGCGGCGGAAATCAGTATGATTGGATGAAGGAGGCGTACCCTGATGAGGAGGTGGTCAAGAAGCAGTGTGTGTACTGCAAGCGTGACTTTGCCGAAGATCGGCTGCAAGCGCACCTCAAGGCGTGCGAGAAGAACAACAGCGGTGCGAAGCCGCGGCGGGTGTTTGATGCAGCTGCACAGCGTGCACGTGTGTCGTTTGGCGCCGTCAACTTTGACAACAAGGTGTCGCGCCACGTGGTGATCGCGCCAGGAGCCGAGGACGACGGCACAGTCCAACACGGCTCCTACTATCTGTTTCGCAAACCAGAAACGGGATTTCGTGGCCTGTACAACCAAGGTAGGCTGGTGAGGATGTGTGTTGCTTTGCGACGTTGCAGCGCGTAAGCAAGACGCGTTCTTGGGCCCCCGTTTGCCCCAGTTGGCTTCCGCCCCTCTCTCAAAGAGAGCTTTTTTCTGCCACAAACGCGACCAACTGACTCGTGTACGCACCAAATCCGTGTGCACACCACGTGTGTCGATGTGTGTTTATGCCGTGCGCGCAATCGTGTTGTGTGGGCCTGTTTGGACACCAACCTACCTGTGGGGCGGGGCTGTCGTGGCTTCAACCAAAACGTGATCCTGTGAATTTTGGCGGCAACCGTGGAACGGGTGTTGTCGTCCGCTGCTGCCCACAATGTGTACACACCCTCCACACCAGGCGCCACATGCTACATGAACTCGCTCCTGCAAGGCCTGTTCTTCAGCAACGAGTTCCGAGCTGCGCTGTACCAGTACCAGTACAACGAGCGGCACGGTCCCAAGGACCGGTGCATTCCCTACCAGATGCAAAAGTTGTTCTGCAACCTGCAGTTGTCGCCCGCCGGATGTGCAGAGACGCGGGAACTGACACACAGCTTCGGATGGACGGGAGCCGAGGCGTTCCAGCAACAGGACGTGCAGGAGCTGGAGCGCGTGTTGTTTGATGCGCTCGAGCAGACGTTCAAGAGCTACGAGCCGTACGAGGGCGAAGGCGACCACACAGAGCGGCTGCCAAAGCAAGTGACCACTGTGGACGGCCAGGAGGTGGACAGCGAAAGCAACGAGAGCAAGGTCAAGAACGCCAAGGTGAGCATCGTGCAGGATCTGTTTGCCGCCCAGCTGGAAGATTACATCGAGTGTCAATCGTGCGGCCACCGCTCTAGCCGCACCGAAGAGTACAACGACGTCTCTCTGGTCGTGCGTGGCCAGGCCTCTGTGCTGGACGCGCTGGATGCCTACACCACGCCTGAGCTGCTGGACGGAGACAACCAGTACGGCTGCTCCGGGTGCAACCAAAAGGTGGATGCTCTCAAGGGCCTGCGCCTCAAATCACTGCCCTACCTACTCTCCTTGCAGCTCAAGCGCTTCGACTACGACTACTCGACAATGGCGCGCATCAAAATCAACTCGGAGTGCAAGTTTCCGCGTGTGCTCGACATGAACAAGTACGTGCGCACAGGCGTCGAGCAGTTCCGTCCGGCAGAATGGTATCCCACTGGACAGCAGGGTGAAGAGGACGTGGAAAACATCGAGTCAAGCGCAAACCAGGCCAAAGAAGAAAGCATCAACACGGACGGAGACAAGGCGGAGAAGGAAGCCAACGCAGACGAGGGCCAGCTGTCGCAAGCGGAGTTCCTGACCATGATGATGGAGCAAGACACGGCGAAAGAGCAGGTTGAGATCGAGCGTGCGCTCGCAAACGGACCGTTTGTCTACCAGCTGTACGCAGTGATGGTGCACAGCGGCAATGCCATGGGAGGCCACTACTATGCGTACATCCGGCCATTTGAGCGCAAGGGCAGATGGTACAACTTCAACGACAGTCAGGTGACCGAGGTCGCATGGGAGGATGTGCAACTGGGCTCGTTTGGCGTGACTGAGAAGGAGGAAGACGTCAAGGTTGCGGAAATGGGTCTGAAGGGCAAGAAGCGCTTCCATGTGTCTGCTGTTGCCAACGCATACATGCTGATCTACAGGCAGGTCCTGCCAGAGCGCAACGTGGACGAGGTGTCGGAAGACACGGTGCCGTCGTATCTGCGGGAAGAGATTGAGGAGTACAAGGCCAAGTTTGAGGAGGAAGAGAAGGAGTACAAGCGACGCATGCAGATCCTGCGTCTGCAGATCATTCTGGGCGAGGTGCAGTACAACATGGCGATGGATCGCAGCAAGACGCTGGCCGATCTCAAGGCAGAGGCCATGCAGGTGATGGAGCTGGACAAACAGGGTGTGTCTGCAGACAACGCACGCCTTCGCTCGTACAATCTGTACATCGAGATGCCCGAGGAGACGTACGAAGGCCTGGAGGAGAGTACGCTGGACGAGTTGGGGTTTGAAAACGGCAAGGTGCTGTGCATGGAAACCAAGGAAGAAGGCGAATCCTTTTCGCCGTTCCGCGCCACAGACACGATGATTCGGGTGGTCTACGTGCACCGTGACACGAGCAACAGCAGCGGCAGCAGCAGCAGCTCTGGAGCAAGTGGCAACGAGTCGCAGTTTGCAAGCGACGTGGTAGCCGACGAGCCCTTCACGGTGCAGCTGGAACGCGATGCACCGTTGAGCTCGTTGCGCCAGGTCGTGGGCGCGCAGCTGGAACTGGAGACGGATGAGGCGGTGGAGAAGCTGCGCTTTTTCACTGCGGACGGGAAGGAATTCCGATCTGAGGCAGAAAACAAAAAGCTGAAGAGCGAACTGCGCATCATGATGGGTAACACGCTGTATGTGGAGAAACGCAGACGAAGTGAGCGAGGAGGCACGCGTGGCGTCGCTTGCAGCTGAGGCGCAGCTGTACTCGACCAACTCGGAGCTGAGTTCGCAGGCTCACCGCATCAAGCTCAACGGCTCGCTGGTGCTGTCGTACTTTGAAAAGATGCGCTTCAGCATCACGCTGGTGTTCAACAACCCTGTGGAGAACCCGGAGGAGCCCGTGATGACGGAGCGTGTGACACTGGACAAGCGGGACACCATTGGCACGCTCAAGGCCATGATCGGCAAGAGGATCGGAGTGGCCGTGGGAGACTTTGCGCTGTACAAGGCCAACTTTATGTCGATGGCACTGAAAGAGGACGAGAAGCGCATCAACACGTGCGGCCTCTCGGATGGATCGGGAGTCATTGTGGAGCTGGGCAAATCGATGAGTGCACAAGAGCACCAGATCCGACTTGTGTTGATGGAGAACCCGCTGGACGAAAAGTACAACCAGGAGGTTCTGAAGGACCCCAAGGGTGGCAAGCCGTCGTACGCAGAGGCGGCACGAAGCGCAGTCAACGTGGTTGTCGAGTCCAAGGAAGACAACAGCAACGCGTCGGGAGTGATGAGCAGTGCCGGCGAGGTGCGCGTCGAAAAGGTGCTGTTGGACGATGAGGGCGGAGAAAAGCTGCTGCGCAGCAACGAAGGAGACGGCGCTGGCGCATCGTCGTCTTCAGGGAGCAAGAAGGCGGATGCGTCGTACAAGGACAAGCGCAAGCCGGAGTATGTGCAGCTGTCGGAGGTGATTGTGCACGAAAACATGCAGGTGGAGGAACTGCGGGAGCAGGCTGCGGCGTTGGTGGGCTCGGGACCCCAATTGATTCGGTTGCGACACAAGTTTGGCGCGCGGATCGAGAGGCTGCTTCACGACGGCCTGACGCTGAAGGAGAGCATCCGCAACCTGGGTGACGGCACGGAGGTGGCCATTCAGCTATTGGTGGAACCAGACACAAACATCACGCGTGATTCGCTGGTGCTGGTTGGCCAGCGATGGTTCCCGGCAGATTGGAAGCTGGGAAAGAAGTTTGAGCTGGTGGTGTCACGCAAGTTGCATCTGCTGGGCCTGCGCGAGGCTTTGGCCGAGCTGACAGGCATCGACTATGAACACCTGGCGTTTGTAAAGCCAATGACGTACCAGATGCGAGAGTTTGAAACGATCGCAGGTCTGAAGTGGCTGATGCCCACGCAGGATTCGCACAAGCCCGTAACGGTGGACAAATTGCGTCTGGAGGATGGCGACTTGCTGCTGTTTAAGGACAACCGCGAAAAGAACCTGATCGAGGTGGAGAAGCAGGAACTTTTTATGTCTGCATCGGGCGGGATCAGCAATCACCCTTTCAATGCACGTGTGGAAACAGGGCTGCACATTGACATTTTCCAGCCGGCGGGCTACGACGAGGAGGCAGCACTTGAAGCAGCACTAAAGGCGAGCATGGAGGGTGCTGAAGGTGCTGGTGAGGGTGCTGGCGAGGGTGGGGAGACAGCGTAGGGTGCGCGTGCGCTGAAAACAACAAAACAATGCTGAATTGGCGTGTGAGCACATGCGCACAGTCTTGCAAGGGGCATGTTGGCAAGTCAAGGGTGCCTGGGGTGCGGCTGGGTTTGGTAGCGTTGGTATGTGTCGCCGTGCTGGCGGTGCTGACGTCACCGGCGGCGTGCAACACCTCCGAGTATGTGTACAGCCCGAGATTGCATTGGAATGACGCACGGTGGCAGCAGACCGCAGAGGAACGGAGTGAACACGCCAAGAACGGCAAGGGACAAGGAGAAGGGACGATACAGGTTTGGAACGGACCGACGTTTGATCCGTGGGTAGACCCCGAGCAACTGCTGCTGGTCGGGACAATGGACGGCGTAGTGCATGCCATTCACTCGATGAGCGGAAAGCACGTTTGGACTCTGCGTGCACACCAGGGGCGTGTGGTGGAAAGCAGCGAGCGCAGCGGCGGGTCGGAAGAAGAGGCCGGAGAGCAGCACGTCTTTCTTCCTGGCCTGGACGGCTCTGTGTACTTTTACAGCGACGACGACGGACTTCAGGTGAGTGTGGAGCGCGATATGCTGGCCGGGTACAGCGAGGCAGGGACACGGCATCCAGCAAGAGGACTAACACACAACGGCGCCATTTCCAGAAACTGCCTTTGAGTGCGCGGCAGCTGGTGGCCTCGTCACCGTTTACGTCGGACGACGGCACCGTGTTTGTGGGTAGCAAGGAGAGCCGTTTGTTGGCGGTGGATGCACAAACAGGGCGGCTGTACGCGTCTGTCGCCGTGGAGGGTACGAGCGACGGACAGTGCGAGAAGATACCTCGCGACGCTCTGTTTGTCGGTATGTCGACGTACACTGTGCATGTGGTGGATGGAGAGAGTGGTTTGGCCAAGTGGAAGGTGAGCTACACAGAGTTTACGTCGTCGGCACGCGGGAGAAAGCCGAGTCGGGTCGTGCAAAGCGAGCTTCTTGCGCGGTCGCCAACGTTGGAAACGGACGTGGATGGCGTACTAAGTTCTGTGGACCCTGTCAATGGACGCTTGTATTGGAATGCGAGCCTGGGGGCGCCTGTGACCTCCGTGTTTGCAGTGAGCGGGGAGGCGTTTGTGAAACGCACTGCGTCACGGCACGCGGAGGAACGTGAGCAGTCGAGGGAGCTGGCAGCACATGCAGTGCTTGATCTAAGACGACACACAATGGCCAAGTCGATGATGCGTGCGACTGCGTACGTGGGGCGGGAAGGGGACCAAATGTTTGTTGTGGATCGTCCGACCATGGCACGAGAGGAGGCTGGAGTGGTGCTTGCACGTCGTGCGATGGTGGAAGCGGCACACAAGAAGCACTTGATGTCTCCTGTGTATAAGAGCGGGACTGTGCAAGGTAAACTGGACGGGAGACATGTGGAGCAGCTGATGCTCGAGGGCGACACAAGAGATGTGCCACAGACGGGTGAGGGCAAGCATGCAGCTGACGGAGGCGTTGAAGGCGACGATGAAGGGGAACATTCGAGGGTGAGTGCCCTTGTGCCGACGATGCAAGGGACGCAAGTTCGGCTCGCCAAGGTGGACACAAGGATGGGGGTGTTGGGCGTCCACCAATTCATGATGGACGACGAGTACACCAAATGCGACAACGCGGAACTGGACACAGAGGGTGGCGACGACACGGATGGGGAGGATGCAGATGTGCAGGCTTTGCCGTTGGGTAGTGTGGACACGGAGAGCGAAGGTGACGTCGACACAGGGGAGGAAGGAGATGAAGTGGACGAAGATGACCAAAGTGAGGTTGGAGAGGACGAGCATGAGGATGAAGAAGATGGTGGGGGTCCGGAGAAGAAGGAGCAGGAGGAAGAAGAGGAGGAGCGAAAGGAGAACGATGGCAAGATGGGCGCCGGGTTGAATTGGCTGGACACGTGGCTGCTCCCGGACGAAGACTACACAGACGAGGACTTTTGGGAGGATGCCGAGGTGCTTGGGTTGTACGCGCTTTCGGCGTTTCTGGCGTGGCAGTTTTACGCGTACTACAGGCGGACGCAACAGCAGATGGAAGAGAATCAGAGGATTTTGGAGGAACAGAGACGGGAGATGGAGCGTGCACTTGCCGAAGCTGGCAAAGGGAGCGCAGAAGGGCACAAGAATGAGGACAAGGGCAAGGTGGCGGTTGGAGGCGGACGCACAGGGCAGCCTGTGGAAGACGCAGAAGATGCAGCGGGTCAACTTGCAGGGGAGGAAGTGGAGCCTGGAATCACGCAAGTGGGTTCATTGCGAATGACGGATCGGGTGTTGGGGTTTGGCAGCGCAGGGACGATTGTGTACGAAGGGTTGATCAACCAGCGGCGTGTGGCGGTGAAAAGGCTGCTTCGCGCTTTTTACGACGTGGCAGACAAGGAGATAGAACTGCTACTGGAGCTGGACGAACACCCAAACATCATTCGATACTTTGTGAAGGAAGAGAACCCGCAGTTTGTGTTTCTGGCTCTGGAGTTGTGTTCACACACGCTGTCTTCGATCGTGGAGCATGGAGCGCACGTGCACGGGCGTATCGAAGAGGTTCCTGACAATGTGGAGCTGATGGAGGAACGCACGTCGTCTGGAACACGCGGAGAGGACAGGAGCGGCGGGAGCAGCAGTGGAGGAAGCAGCAGTGGAGGGAGCAGCGGAAGTGACGGGAGGAAAGGCAAAGGAAAAGACAGGGGCAAAGGAAGAGGCAAAGGGAAGGGCAAGGGCAAGGGCAAGGGCAAGAACCAGATCAAGGAATTGCAGGATGGAGGTGAAGGCGAGGGCCCGTGGAAGGGCGGGCGATGGTCTAGAAAACATCGGGGTGCAGATGAGCTGCGCAAAGAGATCGAGGAACACGAATTGGAGGTTAGAGAGGTGCCTGAGTTTACGCTGAGGCTGTTGGAGGAAATCATGAGCGGACTGGCACACCTGCACGAGATGAACATTGTGCACCGGGATCTCAAGCCACAGAACGTGCTTGTGACGCAAAGTGGGCGGATCAAGATCAGCGACATGGGCCTGGCGAAGAAGTTGGAAGTGGACAGGTCGTCCTTTGAAACGAAAGCGGACAAGGCAGGGACGATGGGTTGGCAGGCACCAGAGATGCTGCGAGGAGAGCGCATGACACGCTCCGTCGACATCTTTTCTGCAGGGTGCATCTTTTTCTACGTCCTGAGCGGAGGCTCGCATCCGTTTGGTGACCGATACCAGCGCGAGCTGAACGTGCTGGAAGGACGAGCGGACCTGAGTGCGTTGGATCACCTGCCCGAGGCAAAGGACCTGGTGGGTCGTATGATCCACAAGGACGTGCGGCGAAGACCAACAGCCAGCGAGGTGCGGCAGCACGTGCTGTTCTGGACAGTGGACAAGCAGCTGAACTTTCTGAGCGAGGCGAGCGACCGCCTGGAGGTGGAGAAGGCATCATCGTTTATAGTGGTGCGCTTTGAGAGCAGCATGGCACGTGTGTTGAAGGGCAATTGGCTGGACGCCCTGGAGCCAGAGCTGCTGGAAAACTTGGGGTCGTACCGCAAGTACGACGGGACTTTGGCAAGAGACCTGTTACGCGTGGTGCGCAACAAGAAGAACCATTTTAGAGATATGGACGAGGGGTTGCAGAAGATGATGGGGCCATTCCCAGATGGATACTTGCGTTTTTGGAAGCGCAAGTTTCCAGAGCTGCTGATTCGCACGTTCAACTTTGCTCGTGAGCACTGCGAGGAGGAGCCGTGGTTCACCAAGTTTGTGGCTGGGTGAGCAATGCAAAATGAAATGCTCGTGAGCACTGCGAGGAGGAGCCGTGGTTCACCAAGTTTGTGGCTGGGTGAGCAATGCAAAATGAAATGAAGTTGAGGTGCATTGTGTGTGTGATCAGCCTTCGACCATGCTCTCCTGCATGGCGCGTGCGACAGCCTCGTCCTCGCTCTGGTCGTTGCGTGCACGGTGATCGACACGCTCCCACTCAAGCTTCTCTGCTCGGGAGGCCTTGACGATAAAGTCGCTGCGGAGGAGGCTAAGGCGGAGGAGAAGGGCTTTCGTGTCACGCTGGTAGGTTTGGCCCACTCGGAGGGCCTTGTTGAAGGTGTTTGTGCGCTGGTTGGCGTAGCGGGCATAGAGGATGCTGTTGTGAGAGTCGATGCGTGCGCTGATGTCGCCTGCGCGGATGAGGGCGGCCAGCTCCTTCTCAAGCTCGGTGGTTGAGACGCCAAATGCCTCGGCCATGGTAGTGAGGCGGACAGACACAAAGGGGCTTGCGTACTGCACCAAAGCCTTCTGGCGGATTTTGCTGATGAGCGTTTCGACGTGGTCGTGCAAATGGATGTCGAGGGAAAGCTCACGCTGCAACTGGTTGAGCTGGGCGAGGCAGCTCTGGTAGCGGGAATTGTAAAAGTCACGCATCATCTCACGGACGTTGGGCACGAGATCGAGGTATTGGACAAAGTCACTTCCCTTGGCTGTTTCGCCAGCAGCCGGTTCGTTGGCGGAAGCACTGCTGCTGCTGCTGCTGCTACTGCTGCTGCTGCTGCTGCTCGCAGACTGGGAAGCTGAGCTTTCGTCCGACTGTGCAGCCTTTGCAGATGATTTGAAGTCGAGGCGAGAGGCAAGCTCACGTCGGTCAAAGGCAGCGAGGGCACAGAGAGCGCCGTAGATGGCAATGTCGTGCGGGGCGATAACCTTGTTGAACGAGCTGCCCATACTGTAGCCAACAGACATAAAGGCACGAGCAGCCTGCTTGTACTTTCTGCTTTCGAGGTTGGCGAGGGCAGAGGCGGCCTGGAGTTTGGACTGCATCTGTGCGTCGATCTGGGCGGTGGCGCGTGCACGTGAGACATAGCTGACGACGTGTGCAAAATTGTCCATGTCGACAGAGGTTGTGATGACGCTTTCGCACATGGCCAGGTTGTGGGCAGGGGTGGAGCAAAAGTCGCGGGAGCGGACAAAGCTCTTGAGAGCATCGTTGAGGTCGCCACGGCGATAGTGATGCTCGCCGATGTCGTTGTGCCTCATGCGGATGCTCTCCTTGATGAGGTTTTGCCGATAGGTGCTGAGTTCAACCTCGAGCTTATCCAGCTCGGCCTGGCAGGCCTCGTTTGTGGCAGCGACCCACTCCGCATCAATCTCCTGGTCCAGGCCCTCTGCGCCGGTTTCTGCAGCCGTTGCCTGTGGATGAGGAATTGGAGCACGCACAGCGCATGGAGGGGGGTGGGTGTGAGTGGCAGGAGGGCAGGCAGAATGGGTTGTGGCTTGGACAGGAGGGGCGAGAGCATCCTCAGAATTCGTGGCGAAGCCGGAAAGCTTTTTCTGGGTGCCAGGAGGAAGGAGACAGGTACGTACCATCAGCGTCTCGTACATCTTTGTGTTGACACCCGATTTGAGCTCGGCCATGAGGAGTGGGCCGCTCTGAGCGCCTGTGGTTCCAAGAGCGGGATGAGAGTTCGGGAGGGGAAACAAGGCGGTGGAGATCGGGGCAAAGCGCCGGGTAAGCAAGGCGGCAAGGCGGCGAAGAGATGGGCGCATGGTGGAAGCGGGGGTGAAGGCGGGGATATGGATATGGGGGTGGGGCGACGGGTGGGAGGGAATTGCAACGGTGAGGAAGGGGGGAGTGGAGCGTGGCGTTGTTGACGCGAGGAAGTGTGGACGCGACACATGGAAAAGCCAGCGTGGAAACACGTACGAGTGGTTTCGTCCTTCATGTAGATGGTAGCCAGGCGCTTAAGGCGTGTATAGCCATCGTACTGGTTGATGTACGACTCCAAGTCCATGTCGGCAAAGGAGAAGGACATGGCGGGCAAGAAGGTGGTGGGTTTGCAGTGGGCCAGCGGGTGGGTCGGCCATCCCGCGGTGGGAAGACGGTCTGGCGTGCGTGCGGATGGCTCAAGGCACAAGTGAGCAGAGTTGTTGGGTTTTGGCATTGAGTAGGGTGCATTTGGCAGCTGGAGGGATTCCTTCACACGTGCAAAGGGAAAGGGCTTTTCGGTCACGGGGAGGAGGGAGGGGGGAGAAAGGTGCCACGCTCTCAGTCTGTGTCGTGGTCTAGCGCAATGTGTGCATCAATGGTGGAGCTGGGCACGTCACACTGACAGAGCGGGCAGGTGACGACAAACTCTGAGCCGGCGTCGTTGAGTTCGGGACTTTCATCGATCGAATATGTGTCGAGGACGCGCTTCTGGTGGTGACAGGATTCGCACATGCCTCCAATGTAGCTCTCTGCAGTGGTGCTACCGCAGCGAGAGCAGGAAAGGGTGGCCTGCACGTTTGCGACGCCTTGGCTCTTGGTTGAGCAGTCTGCGCATTTTCCGTTGGCCTGCGGGGAAGTGGGTAGGACGGATACTTGGGTGAGAGGGTGGATGGGGCAAGGAGGGCCGAAGGTGTGGACCGGTGGGGGGGAGGGGAAAAGGCACAAACGCGGAAGCGGGGCAAAAGGGAAGCACGCACACCAATGATGCCGACACCTCGGCGCTGGCACATCTTGCATGTGCGTGGGAAAGCAGTGCCGGTGACCTGGAGCGGGTTGGGACGGGTGTCGCGAAGGGAGACGTCGAGGTTTGCGTTGCGGGCCCCGTGGTGGATGATCACCTCGCCCGAGTCGATATCGTCGTCGTCATCGTCGGCGAAATGTGAATTGACATGGACTTCCAGTCTATTGATGGCCACCTGCTTGCCACAGACGACACACTCCTGTGTGGTGGGTTGGCGCGGACGGTTTGAAGGGGTTGCTGGCTGCGCGTCTGCGGTTGTGGGGGTGGCAGCACTGGGCGTATGTGTTTGGCCTTGCGAGGATTGTTGGTCTTGTTGGTCTTGTTGCTGTGGCTGGCCATCAATTTGTACAATGTTGCCGTCCTCGTCGTAGAGGAGCTGGCGGAACCGGCCTGTGCGGATGTCTAGTTCGTGCACCAGGCGTTGCATGGTGGAGACGATAGGAGGAGAGGGTGGCAGTGGCAAGAATCGGGAACGGAATCAGGGGATGGAAGGAGGAAGGAGAGTGATGGCACGGACGGGTCGGACGGGTCGGACGGGTCGGCAGAGAGAGCAATGGGTCAACGGCGTGCTGATTGGCAGCGTCGGCGCGTGGGAAGTCGAACGCATTGAGTGTGGGCGCATTCGATCGGTGTTCCAACACCACAGCACGCGTCGGGAATCCGTTCCATCGGGACCAACCGATTGCATTGTGAATTTTGCTCGAGCTCGATGCCAGCGAAAAAACGCAGCTCCAAGCGGAAGCGCAGCAGCAAGGATGAGGAAGAGGCAGAGGGATTTGAGTCGGGTGGGATGGGTGTTGGCATGGCAGGCGGAATGGGGATTGGTTCTGGGATGAGCCTAAGCCAGATGGCGCAGATGCAGTACATGTTGCAGACGCAAGCGTGGCTGCTGCAACAGCACATGCTCGCTGCAGCGTCGTCGCAGAGTGGTGACGGGCAGATGGAAAGGTCCGGAGTAGGGATGCCACAGATGTTTCCCATGGGCATGCCCATGATGAGTCCACCGTGGATAAACAGCCAGAGTGGAGGCCCTGGCGGGGAAGCGGTGACAGCGAAACGGGACCATGCAGACAAAGGACGCAGCGAGACGGCCCGGGAGCACAAGAGGCAGCGCGTAGGCTCAGACAGGGACGCAGAGGGTGGCAGACAGAAGCAGGAGCCGTTTAGTGTGGGTCTGGGCTACCTGGGCGCCATGGCCAGCAAGCTGGTACGTTGCGTGTGCGGCAGCACGTCTGCGAACGCATCCTTTTTCCAACGTGGTGGGGCAAGCAGCCCTCTGCGGCGTCCTTCGACTAACACATGGGGTCACACAGCAAGAGGCGGTGCGCAAGGGGGAAGCGGACTTTTCGCTGGACGGAGTCATGGCTCCGGGGAGGTCGACAGGCGGAGACGGGGCAAGCGCGAGAGCGTCCACCGGCGGTCTCACGGCGGCGGGGGAAATGTGGCCTGGGCGCGCAGACACGCCCGAGTCGGCACAAGGGAAGGAGGGCACCACGAAGCATGGCCTCAGTGGCAAACCTTCCGGCAAGAAGATGCGGGGCAGGCGGGGGTCGCGCAAAGAGGCGGATGCGTTTGAGGCGTCTCAGAGGCAGCTGTTGCAAGATTTGGAGCGGAAACAGGCCAGCGCCGCACGAAAGAAGCGAGCAAACCGGCGACAGCGAAGGCTGAACGGAGAAGAGGTGTCCTCTGACGAGGAAGGAGATGGCATGGTATCTGCGCACATGATCCCAGATACAATCCTGCCGCTGCCCGAGCTAAACGTGGGCGATGGGAGGGCGGACGGAGAGCGGCGGGCCAAGGGCGGGTCGGGACGGCCTCGAGCACGCCGGAAGCGACGCAACGCAACGAAATCGTCGCCCAAGGCCACACCAATCAAGGTAGGGGCGTATGAATCATCCCCGGTGTGCTACGTCAAGACACCGTCCCGAGGAAACGAGAAAAAGTACTGGACAGAGGCGGAGGACGCCAAGCTGTTGGCGGTCGTGGCCAAGGTAAGTGTGGGCGGAGAATGCGGACACGTCTCGCAGAGCCGAGAAAGAGAGAGATTGTGTGTGTGTGTGTGTATGGTGATGGGCAATCTGGGATGACTTCTCGGTGCAGCCTCTGATGGATGGGGGCAATTGGGTGTGATGACAGCACGGAACACGGGCGTGGACAAAGGCTGCAGCGGATTTCGGGAACACGCGCACGGGCGCACAGCTGTCGCAGCGGTGGAACCGTGTGGTGAACCCGGAGCTGAAGAAGGGTCGATGGACAAAGGACGAGGACCGCAAGTTGAAGGAGATGGTGGGTGAACTGGGCGAGTCTGCGTGGTCACGCGTAGCCGAGCACATTCCGGGCCGTTCGGACATCCAATGTCGCTCGCACTGGATCCGGGTGGTGAAACCAGATCTGGAAGCAGGGCTGGGTAGCAATGGGAGTGGAGGAGGAGGAGAAGGAGGAGGGACGATGACCAAATGAACGCCGTGGGAGCCACCGAAAACTACTGGAGCGAACATGTCGACACAGGACAACGAGGCAGCCAAGGCAGCTGTGCAGGAGCAAGCGCAAAAAGTTCGCCAGCTCAAAGCAGACAAGGCACCAGCAGATGAGATCAAGGCGGCTGTGGCGGAGCTGCTGAAGCTGAAAGAGGCGGCCGGGATGGACGCCAAGCAGCCAGCAGGCAAGAAGACTGAGAGCAAGGGCGGCAATGAAGCGGCTATGGCAGCCGTGCAGCAGCAAGCGGACAAGGTACGCCAGCTCAAGGCTGACAAGGCGTCTGCTGAGGAGATCAAGGCGGCGGTTGCGGAGCTGCTGAAGCTGAAGGAGGCGGCCGGGATGGACGCCAAGGCGCCGGCGGGCAAGAAGAACGACAAGAAGGGCAAGGGCAAGGAAAAGAAGGAGGCCAAGGGCGCCAAGGGTGGCAAGGGTGGCAAGGGTGGCAAAGAGGTTGAGGAGGAGGGGACAAAGAAGGCAGGAGCGGCTGGGACGCAGAGCACCGGATTGTTCAAGCGCACGTTTGTGCTGGACAAACCCACGGTGACGTACGACCCGGCCACGCCTCCATTTGCGTCTCTGTTTGCCACCGCGTGCAACCGCTCGCTGGGAGTACGCTGGATTCCCAAGCCCGGAGCTGGAGAGACGGAGCTGCGACTGGCCAACGCGTAGGTTTGCATTTTCGTTCCACCCGAAAAGTTGCAGTGGAGCATTTTTCGCCGATCTCGCTGACACGCACCGGCTCCCACCACAGCCTGACCATTTCGTCGGACCACAACATTGCGCGCTTCCTGGCACGCTACCCGGAGCAGGGCAGCACGGAGTACCCGTATGGGGCGGACGAGTTTGAGGCAGCGATGGTAAGAGTGGGGTGAGGCAGCGGAGACCGCGAAGCACGCATGGACAATTCACTCACAAATACGCACACACACAACGACAATGCCCACAATGGCCTCGTACTGCAGGTTGACCAGTGGCTGGCGAGGCACGCAGAGCTGACTCGCACGCAGGCGTCACTGGAGCAGATGGCGGAGGAGGTGAACCAGAGGCTGAAGTTCAACGTGTTCCTGGCAGGCACAGTGGCCACGCTGGCCGACTATGCGTTCTGGTACACGTTCAACCAGCAGAGGGCCTGCGGGAGCTGTTGATGACCTCGCGCGAAGCCTCTCCGCAGTCTGTGCCACACTTGGATCGGTGGTACACTTACTTGCAAAACTCGCCCACGATGGCCACAACGGTGCGCTTCCTGCCAGGCAAGTTCCGCAAGAGCATTGACATGGCCCTGGCCACGAGCGAGGAGGACAAGAAGAAGAAGAAGGTGACGACGGGCTCGTTCAACGTGGAGCTGCCCGGAGCGACGTTTGGTCAGGTGGTGACGCGCTTTCCGCCCGAACCGTCTGGATACATGCACGTGGGCCACGCCAAGGCAGTGATTCTCAACTCGTACTTTGCACGCCAGTACCAGGGCAAGCTGATTGTGCGCTTCGACGACACCAACCCTGCCAAGGAGAAGGCCGAGTACGAAGAGAACATCCTGGGCGACCTGGAGACGCTGGAGATCCAGATTGACCAGATTACGCACACGTCGGACCACTTTGAGACGCTGTTGCTCAAGGCGCAGGAGATGTTCGAGAACGGCCTGGCTTACGTGGACGAACAGGCGCAGGAGGACATTGCACACCAGCGGTACAACAAGTTGGCGTCGCCGCACCGTGACCAAACCGTGGAACAGAACCTGGCGCTGTGGGAGGAGATGAAGAAGGGCACGGAAAAGGGCCAAAGCTGCGTGGCACGTGCACGCATCAACTACGCGGCGGACAACGCAAGCCTGCGCGACCCGTCGATCTACCGATGCGTGGCCACGCCGCACCACATCCATGGCGACAAGTACAAGGTGTATCCGACCTACGACTTTGCGTGCCCCATTGTGGATGTGCTGGAAGGGGTCACGCACACCCTGCGTACCAGCGAGTACAAGGACCGCGACGAGCAGTACCACTGGTTCCTGAACGCCATGAACCTGCGCGACATCCACATTTGGGAGTACTCGCGCGTTAACTTTGCGTACACGCTGCTGTCCAAGCGCAAGCTGACCTGGTTTGTGGACAACAACGTTGTGCGCGGGTGGGACGACCCGCGCTTCCCTACTGTGCAGGGAATGCTGCGTCGTGGCCTGCAGGTGAAAGCGCTCAAGGAGTTTCTCATCTCCATGGGTGCGTCGACCTCGGACAACCTGATGAGTTTCAGCAAGATGTGGAACATCAACAAGAAGATCATCGACCCCATTGCCCCGCGCTTCATGGCCATCGATGCGGGTGCGGGCGTACCCCTGCTGCTCTCTGGGCCTGGAGTGCCCGAGGAGGCCGAGCTGCAGCAGGTGGACATGCACCCAAAGCGAAAGAGTGTGGGCAGCAAGAACGTGTGGTACTCGAGCAGCCTGCTGCTGGAGCCTGAGGACGCAGCGCTGCTCAACGTGGGTGACGAAGTGACCCTGATGCATTGGGGCAACATGATCGTGGAGGGTGTGGTGCGTGCGGACGGCGAGAGCGTGCCCACGCAGGTGTCCGCTCGCCTGCACCTTGCTGGCGACTTTAAGAGCACCGAACTCAAGCTCAGCTGGGTGTCCAACCACCAACCGGACCTGCTGGTTCCCTGCAACCTGTTCCACTTTGACCTGCTCCTGAACAAGAAGCAGCTGGAGAAGAAGGACGATTTCAAGGACCACCTCAATCCGGTGAGCGAAAAGGTGCAGAGCACTCTGGGTCAACAGGCTGTGCAACTGCTCAAGAAGGGCGATGTCGTGCAGTTTGAACGCCGTGGCTACTTTGTGTGCGATCGAGCCTGGAGTGAGGAGAACCCGTCCATGGACTTTTTCAACATTCCCGACGGCCACGACCAGCCCATCGGTTACCTGGCTGCCGACAACGTGCAAGTGGAGCCTTGAATGCGAGGAAAACGTGAGCGAACCCGAAATGGTGTGATGGTGTGATTGCGTGTCGCGGCTCATGCAGTGACACGAAGGGGGGAAAAAGGCGCCCCAGCCCACCCAAAATGAACGTGACCCGCGCTGGACACGACCGTTCTCTTGCTCCAGGGGACGCCGGTATCAGCGGTGCCTCGTTGGCTTGGGAAGCAGGCGGGGCAGGCGACGATGTTGTCGTCGTTGGTGGCGCCACAAAGCCAAGCCGTCTCGAGTTTGCCAAGCGCGTCCTGCTCGACACCATGGCCTACATGCTCAAGGACCAGATGGACATCTCCAATATTTGGCTGTACCTTTCTCTGGTTGTGGAGCATGCTCAGGTCATCTCACTGGTGCTGCGAGGTACGTCGTGCTCTTAAGACAACCCCGTTTTTTTTTTCGACGCGTTTTGAAGAACGTTTCGCCGTTTTGCGTGCATCGCTCCCCCAGCACTTGTCTGCACGTCCCTGGCAGCCAGATCATGTTTGGTCGTAAAAGTGGTCATCGCATGGGTGTGCAAGCACGAAAGATCCCCAAGCGCCCGCCTTTGTCCGCGTGGAACATATTTGGCGAGTCCCGTTGTCCCCGGCCACTGCCAGCTTGACCACGAATGCCTGTACCCGCTAATGCACAGCTGGAGGGATTGTCTATGCGAGGCGATGTCCAATTGTGCAGCTGTTGATGGACAATGCGATGTTGGGGTGCTGCGTGCACGTGTGCATTTTTTTCTGAAACGTGCTGACGCTCCAGGAAAGTTCCTTGGAAACGTTGCTGTTGTGTTGCATGATGTGACCGCGTTGTTGCAGTGCATTGTAGTGCATGGTCGCCAATTTTCCCTTCCAAAAATGCATTTCAGCGAAACGATGGGGTCGCGCAAGCGCGACGCGCAAGTTGACACTTTGGAGACGTGTCCTCCTCAATCTTCCCGAAACACCGCCAGCCTCGCTCCCCGCTGCATACGAGAGCAACCAGTCACACCAAACACTCATGAGCCTTATGGAGGTGTTCAATTTGCGTTTGATGCTTTCTGGTGACTTGTTTGCGCTTGCCTATGGCGTAGCAGTGAGCGCCGTTTTGCTGGTGCTTCTGCTCACGCTGTACACGGCGTTTTCTGTGGCCAGGCAGCATTTTGTTGCCCTATGGCCTCTGGTCCTGCTGCGTACAGTTGTAACAGTGCTGATTTCGGTCGGCTATTTGCCTGCAGCCATGGTTCTGCTCGAGTCTCTGTGCCCAACGGGCAAGAACTGCTCCTTCATCTCCTTGGTGCCGCTAACCGTGGTGTGTCTCTTTGTGCTCGTTCTGGTGGCAGCCCTGTGTCGCATGACCTACTTTGACACCTCCATGAGCTCAAAGATGATCACAGCTCGACCCCACGGCCGCGTGGAACTCGGCTGGATTGCGATCCGCTCGCTGCTTGCCTTTCTCTTTGCTGTGCTGCCAGCGGCCATGCAGCCTGCACAATTTCGCCTTTTGTACGCAGTCATCTTTGTGCTGGTGATGGCTGTCATTGTGGCCACTCGCGTGTATCTGTATCCGTTCTACAGGCTGCGCACGAACCAGTTGACCATTGCGCTGGCATCGGCAACTCTTTGGAGCGGCATTACCGTTATTCTGGTGCCTTCGACCTTTCCGGAGTGGCTGGTGCTGTGGATTTTGGGCATGATGGTCGTGGGCGTCGTTTCGTGGATCGCAGCGCGGGAGATCTTTGTGCGTATGTTCCTCAGCGTGTTGGACACCAGCCGAGGCGTACCCATCGATAGTGTCACCAAACTCTTTGCCTCCCTTGCAGAAACGTTGGACAACGAAGATGCAGTCGAGCAGCTGGGAACCGAACGCCTGGCTCAGCGTCTGTCGTTGGTAGACATTGAATTTGACGCGCTGCACGGCTGTTTGCTTGTCAATGGGCGCACAGTAACCGTGCGCTCGCATCTGCACGTGGAGCTTCTCGCGCGAGGCATCATGGAAGGGAATGCCCAGTTTGACACGGTGCAGCAGGCAAACGTGCGCCACCTGTACCAGGAGGGCATGCGCATGTTTCCACACAGTGCATATCTGCTGTTGTGTTTCCATCGCTTTCTGCAGTACACGGGCTCAGCAGGGGCGTCGGTCGACCTGGAAAGCGTGCGCGCTTTGAACCCCCCTGCAGACGTGCACTTTATGGTGCACACAGAGGTGATGCGCATGCATCGCGAGGCCATGGCTGCTGTGGATAATCGTTCGGGCAAGGCTGGCCTTGTGTCGCATCTGCGTCTGCAGCAGAATCTCAACGTGGCGCGGACGAAGCACGTTGCCGCTCTCGAGCTCATGCACGAGTTTTGGGAAATGCTGCTGGCCTCCCAGGTTGATCTGGGAGACATGGAGCAGGTGCTCAAGAGCATCGTAGAGTCGCAGAAACAGGCGCGCAACCTGTTTCTTGAGCTGTTGGCGCAGTATCCGCGCGTGGCTCGCGTCCACCGCGCCTACGCCCAGTTCATGTCTGAAGTCATGTCGGACCAGCAAGCGTCGGAGCTGCTGTACAACAAGGCTGAAGAGTTGGAGGCACGTGGCGAGGAACGCAACAGCAGGAAGCGCAAGGGTCAGCGAGCAGAGAACGAGGAGTATGAACTGGTGGTGGACAGCAGCGGCACCATTCTGGTTGTGCAGAACGATCACTTGCTGGGCTGGCGCCACGACCAACTGGAAAACAGGCCCCTGTCCAAGGTGCTACCCATGTCGTCGCGATCCATTCACCGGCACGCACTCGATCGTTCTGACCTGAACGAAGTGCATCCCGTGATGGCGCTAACAGCCTCAGGAGACTTTGTGCCGATGAACATGCAGGTGGAGCGCTTTCGCTCGCAAACGGTGGTGCTCGAACGGCAGCTGGCTGTGGAGGATTCGGCGCACGCAACCCCACTCGAGAGCAGCAGCGAGGACGAGCACGGACAGACGTCTCACACATTCATTGTCACACTCACTCGAAGCCGTGAGTTTGATGAATCGGACAACATGGTTGTGTACGAGACGCGTGGCAGCATGACAGCCGTGGTCGGGTGGAACAAGGTGCTGCGCCGAGCGATGAAGCACAGGCGAATCCGGGACGCCTCGTTGGAGCTGGGAAGCCCCGTGTCCAGCCTTGTACAAACAAACGGCAACGTGCACAGTCTGAAGCGCGGTACCATGGGCATGGAGCATTCGGTTGGGAGTGGGTCTGAGGACAACGCAGATTCCGTGGTCACACGCTCCACCGTGCCGCCCAATGACGCCACAGACAACGAGCGAGAGCCGATGGAAGTGACCCAAACAGAGTCAGATCCGATGTCACCCATTCTTGGTGGGGATGAAGTCACCGTCACCAGCATGAGGGGCACGGGTGCGAGCTGGGCGCAAACTCCGCGGAGTGACGGCGCTGTGTCGTCAAGCACGCCCGCACCGGCGCTGGAGAGGCGGCAGCACCTGGGTGAAGTCGAATTGCTGTTGAACGACGCCATGGTGTCGGGCGAAGTCAGGTACATGGAAGCACACGTGCCGGCGCTGGACTTTCGCGGCCAGCTGGGAATCAAGTGGATCCCATCCCAGGGCCTCTTTTGCGTGGTTCTGGGCGAAGACGACACACTGCAGGCGTACAACGTCAACGCGACAAAGCCCGGACTTACACGTTTGTCGTCGTCCAGTGTACTCACTTCGGCTCTGGTGCAGCGCACAGATTCACGAACGGCGATGACGTCGACTCCCCCGGGACGAAGGAAAGCGCGCAGCCAACGATCGGTCAAGATCAACACCGAAACAGAAAGTCTGGCATCGAACGGCACCGACACGTACGTTTCACGGGACAACCCGTCGTCAGGGACGTTGCCCGATGAACAGCGATCGACCACTTCATCGGCACCGCCACAAAGGCGACGCAGGGCCAGCAGCGACGGTAGTCAATCGTCTTCGTCGTCTGTTCGCAGTGGACGCCGCAAGCTGCGCAAGCGTTTGCAGGAGATGCGTGCGGAGTTTGCGCAGCAGACGCGCTCGAACAATCAGTCTGGATTGGCCAACCAAAAGGGCATTGTACAGCTGCGCACCGTGGTTATGGTCACGCTGATGTTTGTGGTGACGGTGACGGTAATCCAATTTGCGCTGGAGAGCACGTTTGAGGATCACGCACACACAATGGTGCTTTCGTTGGTGGCCGTGGAGGAGTTGCCGGTGCTCTCGTGTGAGTCGGTGCTGTGGACAGAAGCGGTGAACCTGGATACCATGCACGCGTCGCTAGCGTCTCTTCAAGCAGCGACGTCACCAAACGGAACTGTGGACACAGCCAAGGCGCAGCAGGCCGGGCTGCTACCACACAACGAAACGGTACAGGCGCGGTTCAGCGAGCTGGACGCAGTCGTGCGCTCAAACTTGTACATGCACGCATCGACTCAGGTGTACAACCACATCGTGGCGTTCCAAAAAGCGCACGTGGAGCATGTGTCGTCGGCCGAGCTGCTGACTCAAAACGGAACCGACCGTGTGCGCAATCTGACGGTGGCGTGGAAGACGTATGACCAAGGAACAGCGGTGGTCACGGAGACCAAGGCGACGTTGTCTCGCGCCGGCCTTCTGTTTGCGCAGGGTGGCTTGGAGGTGGCTGCTGCCAACACGACCCAACTCCGCGCTGGGGAAAACCTGCAGTCGCTCGATACGTTTGCGCCTTTCCGAACGGTAGTGGACCATGGCGTCCTGGTGTTGGTGACTGCGTACGAGACGGTTGAGGACATCATGGTGTTTGAGGTGAACGAGGAGCTGCATGGGCTGGATGAGCTGGTGACGAACGCTTTTGTGGAGGTGGTTGTGATTGTGCTGCTCGTAGGCTGGCTTTCATTTCGCCCCACGGTCCATTTCATCTCGTTGGAGAAAGACAGCACGCTGGAAACGTTTGCAACCGTCCCGCGGTTCACTGTGGTCAACCTGATGAACAGGTACGCGCGCCTGCTGGCGTGCCACCGCGGTGGCGACGGAGACAGCGACGAGGAAGATGCAGTCGTGGCAGAGACGGCGACAATGGGTGAGACGCGCAGCGTGACGAGCAGCAGCCACGGCGACAAGACGATGTCAAGTCAAACGACAGTTGGACGACGTCGCTCAGGGGGTGTCGTGTCGCGCACCCACCTGCGATACATTCTGGCGCTTCTTGCGCTGTTGGCAATGACTGTGGTCTCTTTTGCACTTGTTTCAGCGTCGCATGCGAGCCAGCAGGTTCAGATTGAGCAGTTGCATGTGCTGGGAAGAGTGAGCGGGAAGGTGGTGGAACTGAGGCCACTGCTACTGCAGATGACCCTTGAGGGCAAAGTGGAACGACAGGCTACGGTTCGGGTGATGCTCAAGGTGATACAGCAGCTGGAGGACGAGCACGCGCGCCTGGCCAAGCTTGTGGGCACGGGCAAACGTGACGTGCAACTGCGCACGGGTCTGTACGCGACAGACTGGTGCCGAGAAGTAGGGTGCAGCGGGACGCTGGACAGGCGTATCGGAAGCCAAGGAGCGCATGTCATGCTGTTGCAGTACATGCAAACGCTGCGGGATATGGTGACGTCGTCGTCGCTGGAATCGGTGCGTGCAAACGACCCGCTGTCGCTGGAGTTGATGAATGCTCAGCACGGCTTGATTGCAAAGACAATGGCCACCATGGGGGATCGACTGCTGAAGAGGGTGGAGCTTGCGCAGAGCGAGGCTCAGGTGTCGCTCACTGTGGAACTGCTGGTGTCGCTGCTTGTGATCTGCGCTGTGTGGCTGCTTGTGATGTGGCCTATGCTGCGTGCCTTGCGTCAAGAGGCCTTGCACACGCAGCACATGCTGCTGATGATTCCATTTGACACGCTGGTGGAGCTGCCACAGGTGTACGCGATGCTGGGCATCGAGCGGAAGCAGCGCATGGTGCAGACCGGGCGTGTGAAGCCAAAGGCCAAGATGAAGACAACCGAGGACTGGCTAGAGGAAGTGGTTGTCATGACACGAGAGCACTCCGTGGACGAAGAGGGTGGCGAAGGTGATGGCAAATGGGCAGAGGGGGAGGCGGCAGAGGAGGTTGACGAGATGTCAGAGCACGTGGAGGTGGGCGCACGAAGCACAGACTGGGAGGATGAAGGTGTGGAGGTGCACAAGGAGCCATTGATGAGCGAGCTTCGGCAGCTTGCTGGTCGGCACGCGCGACGTCTGGTTTTCGGCTTGTTTGTGCTTGTGCTCATTGTGTGGGTTCCTCTGCTGGCAAGCAATGGGCAGCAGGCATCGATGGTGAGTGACAACATTGCGTCGCTTGCACCTGCACTGGTGCTGGCTTACCTGAGCGGCACTGTTGTGCCGCTGCAATTGCTGAATTTGTCGCTGCTGCTGGGGCCTGTGATGGTGCTTGGGTATGGATGGAGCATGGAGCAGGTGGTGGTGCTATGCAACACAATGCAGGCACTGGGCAGCGTGGCCAGCGTGGTGGTCGTGACCAGCTCGGGCGCCAAGGTAGAGTGGCCGTTGGTGCGCGCATGTTCAGCTTTCATTGTGTTTGGCAATGTCGTCGCGTTGCTGGTTGGCCGTCCCGACGGAGCGAACAAGCTGGTTGTGGGAGTGGCTGGTGCGGTGATGGGGCTAAGCTGTGTGCTTGCGTGGCACCTGCAAGTGACTCGTGCAGCACGGCGTGCGCAAGAAGCAAAGGAGGACTACATGGCAGCCAGCGGAGTGGACAGTGCGCAAGAAGACGAGGAAGCGGCGTATGTTGTGGATCAGAAGGCAGCCCTGGAAATGCAAGAGATGGGCGCGCTTGAAGCGGAAGGCGGGAGCGGGCAGGGTGTGCAGTACATGCGCCAGTCGATGACAAGCATACGTGACCTCACGCTGAACCAGACGCTTGAAATTGGAGTGTTTGTGTTGGCAACAAGTGTGATCGGATGGCGAATGGGAGGCATGTCGCATGCAGTGGTGACGTTGATGCTTGCCCTGCTGCATGGTCGATCTGTGCGGCAGGCGATGGCTACTGGACTGGTGGTCATGGCGGTGGAGAACGTGTTGCAGGTGGGCACGATGCTGGCGCTAGGAGTGTTTGCAGACGCGGTGAACGAAGAGGTGGCAACAATGGCATGGATGATGTCGCCGTACGCAGTGGTGGGGCTGGCAGCAGGCTCTGTGCTGGGCCGCCGTCTTACGGTGAGCGCACGCAGGATACTGTTGGTGGCCACGTCTGTGTATGTGTACACATTGAGCGTTGTGGCGTTTGCAGGCGATGGCAACGTGCCTGCTGTGTTCTCTGCGTGCATGCTCACGTTCAATGGCACGGTGGTGGGATATGTGTTGAGCGTGGGTGGTCGCATGCGCAATCTCGTGCAATGGGTGGAGGACAAGCGAGAAGAGAAAATCGCGATGGACAAGGAGAAGCGCAAGAAGCGCAGAAATGACAAGAAGCAGAAACGCAAAGCAACCAGAGAGAAGCGCAAACAAGAGATGCGCAGCCGACGAGAGGAGCAGCTGGAGAAGCAGTGGCAAGAGCGTGTGCGGCGAGATCGAGCGGAAGTTGCAACGACTCTTGGTCAGCGCACGGGGTCCAGAGGGGCGCATGGGCGGGTTCTTCAAGCCGCCAGCACAAACAGCACGGGGAGCGAGTCGATCAGGGTGCGATCTTCGACAGCAGACGAGTGAGAAGGGATGGATGGATGCAGGGAAACAAAACGTTTCGTTGTCACGGTCACGACACATCCGCCTCCTGCTGCATCGCTACGTCGAAATCGTCTGCCGTAACAATGAGCGAGTCCATGGCGGTGGCAAACGCAGATGGATCCTCCGAGAGGGAGCTTTGCAGGCGTTGGAAGGACTGGTTGAACGCATTCTTGAACAATATTTGCGAGGTCGGCTCCACTGTAGCCGTCGAGAGAGGAATCGGCGCCAATGGCGTCGAGGTCAATGTCTTGAGCCAGTTGTAGCTTCTTGGTGAGTTTCTTGAGGATGTCGCCACGGTCTTGCGGTGTCGGGAGGGGAACATGGATGTGGAGGCCGAGGCGGCCGCTGCGTTTGATGGCGTCGTCGATGATGTCGACGCGGTTTGTTGCGCCGATGACATAGACGCCACGGAGTTCGTTTGTGCCATCGAGCTCTGTGAGGAGCTGGTTGACGACCTTGTCAGCGCCGGATGTGGAGCCGGATTCGCGCTTGGAACACAGGGAGTCGATCTCGTCAAAGAAGATGACGCAGGGACTGCTGAGACGAGCACGGTCAAAAAGTTCTCGGATTGCACGCTCTGCCTCGCCGACATACTTGCTGAGCAGCTCGGGGCCCTTGACACTGATGAAACTTGCTTGGGATTCGTTCGCAATGGCACGGGCGAGGAGAGTCTTGCCACAGCCAGGAGGGCCATAGAGCAGAACGCCATCCTGGCGGAGGCCGCGTGCTTCGAACTGGTCGGGAAACTTGATGTGCATCATGAAACTGGAGTTGAGGGTTTTGCGGACTTGCGAGAGGGCGCCGACGTCTTCCCAGGTGACGTTGGGGACGGAGGAGAAGCCCTCACGCTTTGCAGCTGGCTGGATGTTGGACATGGTGACTGTAAAGTCGTTGGGCAGCAGACACAACGTCTCCTTGTCGTCGAGGTCGAGGGAGAACTTGGTTGGGGAAGCCACCGCGTCTTGGGGTTCATCCAGAGACGTTGTGTCGTCAATGTCCATGACAGGAGAGGCATGCGGTGGGGGCGAGGAGGAGGGTGGTGAGTTGGCGGAACTCGAGCTGGAGCTGGAGGCGGAGGTGGCGTTTGCACTGTGTTGGATTAGGCGGAGGGCGGCACATTCGACGGCGCCATTGACAAGGGAACAGAGATCACGAGCAACAAAGCCATGGGTGCGGTCTGCGACGCTGGGCAAATCGACAGACGGGTGGAGGACCTTGTTGGTGCAGAGGCGGTTGAGAATGGCCAGGCGTCCCTCCTTCTTGGGCATATGCATCTCGATTTCTTTGGTAAACTTGCCGCGGAGCTGTTGGTCCATGGAGTTGATGCGAGAGGTGGCGGCAATGACAAGGACTGTGGCGGGCTGGAAGAGGTTGTCGTGTCCGACCTGGTCGAGCTGCTGATTCAGCTCGGCGAGGATGCGTTGGTCCATGCCACGCACTGTACTTTCACGGCGTGGGGCAACGACGTCGAGTTCGTCGAGAAGATGAGGGACGGGGCATTGTCGCGTGCTTGACGGAACAAATTGCGGATGCGGGTTTCGGCCTGGCCAGACATGCTGCTGATGAAAACCTGGGACGAGGCACGATAATAGGCGTAGCCAAGTTCCTGTGGGAGGGAATGGGAACGAGGGAGAGATGAGAGGGAGGCGGTGAAGGGGGGAAAAGGGAGGGGTAAGTGTTGGGCATGCGCAGACGAGTGTGGAGAAGCACGTACACCAGCATATGCGTCGACCAGGGCGGTCTTGCCGACGCCAGGCGGTCCGTAGATGACAATGCAGCCCGGGTCCAGGTACTCGACGTTGTTGTTGAGAGCGTGTGCAACATCCGGGTGGGTGAGGACGCTCTGAATGTCGCGAAGTGTTTGCACAGCAGCGTCGCAACCTCCGAGATCGGCTAGGCGAGCACGGGGCCGATCAACGAGAAAGTTTATGTTGTCGCCTGTGTGTGAGTGTGAGTCGTCGCCATTGTCGTCGTCCGAATCATCGCCCTTGCGTTGCTGGCGGCTGTTTGCGTTGCGGCGCTTGTCCGCGGACTTTGGTACGCGCTGGCGCTTGCGGCCACGCTGCTGTTGCATGTAGTCATCAAACTGGGATGTGTTCATGGCGGCAGAGCCTGGGGAGGAGGTTGGTGCGTCGTTCGAGTCAGCACCACGCTGTTTAGCGGCGTTGGCGTAGAGATCGTTGATGCCCAGGCCGGCGACGTCGTCGAGCTTGCGTTTGTGGGACGGGGAGGTCTCGGCGTCTGCGGGGGTGTCTTGACTGCGCTGCTTTTGCAGCTCTGCAATCTGCTTGTTGACCATTGTGTCCAGGGTCTTGTCGCCCACGCTGCCAAACTGCTTGCGGGAGCGGCTCTTGATGAAGTCGAGCAGGTCCTGCGAGCAGACCATGGGCATGCGGCCGTCGTTCTCCTCACGTGCGTACTTTTCCACCAGCAGACGAAGGATCTTTGTCTTCATGGTGTGGACAAGGGTGGATGTGACGGCGCACGCGCTGGACGGGCCAACCCCTGGTTTGAACCTGAACAAAGAGATGCCCACGGTAGGTGAAAGAGGTGGACAGCGTACGTGTGGATTGTGCTCTGACACACAACGTTCTGTGTGCCGTGCAGAGTGAAAAGAGTGTGACTGTGACCAACGTGTCTGCAAACGCAACTGAGCAAACGGTGAAGGACTTTTTCAACTTCTGCGGCGAGATTGTGGAGCTGACGCTGGAAGCGTAGGTTTGGGAACAATTGGACAGCAAAGAGGAGGGGTTATTGAGTGGGAAGGGAGGAAGGGGGGAAGGGGTGGGAGATGGAGCGAGGATGATGGGTGTGAAGGAACTGACAGGGCAAGGCACGGCAACAGTGACGGCGACAACCAAAAGGCAACGGTGAGCTTCGTGGCGGCTGGCAGTGCGAAAACTGCACTGCTGCTGACCAACGCAGTGATTGTGGACCAAGTGATCACGGTGAAGCCGTACAGCGGACCAGAGAGCGAAGCAGGGAGCGAGGAGGTGCAGGTGGAGACGGAGGCGTCGGCCGGAAGCTCGTCCGCCGAGGTGGCGGAGGACGCCAAGGAGGCGTCATCGCAGGAGAGCAGCCAGCAGAGCAGTGCAGAAGCAAGCGAGGACGACGAGGGCAAGCCCGTGAACGACAGCGGCAGGGTAGGTTGCGGTGGGAAGAGCAGACGTCGGCCGGAGGGAAAAATGACGGCCTTTGTGTGGACGAAGGGAACTCGGAGGCGGGGGCGTACACTGACGAGCGCTGGGCGTCGATCCACACCCCAACGCCACGAATGGTACCACAGAGCGCCACAGCAGTTGTGGCTTCGTTGCTTGCGGCCGGATACGTGCTTGGCGACAACGCACGCACCAAGGCAATCGACTTTGACGAGAAGCACCAAATTGTCAACACGATCAAGAAGAAGGCGTCTGAGATTGACGAAAAGTACAAGATCTCGGAAAAGGCCAGCAGCGCGGCGTCGTCGGCCAAGACCAAGGCCGGAGAGTTGGACGAGCAGTACAAGATCTCGCAAAAGGTGGGGGAGACGACACTTGCGGCCAAAGCGACGGCCAAGGTGATGTCAGACCGGGCCATGCAGAACGAGAACGTGGCCAAGGCTTCGTCGTACGCCAAAGGCCTGTTTGGTTCGGCGAAGAAGACCATGAGCGAGATTTCCGACGCGACCAAGGAGGAGATCGCAGCACGTAAGGCTGAGCAAGCCGCCAAGGAGGAGGCAAGCAACAGCAAGGAATAAATGAGGATGGACAGGAAGAGCGAGCGAATGGAGATGAACGGTCAATTTGTGGGGGTCTGGACGTTTGGAGCGCTGGTGTCGTCGTCCTGCAGATCCTCGACGGGCTGCAGCAGGGCCTCGTCCTCATCGTCATCGCCCAGCACATCCTCGAGTGCCGCGTTTAGTGCGTCGCTATCGTCGTTGTCCATGGACTCGTCGGTGGCGGTGGAGGTTGTGGTGGTCGTCGTGGTAGCGGTGGGCTCGAGCGTCGCTGGACCATCCGCAGAGGCGACGCCATGGTCCTCATCCGAAAGATCGGTGTCTTGTGCTGCGTCCAGTGTGGCGGTGGGAGCGACAGGACGAGTGATGCCTCGCTTGAGCTCCTCCTCTTGAATCTTGCGTTTCGTCTCTTGCTCCAGCTCGCTGAAGCTAGCCGAGATGGAGGTGCCGATGTTGCGGAGAAATCCCCAGCCCTTGGAGACGACCTGGTTGCTCTCCAGCTTCTTTCCGGTCTCCTTGAACCCGGAGCCCAACTTCTCGCCGGTTTGCTTGAGGCCCGTGCCCAGCTTCTCGCCGGTTTGCTGCAGTGTGGTGCCCACTTGTTTGATCTGTAGGGCGTCTCCAACTTTGCTGGCCGGCTCGGAGAGCTTCTGTCCGACTGTATTGAAGGATTCGGAGACCTTGAGCTGGCGATCCAAGTTGCGCAGCCCAGTGTCGATGTTGCTGCCGACCTCCTTGAGCTTGGCGCCCATCTGGGTTTTTTGGTCGACATCTTTGACGGCTGCAGCGACATCGTGGCCGAATCCGACGGTGGAGGCGACGGCGGCGGCCAGAAAGGCATTGGCAGCCGAAACACGCTTTCCGCCAGCGTTGTTTGCTGCCCGGGAGCTGGCTGGCGAGGCACGCCCTGGAGAGCCAAGAGAGGCTGGTGACTCTTGACCAGCTGCAAGTAGCTGTTGCTCAAACGGAGCCTCGTCCTCGACCTCGGAGGTGCCCAGGAGGCGTTCGAGGGGCGGGTCGCTGTTCCACATGGACACACGCACGGTGCGGTCGGCAATGGTGGCATTGGTGAGAAGGACGGCCGTGCCGGCAGCAGAGTCCTCCTCAAAGGCAATCACGGCGACCTGGGAGGCGCGTTCTGCGTCATGGTCGACGTCCATCCAGGAAAAGGCGATTGCGCCGCAGAAGGAGAAAAAGTCAAACACTTGTCTGGGGCTGGCCTTTTCAGAGATGTCCCTGATCACCACTGCATTGGCGGTGGTCACTGGAGTGCTTGACATGGCACGGAGGGAGAGTGGAGAAGGGAATTGAGAGAAGGGTTGGCAGAGTCAGAGTTTGTTCCCACTGCGTCGCACCACCACCTTGAGGACCAAACCGTCGACTGTGTGAGCACTGCGCAGACTCTTGCTGTTCTTGCCAAAGCGTGCACCGGTGGCGGCGGCCAAGGCCATTTCCAGGCTGGTGTCGCTGCTGAGCCGACACATGTCGCCGTCTGCATCTTTGAACTCGAGCAGCAGCGCGCGAGAGCCCCAGGCATTGGTGACTGCCTTGAACACACTTTCGTAGTCCACAAAGTACCCTGCGGTGTGGGATTCGCAGGGCACGTCGACGATTCGGATCTCGCGACCGGCTCCAAAACACTTTAGCCGAAGAGAGGGCAGCCGTGAGGAGGATGATGATGATGATGAGGAGCTGCTGGAGGTGGGTATGGTGGTGTGGCGCATGCGCGTGCCGACGTGGCCGAGCTTGACGACGAGCTTCATGCTGTGGCCGCGGGCTTCGACGGCATGCGTGTTGAGAACCTCTGCCCAATCGTCATCGTTGCGAAGGGCAAGGAGGTCGCCTTGTTGGTCGCGGTAGCGGAGGGCAATTTCGTGGCGCTCGTAGCCGATGCGTTTTCCGACGCAGTCGACGATGCCGTCAAAGTTGATGTGTGGCTCCACCTGCAGGGTGTGGACGCCGTCGCGTCCCTCGACGACAAACTTGACGCGGAGAACCTGTTCGACGATGTCGAGATCGATGGGGCAGCCTTGGACGCGCTCGCCATCTTCGAGCTCCACCCAGAGCTGCCAGGCGCCGACGTGTGGAGCATACCATTCAAGGACACCTTTTTCGTCGATCCAACTGGTGTGTTTTTCGTCGACCTGGGCACCAGTCTCGACGTGGGTGCCTGCAAAACGCCATGCGCGACTGTGTACCTCGAGACCATCGGCGTTGTGCAGATGCAGGCGGAACAAGGCAGCGCGACTCAGGACCACGCGGCTAGCTCCAAGGAGTTGGAGTCGGCTGAGATCAGCCACCGGCATGTGTGGGTCGTTGATGACGTCGAGGGCAAAGGGACTGCCATCGATGCCTTGTTCCTCAATGCCTACCCAAAGAGTGTGGTAGCCGCTGGCGTGAGCCACAATGTCGCCTGCGTATTCGCCTGTGCCGATCGTGGAGCTCGACGACAGTATGTCCACTGAGGACGGCTCGCACCAGATCGCCACCAGAGGTGCGTGGATTTCCATGGGCGTCACATGTGCGGACATGGACGCGGAGGGGATGGCGGGCCATGACCTGCCAGCCATTTGTGTGCTCGTCGAGCAGCTGGCCATCGAGTGTACACACGCTGTGCAAGTGGCTGGTGGGCCCACTGTACACGTGGGCAGGGAAAGGACTGCCAGCTACAGGCTGGCCGCCAACAGCCAGGTCGACGAGCAGTGGGCCTGCGCGTTTGCTGACGATGCTGCAATGAAAGACACCTTCGCGGCCGCTCTCGGGCTGTACATGGACGGCGGCAGAAGGAGCACTGAGATGAAGATCGTCGAGGGCACATTGGGACGGGTTGCCGTGGACATCATAGCAGTGGAGCCAAAAGTCGAGGACTTGCCCCGCTGCGACCTGCCCAAGCTGGCCCTCGCCTGCATTGGCGACGACGGTGCAGGAGTCTGGGTGCACAGGGCCTGCGACGACATCGATGGCAAGGGGAGAAGGGGTGACAATGTGGCCGTCGAGGGAAATCTCGAGGGCGAGGCGCTGTCGTGAGGTGCTGCTGAATTGCAAGGCATAGCGGCCGTCCTGAAAGTCGTGGACGACACAGGCACAGCGGTCGCCATTGGCAGCGCGCACCTTGCCTGCAACCTCTGCGCCGCCTTGGCGACATCGGTTGCCAAAGGCGTCGTGGGCTTCGAGATAGACGACAGCGGGCTCGCCGGCGACACAGCGGCGAGATTCGATGACATCACCGACGAGAAGACAGTGCTGCGCATCGGGATGGGATGGGTGGACGACACACTCGAATGGGGAGCCGGAGATGTCGTGGTGGGCGAGCTGAACCTGGACCTGGTAGAGGCCTGCAGTTGCGGAGCAGTATTTCACAGAGTAGCTGCCATCGTTGTGATCAAACACTTCGAGGCGGGCGCATGTGTCATGGTCTTGGATATTGTACATGTGGACGGTGATCTGGTCGCCTCCTGTGTCGCGGTGGCGGCCGTTCTTGTCTTTGGCGCGGATTTTAAACGAGTTCCAACGGCCGGCCTCGCCTTCAAACTGCGCGGTGCCCTGGGCGTAGCACATGGCCGGGTCGGAGGCGGCCTGCGCACGGTTTGCACGCTGGCCGTTGTTTTCGATCTCAGCGACCTGCTCGAGGTCGCTTCGCCAGCGCACATGCCGGTCGGCGCTGCTGTGTTCGGTGTCAAGTTTGGCCTCCTGCAGGGTGAGCATCCACTGCATGAGGTCGTCGCTGATGCTGACGATGGCATTGTTGCGCACGTCGAGGCGACGCAGTTTGGTGAGCTGCATGAGGGAGTCTGGGAGAGAGGCTATGGAGTTGTCGGCGAGGCCAAGGGTGCGTAGGGTGGGCAGATTGAGTACGGCGTCGGGGACAAACTCGAGCATGTTGCCATTGAGGCACAGGTCGGTGAGAGGAGCGAGGCAAAGCTGGATGGGCAAGTCACACAGGCTGTTCTTGCTGAGATCGAGGGTGGCTAGGCTGGTAAGATGGCCGATTTGGGCGGCGATTTCGCGGATGCCGTTGTTGCTTGCGTCGAGCTGTTTGAGCTTGGTGAGGTAGGCGATTTCGCCAGATAGCTCTTCCAGGCGATTGTTGCTGATGTTGAGCTTCTCCAGCTTGGCGAGGCGAGCCATGGCGCGAGGGAAGGCCTTGAGGCGGTTGCTGTGCAGGTTGAGGATGCGCAGGTTTGGGTGTTGCTTGGCCAGGGAGCGTGGCAGGTCTGTTATCTGCATGGCATGGAGGTCGAGGATGCGGCCGTCGCAGTTGAGCATGCGCTTTGTGAGCGCGTCTGCAGATTGGCTCATGCGGGCGCGTGGAGAAACAAGGCAAGAACAGGAAATCGGTTGCAAGCACCGGGGCGAGACATTCGAGGACAAGAAAGATGCCATTTTGCACAGCGGAGCAAACGCTGCGGGGCAAAACGTGGTGGGAAACGGTAAGCAGCAACGACTGGTTTGTGCTGCAGAAACACAAGTTGTCCAACACGACGCTGGAGAACGGGGTCAACGCGTTGCGAAGCACGTACAGGAAGCATGCGACGTCGTTCCGGATCCTGGTGAACCGGTCGCCGTGGGCTCAGATTGCGGTGGCGTCGTCAGAGACAAGCATCATGGCAGACTGGGAGTACCTGTGCAAAGTTGTGGTGCCAAAAGCAGCGTCGCTGCGGGAGACTGCAGCGTTCAAGTACATCGATTTCTGGGTGTCGTCGTTGGAGGAAATGCAGGGAGAGGACGGCCTGGTGGCAGTGGAAGAGTTGTACGAGGTGTCGCGGAGGCAGTCGTCGTCGGGCAACTTGGGCTCTTTGTTCCTGAGTGAGAACAGCAGCAGCTCGCTGTTTTCGGACCATGGGATGGAGCATGTGGATTGCGTGGACGTGTGTGGTAACATCATGTCGGCGGTGGGGCTAGAAGAGGAGCGGGGGGTGCAGGGGGCGTCGAGAGCGGAAGGCAAATCATTTCGTGGAAGACACAGTGTTTCTTTTCAAGCGTCGCCGTCGCTTTCGGCGCTGCACTTGAGCCAGGTGGCAGGTGGGAGTGGAGCGAAGCGGAGCGCAGAGACGGAGCGGCGGATGAGTTCGCAAGATCGGGAGGAGGAAGCGAGCGTGCTGCCGTCTGTGCAGGCTTTTTGGGAGAACGGGGTGGTGGGCGCGAATGAGCGGCTGGACAACGGGTTCTATGCGGTGATCAGCGGCAAGTACGCGCGCTACCTGCCGCCGATCGGGTATCTGAAGAAGCAACCAGTGGACAACAGCACCGAAATCCTGATGTACGAGCCTGGGGCGGACTACAACGCGAGCGAGATGATGGCGCGGCTGGAAGTGATCCTGGCGCCGATCGAGCAGCTGGAGGACAAAGTGGAACGGCTGGGCGCGGTGATCAGCGGATTCTTTGGTGGGCATGCGTACAGCACGGCACACATTGCAGACAATTACGCGCAGGAGCTGCGGCGTCTGAAGGCGGTGGTGAAGAGCAACTGTGTGCCGATTGGGCTGCTGCAGTTTGGAGCGACGAGTGCGCGTGCGATTGCGTTCAAGGTGGCGTGCGATCACTTTGGGATTGCGTGCGAGCTGCGACGGGGTGTCTTGCGTGATATCGGGAAACGGAGCGAGGCGGAGGAGTACAAGAAGGTGGTGGTTGTGGATCACCGTAAGTCGGTGACGGCGCATCCTTTGGGAGGATTTGAGGTGGAAGACGGGCAGGAGGAGAAAGAAGGAGAAGAAGGGGAAGGAGGGTCGTGCCCGGAAGGGGAGGGCGGGGAAGAGGCGGCGGATGCGGATGCGGCGGATGCGGATGCGGGGAAGGAAAAGGCAGCTGCGGAGGAGGGCATTTCGCAGTACCTGTGGAATGTGGTGACGGCGGGAAGGAAGCAGTATGTGGTGGACCTGATGTACCAGCCGGGTCAGATGTACCCAGTGGGGACGAACGAACACACGAAGCGGTATCGGCTGTTTGAGCAGATGGTGACACGGCGGATTGCGCGGAACCTGTCTGGACTGGAGATGGAGTCGTCGGACGAGATCAAGTTTGCAGACATTGACGTGGATGAGATGTATGCACAGCAAAAGGCACAGCGAGAAGAGGCGCTGCTGGAGGAGGTGGATGCACTGGACGTGTCGGTGGACGCAAGTGGGCCATCTGGGTTGTCGGAGTCGGAGGGTGAGTTTGACAGTGGAGAAAGCGGAGGAAACGGAGAGAATGTGCCAAGGGTGGGCAGTGTGGGGTCGCGCGTGTCGTGGAACGACATGATCAGCGCGAAGTGGACGATTGCCTACGACGACATCGAACTGGGAGCAAAGATTGGAAGCGGGAGCTTTGGGGAGGTATTCAAGGGCCAGTATAGAGGGGTGGAGGTGGCAGTGAAGCGGCTGTTTGCGCAGGAGGAGATGGATATGGCTGAGTTTTCGCACGAGGTGGCGCTGCTGGCGGAAATGCGGCACCCGAACATCGTAGGATTCATGGGCATCTGCTTGGAGCCGATGTGCATTGTGACGGAGTTTTGTGCACGAGGCACGCTGTTTCGTGTGCTGCGCAAAAAGACACTGCACACGAAGCAAAAGCTGCAGATGGCGCGGGACGCAGCGGTGGGGATGCTGTACCTTCACACGCACGACCCGCCAATTGTGCACCGGGATCTCAAGTCGCTGAACCTGCTGGTGGACCGGCAGTACGGGGTGAAGCTGTGTGACTTTGGGATGGCGAAGCTGAAGGAGCACGGGGCGATGTTGACGGGTTCGGCGGCGGCAGGGACACCTGTGTACATGCCGCCGGAAGTGCTTGCCGGTGAGAACTACTCGGAAAAGGCAGACGTGTACTCGTTTGGGGTCATTTTGTGGGAGCTGATGACAGGGGAAATCCCGTGGCAGGGGTTGTCGCCGCTGCAGGTTGTGGCGAAAGTTGGGTTCCAGAACGAGCACCTGCAGATTCCGGAGGAAGTGGCGCAGAGCCAAGTGGGGCTGCTCATCGAAGAGTGCTTTGGGCGGGCGGAGGAGAGGCCGGGGTTTGAGGAGGTGGTCAAACGGCTGGACGAGATGTTGGCAAAGATTGGGAGTGGTGGGTCGAGCAGCGGGGCGTCGAGCAGCAGCGGTGGTGGAGGAGGAGGGTCAAGTGGAGGAGGGAAGATGGGCAAGAGCACGGCAAAGCGGTCGGGGAACGGGTTTGGGGCGAAGCGCAAGAGTGGGGGGGTGAGTCGCGAGGTTTTGGCCAACAAATAGAGCGAGATGGGCAAATCTAGGAAATCCATGGAGGGTGACAGGAAGCACAAGGAGAAGGGGAAGCGGACATGGGGGTTCAAGAGCAAAGGGAAACGGTGGCGGGAGAAGGAGGAAGGGGAGGGGGTGGAGAAGCGACAGCGCTTGAGTGGGGCGTTTGGCAAGGGCAAACAAGGCAAGAGGAAGGGCAAGGAGGTGGTTGGAGAGGGAGGGGAGGAGGAGATGAAGCAGCAGCTGCCGATTGTGAATGCGCGCAAGACGATCCTGGAGAAGGTGGGTGCGCATTCGGCGGTGGTGATTGTGGGCGAGACGGGCTGCGGGAAAACGACGCAGGTGCCGCAGTTCCTGCGGGAGGCAGGGTACACGGGCAAGGGCAAACTGGTGCGGAAGCAGGCGAAAAAGTTGAGAAAGAAGAGAAAGGGAGCCAAGATGATGATTGCAGTGACGCAGCCGAGGAGGGTGGCGGCGATGAGTGTGGCAGGGCGAGTGGCGGACGAATGCGGGGTGGCACTGGGCAAGGAGGTGGGCTATCGCATTCGTTTCGAGGACAAGACGAGCAACGAGACGGAGATCAAGTTTATGACGGACGGCATGTTGCTGCGGGAGGCAATGGTGGACCCGCTGCTGGAGGCGTACTCGGTGGTGGTGTTGGACGAGGCGCACGAGCGGACGCTGCAGACGGACATGCTGATGGCAGTGCTGAAGGAGGTGCAGAAGCGGCGAGAATCGCTGAAGCTGGTGGTGATGTCTGCGACACTGGAGTCGAAGAAGTTTTCGGAGTACTTCAACTCGGCGCCTGTGGTTTTTGTAGAGGGGCGGCAGTTTGAGGTGAGCATCTACAATGCAGTGGAGCCGCAGAGCGACTATGTGGATGCAGCGCTGATGACGGTGATCCAGGTGCATATGGACACGAAGGGTGGAGATATACTTGTGTTTCTGACGGGCCAGGAGGAAATCGAAATGATGGAAAAGCTGTTGGCAGAGAAACGGGCGAAGCTACCTCCATCGAGCCTGGACCTGATGGTGCGTCCAATCTACTCGTCGATGCCGAGTGCAGCGCAGATGAAGGTGTTTGAAGAGACGCCGGCCGGTTCGCGAAAGGTGATTCTGGCGACGAACATTGCAGAGACATCGCTGACAATCCCGGGGATTCGGTACGTGGTGGACACGGGAGTGGTGAAGCAGAGGCACTTTTCGGCAAAGAATGGCGTGGAGCGGCTGGTGGTGACGCCTGTGAGCAAAGCAGCGGCTCGGCAGCGAGCGGGGCGTGCTGGTCGCGAGGCACACGGACGATGCTACAGGCTGTACACGGAAGAGTTTTTTGCGTCGATGCGAGAGGCAACGGTGGCTGAAATCCGTCGAAGCAACATGGCGTCTGTGCTGCTGCAGCTGCGGACGATCGGGGTGAAAAACCTGTTCAAGTTTGAGTTTATGGACATGCCCAAGTTGGCGAGCATCCAAGAGGGGCTGGAGCAGCTGATTTCGCTGCAAGCGCTGGACAAGAAAGACGAGTTGACGATTGTGGGGAGGCACATGGCGCAGCTGCCGCTGGAGCCTCGGCAAGGACGATGTGTGCTGGCGGCGTCCGAGCATGGGTGCCTGGGCCCCATGCTGACGATTGTGGCGATGCTGCAGCAGGAAAGCGTGTTTTTCACACCACGCGCAGAGGCAAAGGCGGCAAACCGGGCGCACGGGAGATTCAAAGCGCACGAGGGAGACCACCTCACGCTGTTGAATGTGTATCGAGCGTACAGCGCGGTGAAGGCAAAGGAGAAGAAGGCGTGGGCGAATGCGTCGTATGTGAACCTGCGCAGCATGCGGCGTGCAGAGGACGTGCGTGGGCAGCTGGCGGAGTACTGCGAGGCAATGGGGCTGGGCTCGACGGGGGACGACGCGGAGGTGGAGGTGGACACGGTGCTGCGCAGTTTGCTGGTGGGATTCTTGGGCAACGTGGCGACGCGGACGACAGCCGGGACGTACAAGCTGCTGCGGCGGAAGGCGACGGTGGAAGCACGTATCCATCCGACGAGTGTGATGCACGGGCGGAAGCCGGAGTGGGTGGTGTTTGGGGAGTTGGTGGAGACGTCACAGCTGTATTTGCGTGCTGTGAGCGAGGTGGATGAGATGTGGGTGCGGGAATTGCACGGCCAGTGAAGTGAGTGAGAGTGGGTGTGCGACGTCACAGCTGTATTTGCGTGCTGTGAGTGAGAGTGGGTGTGCAGAGAGAGAGAAGCCATGGAATGGATGATGGGATCAGTCGGAAGACTCGGCGGCAACGACCTTGTCGACGTGGCGGACAATGTCTGTGGGCTCGTAGGAGAAGAGGCCAGAGAAGACGGTCTTCTTTGGGGTGACTGGGCACGTGGACGGTGGAGGGCATGGGAGCCTGGCCGTAGCCGTCGACATAGCCGGTGAGGTTGAGGAGCTTGCGGCGGACAATCTTGCGTGCACCGATCTTTTGGACAAAGGTGTACTGGCGGATGAGGGCGTCACGGCCTGTGTCGTACGCCATCTTCCAGGTCTCGCGGGAGTAGAGCATGACATCGCCAGCGGCGCTGCAGGTGTCGATATTGGGCAGGAGACAACCCTCTGAGGTGTCTCCGAGCTCATTCATGGTGAGCTTTCCGTAGGGGAGGCGCTCGAGCATGCAGATGGGGCCAAAGGTGACAACGCGGCGGCCCGTGAGCGGGTCGACCATACCCTTGACATTAAAGTCGACCTGGTGTGCGCCAAACTGCTCGATGAGGGCTTTGCGGAGTTCGTAGAGGACGCCGACGAGGGCTGTGTTTGCACTGAGGTCGGCAACGTCTGAAAACTTGACAAAGAAGGCGTCTTCCTCCTCGCCGACTTGGATGATGTCGACGACGCAGTCGACCTCGTCGCTGTACTGGGGCTTGCTTTCGAGGGCGTAGAGAGGATGGCCGGCGAGGCTGTTGCGTGTGATTTGGGTGTGCTGGGAGGCACGAATGGAGGAGCCGATCTGCGGGTTCTGGCCGACGTCATGGTACTCTTCGCCCGGGAGGGAGTGGACGTGGCCACGGGGTGGGTTGAGCATTTCGGTTTCGGCGAGAATCTTTTCGATGTCAGTGGAGAACCAGTTGCCGAGTTTCTGCTCTGGGTCGATTGGCATGCCCATCTCGAAGCTGAGCGAACCGCGGGACTCGTCCTGGCCGCTGCCAGAGAGGCCGAGGCCGTGGCTCTCTGCGTAGGGAAAGGCGTTCTTGCGGAAGCGGCTCCACTCCTGAGTGCCAGCGGGACGGAGGACATCGAGTTCGCTGCTGCCTTCGGGAGTGGTGAGGAGATCGACGGAGCGGGTCCAGGGGAAGCCGAAGAAGCGGTGGTTGGTGAGCTTTTCGACGGTGGAGCGCTCGACGACAGCGACCTTTTCGTTCCACATGCCGAGGAGGAGGAGGCTCTTGTGGAGCTTGATGTCGTCGCGGTAGACCTTGCCCGGGTTTGCCTTGACAAAGTCGAGAAAGCGGAGGTACTCTTGATGCTGGGGGTCTGTGTTATCGGTGGAGGCAGACTGGTCGTCTTGGGAGAGTTTGGTTGTGGTTGTGGTTGCGGCGAGCTGTGACTTGACAATGGAGTGGATGTTCTCCTGCATGTCGAGAGGGAACTGGCTGAAGGAGGCGATGGGCAGACCGGTGGCGGCAAGGAGATCGACGTGGAGGCCTGTTTCGTCGGAGTAGTTTGCCAGGGCTTGCTTGACGTCGTCGGGGGAGGCGTCGGCGAGGCCGAGGCGCTCAAGAAGGGCAAGCTGCTTGCGCTTGGTGGCCATGACGACGAACCGTTTGATCTGGCCACCAGCGAGGAGGATGCGCGCCTCTTGCGGGGACATGACATTGGAAAGGACGGTGTTGTCGATGGGCGAGGCACCGATGTTGTGGGCGAGGCCACCGAGGCGTTCGATTTGGCCTTGCTCGTCGGAGGGTTTGTAGAAGGAGCGGCGAGTGTTGCCATCGACGATGAAGAGCCAGCCGTCTGCGCTGCGTGCAGTGGGCACGTCGACGAATTGGTAGCCTGTTTCGCCGGCTGCCTCTGCGGCCTCCATGAACCACTCGAACATTGCAGAGAGGTTTCCGCGGCCGTACCACTGTGCAGTGAGATCGAGATTGAGGCGGGTTAGGCGCTCGATCTCGTCCTGGTCGGGCATGATCTCTGGACGTGCGTAGCCGGCAGTTTTGCGAGTGACTACGTCGAGGAGGTGGGCACGGAGAGTGCGGACAAAGGGCATCCAGTGGTCGGTAATGAAGAGGGCACGTTCAGAGGCCGAGGCGTCGCAGATGGGAGTTGGGTTGAGCGCTGAGGAGGAGGTGGAGGCGGAAGATGAGGAAGAGGAAGAGGAGGAGCCGTTGTCGATCTCGGCTATGCGAGCCTCCTTGACGACGGTGGCACGTGTGCGGGAGGCGGATTGGCCAACGACGATGGTTGTACTGTCGCTGGGGGTGTCTTGAGGGTCCGCATTGGCCTCTTTGGATTTGCCTGCGCCCATGGAGTGGGGGTGGGGTGTTTGGTTGGCGCTGCTGGGTGCAGGTGAAACAAGTGATGGTAGGTGGGCAGTGGGTGAAGTGGGGGGAAGTAGGCGGGGGAGGGGGGACATGGGGAAAGGGGGAAGAGGGTGTTTGGGCAGCGGGAGGGGGATGGTTGTGCGAGAGGTGGTGACTCATGCGGATTTTTGGGCGGACGTGCGGGTCCGGGCGCATATTGTGGGGCGTGGACGCGGGCGTGGTTGGCATGGCGGGTGTGTACGTATGGGCGGCGTGTGCAGAGCAAGGTGATTCCGATTCCAGTGGTGCTGCCTGGCGAGGACGGGCTGCTGTTCAACTCCAACTTTCTGCGGTTCGTGTTTGTGCGCCAACACCAGGAGCAGACGACGGAGGAGAACAAGGAGCGTGTAAAGAGGACGCTTTTCGTGGCAAACTTGAGCAGCGAGTGCACCGAAGAGGATGTGCGGCGTATGTTTGAGCACACAGATACGGAGATCGAGAGCGTGGTGTTTGGCGCATTCGAGGTGAGCGGAAAGTCGGCATGGGAGATGGGCAAACGGACGGCGAGTGTGGTGGTGGAAGGTAAGAGCCGTAAAACAGTTGTGGTGAGCATGGCAAGCGACAACTCGGCCAGCAAGGCAGTGCTGCGGAGGACGGGAGATGTGGTGAGCCAACTGGAAGGGCGGTACTTTGCACCGCAGCGTGTGGCGCTGAAGGAGGCGAGCGAGTCGCTGAACAACGGATGCTACGCACACGTGGTATTTGCAAGCAAGGAGGGAGTGAAGCGTGCTCTGAGCAGCGGAGTGGACGTGCTGTTGCGGACGCCGCTGACGGACGGAACGGTGGATGGAGCGGAGGACGGGGAGGCACACGTTGTGGAGCGAGGGAGTGAGGAGAGCCGAGGGTTGGGTGGGTGGCTGCGCGAGTACGTGGCAGAGCGGCCGAAGAAGAAGCACCTGCAAAACAAGGTGGACGTGTACATGGCGAATTACGACCGTATCCAACGGGAAGCGGACAAAGCACGCGAGGCCATGCTGAACGAGGGGCCAGACGAAGACGGGTTTGTGACGGTGGTGAACCGGCGGCGGACGCGGAAGGGCCAGGGAGGACCCGGTGCGGAGGCAGAGGAGGAAGAGATGATTCGAGGAAAAACGGGTCCGAACAGGAAACGCAAGGCGAAAGAGGCAAAGGAAAAGGACAACTTTTACAAGTTTCAGCAGCGGCAAGCACGGATGGAGCGGATTGCGGACTTGCGGCGCAAGTTTGAGGCGGACAAGGCAAGGATTGCGAAAATGCGGGCAGCAAGGAAGTTTGAGGCGCGATGAGGGAAGGCGTGAGTTTGGGGGGAGTGTGCGGAGCGAAGGAATGAGTTTGGGAGGGCGAAGGGAAATCCAATTCAAAGACGAGCCTGGAAATTTTCGACGAAAACCTTTTGTGAGTGGCACGGGGGAGCATGGGGGCCCAGGGGTTGGATAGGTGCAGAGGGGAGGGGCTTGAGAGTGGAGGGGAGGATGTGTGTGGAAGGACAGTGGTGTGAGAACGGCGTGGAAGGGCCGGAGGTTGAAGTGTGACATGTCTTCTGCGACGGAATTGTGCTCGGGATTTGCGTGAACTCGAAGGGCTGACACGGACGCGAAGAACGCAGGTTTAGGTGATGGGGAATTTGAAGAGACAGAGAATGGTGGGTGTAGAGGGGACTGAAGGGATGTGGGGGCGTGGAGAGGAAGCAGTGAGCATGCGGGAAGGAGGCTGACGCTTTTCGGCGGGTTGCATGGAAACTCGTGCAGAGTGATCAGAGGCGAGCAGCATCTGTAGCGTGGACGACAGCGATTGTGGTGCTGGTTTGCACAGGTGAGTGTGAGCAGGGGTGGCGGCGTGGCTGTAGGGTGTGCTGTGATTTTTGTGTTGGCGACTGACACAGCATGTGTGTGTGTGTGTGTGCGACGACGGGCAGTGTGGGCTGTGGCGGGTGAGTATCCGGAAGGATCGTTCACCTTGCGGGAGTCGTCGTACGGCAAGTACGTGAAAGAGGAGGCGAAGGTGGTGAGTGTAGACAGCACATGGGGCATATATGTGGCTGGAGAGACGGAGGGATCGCTGGAAGGCGGGCAGTTCCATGGAGGCAGGGACTGGTTTGTGCAGCGATACGCGCACAACGGAACGCTGCTGTGGACACGGCAGCTGGGCAGTAACACGACAGACGTGGCGACGGGAATTGCGGTGTCTAGTACAAGCGGTCACGCGTATGTGTGTGGATACACGCTTGGCTCGTTCGAGGGACATACGAACGAGCGTGTGGGGCGAGAGGACAGCGTGGTGGCGCGGTTTGCGGCAGACGGGGCGGTGGTGTGGGTGCAACAGTATGGAGGAAACGCATCGGATGTGCTTACCGGAGTGGGAGTGTCGCCCGTGGACGGGGCGGCAGTGGTGGCGGGGTGGAGGACGTACTGGACTCAGTTTGGGGAGGCGCCGGAGCTGACGCTGCAGCGTGTAGATGCAAACGGAACGCGAGACTGGCTTGTGACGTCGCAGAGTGTGAGCCAGGCACCCACATTTACTCGGGTGCACGTGCTGGGAGACGGGCGAGTGGTGGCGACGGGATCGTCGTCGGCTTTGCTGGACATGGGCACAACGGGCTCTACAGACTTTGCACTGCTGTCTGCGGATGCAGACGGAAGCAATGTACGGGCGACGCTGTGGGGCTCGACACAGTTGGATTCGGGTGTGGATTCTGCGCTGGACCCGACGGACGGAACGGTGGTGGTGTGCGGAAAGGCAGGCGGGACAACAGTGGACGGGCAGAGTGTGGCCAACAAGGCAAACTCTGCATACGTGGGCAAATTGTTGATGAACGGCACGCGTGTGTGGAACCTGGCATTGGACGTCGCAGGGGGAACTGGAGAGCAGGTGGCCGGATGTGATGTGGGGAGCGACGGGATGATTTACGTGCTGACTTCATCGCTGGATTACAGCGTGTTGCGTGTGTTTGGCAACGGCACGCAGTTGGACAAGAGCACGGTGGGGCGGAGGGTGTTTGCGGCGAACTATCCGGGGGCGTCTGGCATGCGTGTACGCGGAAGCGGGAACGCGACGGAGGTGGTGGTTGTGGGCAAGGAAGGGCGTGTGGTGAACAGTGTGGAGGATACGTACGTGGACGGACGGCTGGTGGTGCACAATGCAGAGACGATGGGGGTCGTGATGGAGAAGCGGATGGTGTCGAGCGGATGGGGCAAGAATGTTGCAACGGGGGTGGGTGTGATGAGCGACAAGGGCACGGTGGTGGTGGGCTACACGCAAGGTGTGATGCCTGGAGCAGTGGGGACGAGTAGCCGAGGCAACACGTTTGTGTTTCGTTTGACGGCGAAGGGAGAGCGTGTGTGGACGCGACAGGAAAACAGCGTGGAGGAGCGACAGCTGGAGGATGTGGCTGTGGACAAGAACGACACGCTTGTGGCGGTGGGGTGGCGAGGACGTGTGTACTACGGCGACCTTGTGGATCAACACACGTTGGGAGAGCCGAAGCCTGCGTCGGTGGCACTGGTGCAAAAGTACTGGGCTGACGGGACACTTGCGTGGGAGCGCACGCTGGAGACGGGCCAGACGACAAAGGCGAGCGGGGTGGCCATGGCTCCGGAAGGGGGTGCGGTGTATGTGTGTGGTTCGGCGGAGGGACTGTTTGGAGGAGTGGCCGAGAACGAGACGGTGGTGGGAATTGAGAGTGCGTTTGTGGCGCGGTTGTCACTGAACGGGACGACGGAGTGGGTGACGCAGGTGGAGGCAAACACGACGACGCGGTCTTCGTGCGGCCACCTGGGCGTGTCTGCAGACGGGCAGTGGGTGTACGCGGGTGGGTGGCTGAGGGGGGAATATGTGCAGACGTTCAACGGGAACCAGTCGACTACAACGGGCGGGGTGGCCAACTGGATGGTGAGCAAGGTGTCGCGCGGCGGAGGAATCGCGTTTACACGGACGTACGGAGGGGAATTTGACGACTTTGTTTACGGGCTGCGAGTGGGAAGTGTGGTGGGAGACGTTTTCCTGACGGGGATGAACCTGCACCCGAAGAGCGGAGGCGGAGCGTTGTTTGACTTTTTCGTGCGTCGTGTGTCTGGCGCAGATGGAGCGATGATGTGGGAGAGGCGTGTCGAGGTGAACGACACGCTGGACATTGCGTTTGGCCTGGCGCTGTCGCCGGACGAGACGCGTTTGTACGTTGCAGGACACACGGCTCGGAGTGGGTCCGGGAACAATTTGGACACGATGGTGCTGGGCATGTATTCGCAGAACGGAAGCGTGGAGTGGAGCAAGGAGTTTGGGTCGACGGGTGGAGACGCGTTGGACGCGATGGTTGTGCGGTCGGACGGAGTGGGAGTGATGGTCGGGTTCTCGGACGGGCGATGGAACACAAGCATGCCGGCGGGGCTTGAGAGCGTGGCCGTGTCGTACGTGCACAGCATGCGTGTTGTGTGTGAGCCTGGAGACGTGCAAGTGCGTGTGCCAAGGAACGGTCTGGACGTGGTGTGTGTGAACTGCACGTTTGAAGGGTTTCCGCAGCGGTTTTCGCAGCTGGACGCGGAGACGTGCAACCGACGCAACTCGACGGCGAGCAAGAGCAGCGCGGTGGGGCCTGTGTCGATCGCATCTGCGTATCCCGGGTTCGGTGGGGTGTTTGTGAACGTGACGACGGCGTACGCGGACGGGAGCGGGAGCAATGTGGCCGAGACTCCGAAACCAGAGCTTGTGGAGTGCGAGCTGGTGGGACTGAACAGGCGTGTGATTGCATACCGTACGGGCGCGGGAGCGTACACGTGCGAGCTTGGCCTGGTGTACATTGGCAACTACACGGTGGCAGTGTATGTGAACCAAGAGGCGCTGAACGAGACGCTGGGAGTGGAGATGCGTAGGCCTGAGTATGTGATGGATGGGGTGGAGAATCCGTTGGTGCAAACAAACAGCACGACGGAGATTGTGCTGCCTGGGATGAACCTGGTGTGCCTGAACACGACGCGGGACCGCGTGTGCTTCGGTGCGCCCATCAGCAGGTGCACGAGCTTCCGGTTTGTGGACGGCGGGCGCCTGGGAGTGGCCAATCCGGTGTGGGGCAACGCGGGAGCGCTTGCGTCGCCGGTGAATGTGAGCGTACGCGTGGAGAGCTTTGGGATCTGCGTGCAGCTTGCGAACACACTGCAGGTGCGGATGTACGAAGCGCCCACGTTGAGCGGCATCGAGCCGACGTCGCTGACACAAAACGGAGGGAGGTTCACTGTGACTGGCGAGCGGCTGTGGTTCAGTGGATCGCAGCATGTGGTGGAGCTTGTGTTTCTTGCGTCGGGAGTGTCGTTCCGGCTGACGTCCTGCACGCTGAACGAAACGGAGCTTGTGTGTGATCACGGGCGGCTGCCACAGGTTGGATCGGCGCAGCTGAGTTTGAGCCTGGATGGAGGGGTGCGCAAGTACCAATTCACGACGCCGACGCTCCTGGTGGTGAACAACCGGTCGCCTGCATGTGTGGACCGGCTGGAGCTGACTGTGTCGAAGCAGCTGCGGGAAGAGCGCAACCAGAAGTACTACTTGCCGAACGAAATGGAGAGGGTGACGTCGAGCGTGCCTGTGTACAGCCCGTGGGTGACGTACGGACAGAACGGGACGGCAGACTTGCTGGATGGAGATTTGTGCTGCTCGGCACGAGGTGCGGAGAGCGACTGCGGAGTGCGGTTGCTGAGTGGATACGATGCGTTTGTGGAGCTGGAAAGCGGGAGCAGTGGGGGCGTGTACGCGACGCAGGTGCTTGTGTCGTGGCGCAGCCCGTGCGAGTTTTCGCCGAGCCAGTATGCAATTGAGCGGTGGACGGGGAGCCAGTGGACACAGGTGACGTCACGACGGCTGTGCACGACGATCAGCGGAGACAAGAACCGATACTCTGTGTGCGTGGACACGTTTGAAGCTGTGGTGACAAGCAAGATGCGCGTGTTTGCGGCGAACCAAACGACGACGCTGGGGTCGAGCAACGCAGAGGACGTGACTGGATTCTGGCTTGTGGAAGCGCAAGTGCGTGGGGTGGGCATGCAGCGGCCGTTTGACGTGCGCGTGAGCTTCTGTGCGACGGGATCACGCAACGCGACGACGATGCGCAGCGAGGCGACGAACGTGCTGCCGTGTGTGGTGGCACAGGTTGTGAACGTACGCGGAGACGCACTGTCGGCCAACCAGGTGGATGTGGTGCTGCGAGAGGGAGGGCGCACGTGGGTGCGTGCGTCAAACGCGAGCGGTGCGGCTGTGTTTGAGGGTCTGCAGGTGGACAACGGACTGCGCGTGAGCAAGCTTGCGTTGAGCGTGGCACTGGACACTGCGTGGCAGGTGAACATGAGCACGCCCGTGGAGGCGCAGGCGATGGAGGTGAATGTGTTGCCGGGGACACCTGTGCGCGTGGAGGTGATTGCAGAGACGTCGAGCAATGGCGGGCAGACGTGGCAGGCGGTGGGCAACTACACGGTGGCGACGGATGTGGTTGTGGCGCTTGCAAACCGATTTCGGCTGCGCACAGTGCTGCGTGACAGCGGAGACAACGAGGTGGGAACGTACGACACGGCGGCGGGCGGGCGAAACATCACGGCCGTGCTTGCGTCGAGCGGAGAGACGGCACAGGCAAGCACGGTGCAGGGTGGGCGTGCGACGCTGGACCAACTGGTGTTGCGCGCACCTGCTGTGGGTATCACGCAGTTGCGAGTCGTTGTGGAAGGTGTGCAAGGGCAGGGCCTGGTGGGGTTGAACGTTGTTGCGGGCACGATGAGCGCGCTACAGCTTGCGTGGGTGGGCACGGCAAACACAAACGTGACGTTCCCTCTGCGCGTGCCTGCGATGCGATTGCAGGCTGTGGACAGGCTGGGCAACGTGGTGAGCGTGGGCAGTGCGGTGAATGTGACGGTGCAGGTTGAAGATCGTCCTGAGCAGCAGACTACATTTGCTGGCAACGCGGAAGGGACAAGCGCACAGAGCGCGGGTGAAATCCGCATGGAGACGACGGTGGCGCACGGGGCGCACACGGTGTCTGTGTCGCTGACGTCCAACGCGAACATTCGTGGCACGCTGACGATGCAGGTGTATCCTGGGCCTGCGACGAGCTTTCGCGTGATCAACGGGACAAGCGATCCGACGGTGCCGAGTGCAGTGTCTGTTGCTGTGCCGCCTGTGTACCTTCAGGCGTTGGATGCGTCTGGAGGCAACACGACGGGAGCGCCGGAAGCGACCGATCCGAGCGGGGCCGAGAATGCGCGCACGCTGCGTGTGCGCGAGTGCAACAACGGTCCGCGTGTGGGTGTGAGCGAGTGGACATTTGGAAGCTTTGTGTGGGTGGACGGCGTGGTGCTTGCGAACCCGCCGCGCGGAGTGTCGTGCGTGCAGGTTTACACACGAGCTGCAAGTTCGCTGGCGCCGTTTAACATCCGTGTGCGTGTTGTGGCCGGACAGGGAGTGCAGTCGCGTGTGACGTGCGCATCGAGCGTGGCGAGTGCGAGCCGCGTGCCTGTGCCGTGCAAGCTGGAGATTCTGGATGCGAGCGGCGGGCGTGCGTCTTCCGAGTTTACGGCGTCGATGCGAGTGCGCGTGGCAGTGAACACGAGCGACGGAGAAGGGGTGCTCATGGAAGGGGCGGACTTTGGGACTGGCACGACGGCGCTGAGCGAGGTGGATTTGTCGCGTGCGATGATGGTGCGTCCGGCAGCGAAGCAGATGAGGGTGCAGGTGCACTTGAGCAACGTGACAGGAGCGATGCTGTCGGATCCTGACGTGTCGACGTTGACTGTGGGGGCAGGGAGCGCAGCGTCGGTTGTGTTGGAGAACCGAGGGGAGTTTGTGGGCATTGTGGTGGACGCTGTTCCAGATCTCTCTGTGAGCTTTCAGGATGTGAGCGGGAACCCGCTTGCATGTGCGCTTCTTCCTGCGCCGTTGTCAGTGACCGGAACGGTGGAGTTTGAGGAAGGGGTGGTTGCGGTGATGAAATTGGAGGCGAGTGACAACGAGGGCACACGGTGCGTGGTGGTGTTGAAGCGGGACGTGACCACGGTGAGGCCAAACGTGCAGTTTGAGCGCGAGTACAACGGATCTGTGGTTGTGCAGATCGAGAATGTGTTGACCAGCACACAGGTGACGCTGCGTGCGCCGCTGCGTGCTGTCACGCGCAAGTGCCTCGAGGTGAAGGGAGCCAACTTTGTCGCTGTGGGTGGACTTGGAACGGCGGGCGACGGGTGTGCGTGTCGTCCGGGGTACCGTTTTGTGGGAGGCCAGTGCGACGTGTGCGGAGTGAACGAGTACAAGGCGGAGGCGAGCCTTGCGGAGGCGTGCACGCCCTGCCCTCTGGGCAACACGGAGAACAAGCGCGGGCAAACGTCGCTCAGCGCGTGCAGATGCAATGCGGACGAGTATGTGGCAGGGAGCGGAGCGGAGCGGCGATGCGTGGCGTGCCCGGAGAACTTTCAGTGCAACGGGGAAACATTCGAAGCCAAGGAGGGCTTCTTTCCGAACGATCTGAACGCAACGCAGGCGTTTGCGTGCCCCGTGCGACAAGCATGTGGGCCGGGCGGCCAGTGCCGTGAGGGGTACAAGGGCACGCTGTGCAGCCAGTGCCAAACCGGGTACGGGCGGAGCGACAGCGAGTGCGTGCTGTGCAACGACCTGGCGGTGGACATTGGTCTGTTGGTTGTGGGCACGGTTGTGTTTTTGGCGCTGGTGACATGGATGATCCAGGCGTACCTGAAGAGCAGCACGATTACGTACAGCAAGGAAAAGATTGTGCGGCGATCGTTCTGGGCGACGCCTGCGATGCTGCTGATCAAGATTCTGCTGAACCACATGCAAGCGATTTCTGTGTTTTCTGTGATCGACGTGGACTGGACGGACCAGTCGCAGCAGATGTACTCGCTGGCAAACAGTGCAAACCTGGCGGTGGAGATGGCGCCTGTGAACTGCGCGTTTGACAACCCGTTGCTGAGCAGCAAGTTTTTCGGGTATGCGGCGCTGCCTCTGGTGACGCTGATACTTGCGCTTGTGGTGCGTGCCATCATGCTGATTCGCAAGCGACGCGCAAAGACATTCAAGGACGTGATGGACGACCTGCGGCGCCGAGCTCTGCCGACGGTGCGCATCATGGCGTTTCTGATCCACTTGCTTGTGCTGCGCACGAGCGTGGAGCTGCTGAGCGGATGCAGGCAGTACGGAAGTGCAAACGTGCTGCGGGAGGACACGCGTCTGCGATGCGACGACCCGGAGTTTGTGGGCATGCAGGTGGTGGTCGGAGCGGTTGCATTGGGCGAATGCCTGCTCGTGCCTGCGGTGGTGCTGGCACGTCTGACGCAGCTGTACAAGGCGGGAGAGATGGCGTCGCGTCAGGCGTGGGACGGGTACCACTTCTTCTACGAGTCGTACCTGCCGGACCGGTTCTGGTACGACTGGGTCATCCTTGCGCGCAAGAGCGCCCTGGTGGCGGTGAGCGTGGTGTTTGTGGACAAGCCGCTGGTGCAGCTGTACACAGGAAGCAGTGTGATGCTTGTGTCGCTTGTGGTGCAACAGTGGCTGTCGCCGTACCGGTACTTTGTGCTGACGCTGATGGAGAACCTGTCGCTGATGGTGGGGTTGGGCACGCTGCAGACAGGCATGCTGGCAGTGAGCACGAGCGATCCCGAGTCGAAAGTGGCGAGTGGCGTGATTGTGCTGGTGCTGAACGGGCTGTTTCTGGCGGGCCTGCTGGGCATGGTGGGCCTGTTGGCAGGGCGCAAGGGCGCAGGGCAATTGGAGGGGCTGAAGAGGACGATTGACGAGTTTCAACTGGATGAGGTGGTGAAAGACAATGTGAAGAATGCGGCCATGGATGCGGGGATGCCGTCAGGCAGCTTGGCAAACGTGGGCGGCACGGTGGAGGCGAGCAAGCGCGGGAGCGGGTTTTTCAGCAAGCGATTCTCGAGGAAGAGTGGATCGGCGAGTGGCGTGGAGAACGGGAGTGCGGAAGGCGGAGGCGAAGGCGGGGGGAGGCGTTGGCGCGGCAGAGGCCGGAGGAGTCGGCGTGGTGAAGAAACGAGCGAGGAGCCGCAGCACGAGTGTGGAGGAGGAGATCCTGATGGATAGTGACTCGCAGGACCATGGCGATGATGGAGAGGAGGAGGTGTGATGAGGGGGAATGCATGAAGCTGTTTGGAACGATGCGCAGTGTGCGCGGGCAGGGCAGAGGAAACAAACAACAAACAACCAAAAATGGTCAAGTACACGATTGTCGACACGGAGGAGGAGATCACCACCGAGAAGTTTAGCGAGATGACAGGCATTGACGTGTGGGAGGAGGCCAACGAGGACACCATCACCAAGTACGGCGAGGAAAACGGCTACGTCCACAAGGTGTCCATCCACTTTGACAAAGACACGCCCTCGCAGAAGCGCTCGGCAATGTCTACGGAACACTCGCACCCAGAGGATGCTTTGCGTCTGCTTGTGGACGGAGAGGCCCTTGTGCATTTCCGCGCCCTGGACGACACGATGATCAAGATGATTTGGACGCCAGGGGTGATGATCCGCGTGCCGGCAGACAACCACCACACGCTGGAAATCCCCAACGAAGAGGGCTCGTTTGACTTGATTGCGATGTTTGTGAACGAGCCGAGCGAGTGGAAGACGATCCCACGCAACTCCTCCAACTCGGAGTAAGCAAGGAGTTGTGCACACATCACGCATCCATGGCCTGGAGCTTTGCACATCCTGGGTCCATGAAAGAGTAAAAAATGTGGTTGTACCATCATTTTGTGTGCATGGGCGCCTTGAGACGCTTCGGCTCCAAAAACAAGAAAAATGGTGTCTGGAGCCCGGCGTCTCCAAACGCCGTTTTGGAGGGAAGGGTGCTGGAAGGGCGGTTGCCTGGGCGTCATGGTGTTATGAAGAGTGGTTTTGGGTCCCATGGGTGTGGGGATTTTGTGTGCAGCGCGTCTGGCAAGCGGTTTGTGGGCGACAAGAAAAAGACACGAAACCACAAACAAACGGGCGAAGTGCCGCAAACCGGAGTGGCTACGGGGAAAGGCGAGGGCGGCGAGGAGGAGTACAGGGCACGGGCACAGCCACCACAGGCATCTTTGTGAAGCGGACGCGCTCAGACGCCGAGGAAAGCAAGGTCGTTTCAGTTCCAAACAACCCTGGCCGCTTTCTTCCGTTTGCGTCGCTCAACCCAGCTATGGGGTTCTTAAAGTGAGGATGTTCATGGATTGATGGAGAGGGTGGTTCATTCGAGGCGTTGACGTTTGGAGGAGGAGGAGGAGGAAGGGTCTTTGCGCTTGGGGAGGGTGAAAGAGGGGATGGGGTAGGCGTTCACGAGTGCGGAGGTGTTGGGGCGGGTGGTGATGTGGGGTGTGATGCGGTCGATGAGGGCGTGGAGGAGGGTGTGCAGTGTGGCGTCGTTGGGTTTGGGGTTGTCGAGCCAGGCGATCTTGAGGGAGAGGGAGGTGACGCCGCGAGTGAGGGTGACGCTGATGGCACCTTGTACCTTCCGGTATGTAAGGTGAGGCCTGAAGAGGCGGACAAAGAAGGCCAGGTCGACAGGCGGCACGCCAACGTTGCCCAGTGCCAGGATGATGTGTCGCAGCAGGGACTTCAGGCTGCCGTTGTTGATCAACTCACGCAGTGACTGGTGCTCATGTGTGTGCTGATGGCGATGGTGCTTGGCTGCGCGTGTCTTCATGTGTGCCAGCAGCGTCTGGAACTCCCGCGCCGTGCAGCTGCCACGCTCGTCGCTGGGGGTGGCACTGCTCCAGCCACTGCACACAGACTCAGGATGCCACTTGTCCACCGTGGTGGTGGTGAGGTGGTGGTCGTAGTCGCATTGTGTCCAGTGTGGGTCGCCGTCGTTGGCAGCAGGGCGTCGTGCTTTCTGCAGCCACAGCTGGGTCTGCTTGTGCTCCTTCCAGGTGATGGGATGGGGCCTGTCGCCAAGCGTGTCCATCTCTGCCATGAGCAGGTGGAGAAGGGCGTAGTTGGGGTCGCCGTGGTCGTGTGGCCCCTCCAGCCAGCACACCTTCAACCCAGCCTTTGTCACACCCATGGCCAGACCAGCGTGGTTGATGGCATTGCTGCACGCCCGTTGATCCACATCATGGCCGAGAAGGGTGAGGCAGAGGGCCATGTCGCCCTGGGAAAGGGGAATGTTGCCCAGAGCGAGCTGAATCTGTCGGACCAGCGTGTTCAGGGTGCCATGGCAGACCACAACACGCGCCTGCGGTGTCATGAGGTCGGGGATGTCGTCGATGGGATGCTCGTTGGCCAGGGCGTGCATGTGGTTCAGCAGTGCCGTGTGCTCCTTCTTGTTGCTGTGCATGCGCTCGTCGCTGAGTCCCTTTGTCCACCCCTTGCGCACAACACCATCTGGCAGTCCATCGTCCATGGCCATCTTCTCCTCCTCTGTTGGCTCAGGAAGGACAAGCTCGGGAATGCGGAGAGCGTTGACGAGTGCGGTGGTGGTGGGACGGGAGGCGATGTGGGGTGTGATGCGGTCGATGAGGGTGTGCAGGAGGGTGTGCAGTGTGGCGTCGCTAGGTTGGGGAGTATCGAGCCAGGCGATCTTGAGGGAGAGGGAGGTGGCACCGCAGGTGAGGGTGTCCTTGATGGCAACGCGAACCTGCTTGTAGGTGAGGTGTGGCCTGAGGAGGCGGACAAAGAAGGCCAGGTCGACAGGCGGCACGCCAACGTTGCCCAGCGCCAGGATGATGTGACGCAGCAGGGACTGCAGGCTGCCGTTGTTGATCAGCTCACGCAGTGCATGGTTCTCGTGTTTGTGCTGATGGCGATGGTGCTTGGCTGCGCGTGTCTTCATGTGTGCCAGCAGCGTCTGGAACTCCCGTGCCGTGCAGCTGCCACGCTCGTCTGAGGATGAGCTCCAGCCACTGCGCACAGACTTGGGATGCCACTTGTCCACCTCGGTGGTGGTGAGGTGGTGGTCGTAGTCGCATTGTGTCCAGTGTGGGTCGCTGTCGTTGTCAGCTGGGCGTCGTGCTTTCTGCAGCCACAGCTGGGTCTGATTGTGCTCCTTCCAGCTGGTGGGATGGGGCCTGTCGCCAAGGGTGTCCATCTCTGCCACGAGCAGGTGGAGGAGGGCGTAGTTGGGGTCGCCGTGGTCGTGTGGCTCCTCCAGCCAGCACACCTTCAACCCAGCCTTGGTCACACCCATGGCCAGACCGGCGTCACGGATGGCATGGATGCACATGTGTTGATCAACTTCACGGCCGAGGAGGGTGAGGCAGAGGCCCATGTCACCCTGGGAGAGGGGAATGTTGCCCAGAGCGAGCTGAATCTGTCGGACCAGCGTGGTCGTGGTGCGATGGCAGACCACAACACGCGCCTGCAGGGTCATGAGGTCTGGAATGTCGTCGACGGGATGCTCGTTGGCCAGGGTGTGCATGTGGTTCAGCAGCGCCGTGTGCTCCTTCTTGTTGCTGTGGCTGCGGACGTCACTGGGTCTCATTGACCACCCTTTGCGCACAACACCATCTGGCAACTTGCTCTCTTTGTCCACGCCTGCTTTCTTCCGTGCGCCGCTGTCTCCGTTCTTGGCCATCCTTGCTCGTGTGCTCGACGTTCCTGTCTCTGTGCCACTGCCAGCCCTGACCCTGAGCCTGCGCTGTCCGCTGCCTTTCATCGAGTGTGAACCAGTGAGTCGAGTGGCGTGGTTTCCTCGTCGCGTGCGGCCTCTCCTTGAGCGTCTCGGCTGCCATTCGTCCATGTCCTCCTGCTCCGTGTCGTCTGTATCGTCGTCGCTCTCTTCTTGCGGCATGTACTCCTCATCCATGACATCGTCAGTCTCTGCAGAGCTGAGTGATCCCTGAACTTCCAACTCGTCGTCCACTTGCTGCTGGGTTGTGTCGTTTGCCTCGCCGTCTTCTTCGTACGCCTCCATCCCTGAGCTGGTCATCCACCCTGAGTTGCTGGAGATTGACCGTGGTTCACGGTGGCCAAAGTTCAGGGACATCAGGTCGTCCACGTCGCCAGTGTCATGTGTGTGTGTGTCCTGGTTTGCCTCGTCGTCGTCGCTGTCTCCAGTCTGCCGTGTGGCCTGGTGGGAGGAGGACGACGATGTGGTGGTGGATGTGGTACGGTTGATGCCGACGAAGGCAGGGCTGATGCGTTTGGGGACGCGGTTGTGGTTTGTGTTGGGTTGAGCAGGCGGAGGGTGCAACGGAGTCTGAGCGAAATGCATCTGGGCGGTTTGTCGCGGCTGAGGAGGCGGCGGAGGAGGGTAGGCGTAGTATGGGTGGCTCTGATGAGCATATGTGTAGTGCTGCTGAGGGTAGGTGTTGACAGGGACCCAGATGATGGGTGGTTGTGGGGGCTGGTACGGGTTTTGTACGCCAGAGGCGGGCAGCATGTTCGGAAACGACTGGGCAGCCATGGGAGGGACCATGTACGCGTAGCTGTGGGAGGGGAAGGGAGGGGCAGGGCGGGGTGGGAACGGTGAGTGGAAGGCGGAATGGACGCCGTCAGAGCAGAAGCGGGGTGAAGGGAGGCTGGAACGAGCAAAGAGGGAAAGCGGAGGAGATTGGCAGACTGGGAAACTGGCAACGGAGAGGGCAGTGACAGGGGAGAGGGGATCGGAGAAGAGCGGAGAAGGCAGCAACGGTGGTGATGGGAAAGTGGAGATGCAGGAGAGGAGTGTAGATAAGCGACGGAGGCATGGAGGAGGCAAGTAAGCTGGAGAAGCGGGCAGTCAGAAAACGGAGTGGAAGGCAGAACGCACGCTGGGTAGGTGTTGGGTGTGTGTTGTTGCTTCGGAGTACTTGGGTAGTCGTTGTCCATGATGGTGATGGCGGTACTGGAGTGAATGTGGATTGTGTTGGACTGGTGGAGGGTGTTGTGGGTGTTGGTGATACTTTGGTTGAAGGCGGATGGGCAGTGCTGACTGCGCGGCGTTGCTGGACGACGGCCACTCACCAGCGACACTTCTACTCCCACCCATTGCCCACTGCCCCATGTCACCACCCAACTCAGCCACACCACCAGCATACACAAGCACAACTCACCTGACATAGACCGGAAATCACATAACACATAGACGAACAACTTCTAGGGATAGGGTTAGGATTTAGGGTTAGGACTAGGATATGGGTTAGGGTTAGGGCTAGGGTTAGGGTTAGGGTTAGGGTTAGGGTTAGGGTTAGGGTTAGGGTTAGGGTTAGGGTTAGGGTTAGGGTTAGGGTTAGGGTTAGGGTTAGGGTTAGGGTTAGGGTTAGGGTTAGGGTTAGG